>NW_004624734.1:20360034-20378481 GCF_000247695.1 Heterocephalus glaber | reverse complement strand
GTTTCCTGTGGTGGGATTCCATCATGTTCCTGAGCTCCTCTCTAGATTTATTAATCATGTCTTGCACTAGGGGCACAATTTCTCCTGTTATCTGGTTTTGAGACTTATTTACATGTTTTCTCATTTCGACTGGGGCGAGGGGCTGTTATCGCCTGCACAGATTACCTCCTCTGAGCTGGGAGAGGTGGAACAGGGGCGGGGAGCAGCGGTAGGGATGGTGACCCAAAAGCCCTTTCCTGTGGGCTGGGAGCAGCGGGAGGGATGGTGGCTGGGAAACCCCTCCCTCTGGACTAGGAACAGTGGGATGTCACCTCAGAAGCCCCTCCCTCTGGGCCGGGAGTGGTGGGAGGGATGGTGGCCTGGAAGCCCCCTCCTCTGGGCCTGTAGCAGTGGGACAGAAGGTGGCCCAAAAGCCCTTTCCTCTGGGCTGGGATCAGAGGGAGGGATCGTGACTGGGAAGCCCCTTCCTCTGGACCAGGAGCAATGGGACAGCAGCTCAGAAGCCCCTACCTCTGGGCCGGGAGCAGTGGGACTCAGTACCTTGGTCTGGTGGTCTGGCGTCCTCTGCGCCTTTGTAGTGTGGAACCAGGTGGCTGCCTATCTGCAGCGGGGTGATTGGGCATCTTCCACGTGACTCGGGACCTCGGTAGGGCATGCACAGACCTTCCTGTCTGCAGCAGGCTGATTCGGCCGGGGAAAATAATTTCACTTGCTTCATAGAGAGTTGGTGATGATTTAAAGTGACTACAGCAGTGACTATACTATGTATATTATGTGTCACAATGATTTTGGCTGTGACTCTCTATGGTCTTTCAAGCCATCGATAGCTTCTTAATTCAGTTTCATACCATTGTTAGTTTCAGCCTTGCTGTATGATGTTTCTAGTTCAAGTGTCCTTAATATTACAAATTCCTAATGAACTATTTTTTTTAACTTCTGCTGTTTTCTGTCCTTGTCATCATCCCCCACCAGGCCATCTGTTCTGTTTACTTGATAGATTTTATAAGTATTTCCTCAGTTGCGTTCTGTAGTGACATGTTTTCAGAATCTTTTATATATCTGTAAACATACTTCTTCTCACTAGGTATTAGACTATTTTGTTATAATTTCTTCTCATTAGCTGATAGAAGTTCCTCTTCTGTTTCTAGTATCTAGTGTTACAAATAATAAATTTAATGCTAGTTTTTGTATTTTTTAAGGCTGTGATAATGAAGTCCCACAGACTGGGAGGGTTACATCTAGAGATTTACTTTCTCACAGACCTGGAGACTTGGTGCCTGAGGTCAGGGTGTCTACAAGGTTGATGTGAGGCCTCTCCTTTGTTTGTAGGTTTGTCTTGCCCCTGTCTTTATGAGTCTTCTTCCTGTGTGTGTCTGAGCCCTAATTTCCTTACAGTAAGTTATAAGTTATATTGATTTAGGACCACCCCAATGGCTCTGTTTAACTTATTTATCTCTTTAAAAGCACCATCTCCAAATACAGTAGTACTCTGAAGTATTGATATTTAGGACTTCAATGTATGAACTTTGTAGGAACAAAATTCCAACCCTAACAATTTTATTCTTTTCCTTTTGTAAATCTGGCTCGCTTCCCTCCCTCCCTTCTCTTCCTTGTCACTCTGGAATTCAGTCCTTTACATTTACAGACTCAGGTATTCCAACCAGGACATTTCCTTTGTTTTTTTTTTTTAACCTGTTCAATTATTTCCGACAAACTGGTGAGCTATGTGAGGAAAGGGGCACAATGAGAGAGCCCAGATGAACTTATCAGGAACATATAGAGGTATCCTAGAAAAAGGAAGGAGGAAATCCTGCCATTTTTATTCTAGCCATTGATTACCTCAAGAAATTTAAATGAAACTATGGCTTACTCCCTTCTTTGATTGCCACTTCAATGGATTTAGAGCCAATGGGCTTCCAGAGAAAATTCTGGGTTCTTATTTAACCTCTAATTGGCATGAAAAAGTTATTTAAATGCTAATTTCAATTTTTGTGTTGGTAAATTGGGAATAATAATAAATACCATGTTAAAATAACTAAGGGGGCCCTGTCTAGCACTTAAAGGGTACTTAACACTACCAGCTTGTTATTATTTCTCTTATTATTTTGTTTACTATTACATTAATAAATTATTGTTACAATACTTGTCTGTAAAAAATGGAAAATCAAAATTCCCTTGGTTTAACAAAAGAAAGGCTTATTAGATTGTATAATTGAAAAGTTCAGTAATAGATTTAACTTGAAGAATGGTTGACTCAGGATTTATATGACAAATATGTTTCTTCCTTCTTCTTTCTTGAGCTATAATACCTTTATTCTCAATCTCCATGTGGTGGCAAGATTGAATACTTCCAAGGCTCACATCATGAGAATGAGCAAGCATCTTCCTCTCTCCGGGCCTCCAAATGTGTTCAGATTCTGACTGGTCAGCTTGGGTTACTTCCACACCCCTGAAACAAATTCCACCTGCATCAACTGGGCTCAACATGACCTACAGCCCCACCTGGACCCTGTTTGCTACGATTAGGGTAGAAAACCTTGAATAGTTAGGAGAATTCTTCCCCAATCAAATTTGCTAGTTCATCTTTTATTGTAAGGTTGCAAAGGGAGGATAGAGGAATAACTTAATAATGACCTCTGAATATTAGCAATATTGAAAATTGGGGTCGAGAGCCTATCATTTTCCATCTACACTGGGGACAGAGCTGAGCAATGTGGTGACAGGAGAGCACTGTGGATTAATGAAGAGTTCAGGGAGGGAGTGGGTGTCTTTTCACTTAACTGGGCCATTCTAGGCAATGGAATGGAATAATGCAGGCATCCCCAGAACACAGACTGAAAGGATTAGATGAATTTTGACCAGATTTAATTGTGACCAGATTGTGGGAGTGAAAGTTTCAGTTTGAGACAAGTTAACTGTTTTATTTCATGTCCCATTTTTAATGCTTTTATATAACACTGTCGCTTTTTCTAAATTACATGCCTCATTGTATTTGAGTTCCTCCTGCATTTGACAGCTCCATGGCTTCCAATTTTGCTTCTGCTGCTTTGATTATTATTCCTGATTTGGTTGTTGATGAGACATGTGGTTTTCTTCAATTAGCTCTGTCACTCTTACAAATGTGTGTGTCTCGCAAGTGTCCTAATTAAAGTCAGGAAGGGGGGGAGAAATTACAGGCAATTACAACAGTGCCATCCTCCTCTCTCACTGCTCTTTTCTCCTCATCATTGGGGTGCATTCTTCTGTATCTCCATTTTGCAAGCACATTGAGCAGCCTCTCTCTTTAAAATCCCATTAATTTTTTCCAAACACGATATGCAGCTGTGTCAGTGTGTCATACATTAGCTCTCAGGAAGCCCCATAGCTTTCATTTAGTTTTATTAAGTACAGTCTCCTCCCTGCTACTTTCCACTGTGCTTTGAGTTTGTCCTGAGACAGAAGGATACCATCACCACCCCATACGGTTCTGTAAAGTCTCCCCCAAGCCGAAGCCCCGTGAGTTCAGTTTCCTCTTGTGCGGGCTGACACTCAGTTTGCTCCAAATCAATACCAGGAACATTTACTGAGCATGAGTCTACTTCCTGTGCCAGGCCTTATGCTAGGAGCCCTCACTACCAAGATGAGGAAGTACAACAAGGTTGAAGTAATGAGGGATGGTGAAAAGAAGCCAGATTTCAGGACCAGACAAGACGCAGATTCCAATGTCTGCTTTACCATGTGCCAGCTTTTTGGCCATGGATAAATCACTTACTGGGTTTTTTCATTTATAAAATTATGCTAATAACACTTACCTTGCAGGGTTGTTGTGAAGATTGAAGATAATGTATGCAAAGTAGCTAGCTTAGTGCCTGGTGTAGCTCAATAAATGGGAGCTATAATTATTATCATGAATAAGATATAGTGTACTTAAGGAACTAACCGTCTACTCAAAGAGAGGGAAGAGTAAATTAACTTTTATAATATAGTGTTATATGGATAATAACGGAAGGAGGAGGTGGTAATGGGGTGTGCTCCCTGAGGCTGTGCATGTTCCTTCCCACTCACTTCTCTGTCTCCCACTAACCCATTCTCTCCCTCTCCAACGGTCAAGGTGCTCCAGCCACCCAGCCAACTGCTCTTCTCAGTCTCTGCATTTTCTCCCCTCCTTTCTTCCGCATGGGAGCTCTTCTTTCAGGTCCTTACCTGCTATCTCTTTCTCATCATTTGGACTTCAGCTTAAAGGTTGGCCTTTGGAATCTTTTCTCAACATCTTCCTATCTGAAGTAGCCCTATCAGTTTGCTGTCTTTTTTTAATTTTTTTTAACCATTTAGTTTCATTTACATTGTAGAAATGATTTGCAAATAGCAATTGATTTATTGGTTTACATGTTTATTTTCTGACTCTCCCCATCTGGATGTGAATGGCGCGAGAGTAGGAAACATGCCTGCCTTTGTCCATTGCTACATCCGCAATGACTAGAGCATCCACAACGTTGTTACAGTCAGAAACAGAGAAATTGAATGATCCCTCCTTTCCCTTCATTTAGCTGTGGGCAAGGCACAACTCTGGTGAGATCTTGATACCTGAGGCAGCAGATCATTACTTGAACAACGTGACAAATGAGACAAATGAGAAGCACCTGGCTCTAAACCACAGTGGGGGCACCTGGAGTTAGGGTTGTCTGACCCTTTAAATACTGGAAGCCTGAGTTGTGAGGGAGCTTTTGGAGAGTTCCGCTTCCTGGGTTCCTCTCCGTCCTGCCTGTTCCTGCTAATGTCCTGTGAGCTCAATAAAGGTATCTATTTACTACTTACTACTTACTATGAGGTGTATCCCTGGCAGTTCTTTTCTTGTTGGATACCAGAACCTGGACTATTTTGGCCCACTGCACTGTAACAATGTGACATAGAGCATGCTTAATAAATATTTGGGGGAATGAATGGTGGAGGTGAGATGCAAGCCAGAGAGTGCAATCTGAAGGAATTATGCAATGGTAGGCCTGCATTTTGCTGCTGGGACTGACATTGTCAACTGCCTCCTGTCCTACATGGCAGCCCTCCGGGATGGTTGAATCTGAGCAAGAGGCCAAGCTGATGGGAGGTTCACCAGTGGCATCACACTTTGTAGCTCTCAACTTGGCTTTGGAAAGCTAAATTTAAATGTGTGTGTGTGTGTGTGTGTGTAAGATCATCTGAAACATAATTTTCTCATGACTGGGTCTTTGCTCCTGAACCCAAAGCAAATTATCTGTAGGAGTCTGGTCTAGGCCCCAAACACTGGGCCACATTAACTTTTCATGAAGAGTCATCTTGTATTGATTTATTTCTGTCCTACTAGAGGCAGAATGAAGATGTTTGTAGGAATTATGTAGGTAGTCATTTGAGATTTTGAGACTATTTAGATTTTTAACTTCCTGGTTTTGGGGCATAGATTTCTAGAAGTCAATGCAAATATTTACTGCTGATATTTCTCCCTTAGCATCTGAGTTGGGTTTAGAGTGACAAGGAATCAAGTAGTTTTAGCCAGTGGTTTTTTAAAAAAATGTGTGATATTATTCAAAAGCAGAGATTGGAAAAAACATAGGCTCAGTGGGAATCTATTCCTTCCATTGGAAAAATAATTCAGAGGACAAGGAGCACATTTTAAAGATTCCCATTTACTGATGGGGCTAAGCACTTCATACTGTTATGAAGAAGAAAACTTTTTTGTTTTAGCTTTAACAGGGTTTTCACCTCTCTATGTAAAAATATCTGCAAGACATCCACTTAGCTTCCCTCAAGTGGTTTGCTAAGTCTTTACAGTTAGTTCATTGGTACTTCTGTGGATTTTCCCACTCATTCAGAATACTTTTTCAGTTTTTATTGGTGCGTGCTTGCAGCACATAGTAACTACATTCCCTGTGTAGAGTTGGCACATGTATATAGCACATCTTAATTTTTTTATCCCCTCCCCACTCCTTTTCCCCTCCCTCCATCTCTTGACCCTCTTTGATGAATTTGTTTCCTTTTAATGGTCTGTCTTAGTTTCAGTCCAGAAAGGAGCCTGAAGACTTAACCCAAAAGTTTTATCTTCGAGTGATTACATATACGCGTAAGTTTAAGTTTTCATCATGGCACACACATAACTAAAGTACTTAGCAGTCTAATTTGTTGAAATTCATCTTAGGCCTTGGCAGTGTTAGAAGCTCAAAAAGTCTGTTCTTAGTCTTTCAGATACTTCTGACTTTGACTATAGAAATAGAAGTTATAACTGAGATATAGAAATTCATTCATACCCACATAAAACATTTTAAATGAGTCACATACTTTTCAAGGGTATATTGTCTTATACTGAGCTCAAAATAAGTATAATATTGGCATTATTATTAATGTTTCCACCAGAATATTCTTAAGTGTTTATATGCTGAGCATTTAAAAAGCTGGAACTTAATTTGTTGGATAGAATGTATTGACTGATACTGTCAGTGTTGGGATCTTAACGTCAGTCACGTAGGTACTTCTGGGTTCCAGTGCACCTTTATTTTGATGTGAATTGGGTTGTTTGTGATGACTTTTCAGAGAATAACAGTTTCCCCAGTGCCTCTACCCATGCTTCTTCTATTATTTTTGGAAACAGACCTCAACAGATGACAGACACTGATGTATGAGGCAGAGTGAGCCAATGATAATCCCCTGTCTCTTCTAGCCACAGACAGGACATTATATAGTCTGGTTCATCCTAGTCCTTTAATGGGAGTTTTAAAACTCAAGCTGGGAGAGAGAACTACTTGTTTTTGAGTCAGATAACTGGTAGAATACCAGTCCATTGACCCAGGAAGCTACCCTTGCCATAGTGTGAAGGATATTTGCTTGCAATAAGAAAAAATACAAACTAGTATTTAGAGAAAAGCAAAGACAAGCAATCCCACAGCACTGGACTGTTTGACATAGCCATCCCAGCCATCTTTACCTGTGCAGGGAATATGAGCCAATATTTTGTGTTTGTTTTGAAGTCGTTTGAGTGGAGACTTCTGACAAATAATCAAGGGGCTCCTGTACCATCATAAACCGCAATTCACACCAAAGTATCATTAGGGTCAAGGGTTCCCATGAAGTAAAGACAGTAGAAAACATTGACACTTTGATTAGGATAGAGAAAGTGAAATAAAGTGAAAGTGAAATAAAGATCTAGTTAGACACATTGATATAAAATTAAGATCACATAACAAAAATAACAAAGGCCTGGAAATAGAAAACAATATCCCTCTCCAGATGGTTAATAGAAATGGGGACTAGTTTTTCAGGTGCAGGGGATAAGAAATGTTCCCACCAATTCCACTGAGAAGGGTTACTGAACATTTACAAAACTTTTTGCATGACTGGACTATTGTATAATTATGAAAAGATTCTTACTATGTCAAGGGCTTTTTTATGTAGCAAAGTCTTTATTAACTCTTTGATAGTTGCTTAATCTGTAAATTATTGGTAATGTGAAATGATCAATGGTTTTAAAGCAATAAATAAAAAATATTCTTCTATTATTCACATATTAGTAGATTATGATACACAGCTTATAAATTTAATATTTTTCTCAAATATTTAGCTTCAAATTTTAACTTGCTTTCTAAAATTTTTCTGACAATTTAAAAGTACAAGCTTCCAGAAGTTTTTAAAATTGTTTTAAATATGTTAGGATGCAGACAGAAGATACAAAAAATATCTCAGTGATAAACAAGTTATTTCACTTACAATAAAACTTATTACCATAATGCAAATAGTGTGAATTGAAATTTTTTATGCTTCTAGTCTCATGTTTATTCTTATTCCCAATCTTATTTCTATTTTTATTCTAATTCTTGCTTCTAGCTTCTACTCTTATCCATTACCCTTTTAGGTTTACACTAAATTTACACCATATACAGTGCTCTATTTTTATCCTAGACTTGTGATAATCTTACCAGACTCAATTGAAAGACAATGCCCTCCTAGGCTGGCCAAGATGGAAGGTTAGTTGCTGACAGATTGGTTATACAGGATTATACGTGAGGGTTGGGAAAAAGTGAAGCTGCTGCTTTTGAATCATTGACAGAGCTGGAAATATATGTCTAGTTTAAAATTATGATTTCAAGTAAAGTCTTTTAATTTAACAATTTATATTTCTGTACTCTACTTTTCTGTAAGTATGGGTTTTCATTTTTCACTAAGCCTCTCTCTTGTATTGAAAATTTATTCTTAGTTTAATGTACATTAAAATATATCTAGTTCTTACTCCAAAGGATAATAAATTCAGTCATTCTCTAAATTCTTCTGCTCTCCTCCAAAAGTTCTAAGTTTTACTGTGATACAGGGATCTTTCCCCATACTAGGTCAGGTTTTTCTCGTTTTTGGGGGGGAACCTGGGTTAAGCAGCTTCCCTCACCTTTATTAGCAAGAATTTCTGCTCATGTACAGCGCATTGTCTTTGTACTTGGAGCCCCACTGACTTTCTACAGACAAATACTCAATTTGCAGCGGGCAGGTTTCTGCTTATGGGCCTGGAATAAAACCATCATCTCATTTCCTGGATGTGGTTCAATCAGCATTCCTTGTTTTGGGAAGAATTTTGGAATAGCTCCATAGAAAGCTATCACGGAAATGAAAAGTGCAAATGGTTAGTTATTAGTTTTTATTGACCCATGGAACATCCAACTAGAATGTTTTGAGAATGAGACCAAAGAGGAGCAAGAGCATTTGTCTTTTCATATAGTTGATGGGGAAAAATTCTTATCCCTTTGGGAGTGACTGTAAAGTCTGAAACTCCTTAGAAAGATGTTCTGCCAGGCCATATGCACAATCCCTGTATCTAATTGCTGCTAGCAATTTCTTACACCAGTAGACCCAGTTTTTTGTCTCAAGAGTTTCAAAATACCATATTCTCGTCAATTCTGACCATCAGTTTGAAGAGTGCCCTAAGTGTTTCCATTTTATGTCTGGAAGTTAATAGGAGCATGGTTTGTTACATGCAAAACACATTTGGACTAATAAAAAATGGATAAGACCACCTGGTGGGATTTCTCTTAATCCAGACCTTGGGCTCATTTCTGCCCCATTTATTCAAGGTTGGGGCCTAATTCTCCTTGCCAAGTATAACAAAATGCAATCATTTCTGTTTATTTTATTTTATTTTTATTTTATTTTTGAGCTTGCACATTTTCTGACTTTAGTCCAAGTGAGTACAAATGTAAGCAAATACAAAACCAGTAAGAAAGGTTTAAATTCTTTCATTCTGTCACTAGGTGGCAGCAGTACAACACAAAAAACATTGTAATAATTGGTGTACAGATGATGATAGAGTGAGGCCTGTACCCTTAGATTTCATAATGATGTGATTTTATTGTTGTTTTTCCACTGAGTCCCACAATGTACATGGGAGATGGGGAAGGGAAACTTTTTTCCTATATTTGGGGATAAGATTAATTAAACTCAAAGTTGTAGAGGTACTTGTCCAGTTAGCATAAGTTACTGTTAGAACCAGTCCTGAAATTTAGTTCCTGGGATCCAACTCCAGCAGTCTATTTACCTGCACCTCTTTCCACAAAGCATCTCATCTTGTCTGAACTGAAATTCTATTCACCCCTTAAAGAAAAAAATGTTGAGGAAGGCATGCATGCATAGGGTTAAAATAGAGATTGGCTGGGCTATAAAAAAGAGGGAGAAAAATGTTGTGTTAGGTTAACAACATCTGTGAGCTTTCTGAGGCAAGATCACCTAGTTTAGTGAACACCAGGCATCTGTAGTTTCAGAGCTTGTTCCTTCCATTTCATTTACGACATGTAGGAGCTCCTACATGACCCTCAGACCACCTGAAATAATATTTGGTGACCCACTGCAGGGACTGAGGGGTTCCAAGAGTGAACAGTGCTTGAATTTGTCAATGGCTTCACACAATGGAAGGAAAGAAGCAATGCATATCAGAGGTGATGAGACCACCCTAAGAATAAGAATCACACTTCTCTCAGATTTATTTTGCAAACAGTAATCATCAAAGACATAGTAGGACTCTGAGCATGGGAAGTATGTGAGTGGGATGAACCCTGAACCACATTTGGGGGTCAGGTGCCTGGGCTTAAAGGAATTGGGGATAAAAAAGTCATCTTTAGTTCTGTTTGCATGCTTCACTTTGCATTCTTCTCTTTGCTTTTGAAGCAAAATGAGACTTGGGTCAAACCAAAAACGTTTCCCCCTGTCTTGAGTCAATGCTAAATTCAAGGTCTGTGTTATAAGCTTGTAAAAGTAACTCCAAACTGTAGTGAAGCTAAAGACAGAACCTTAAAAAATGTTTGAGAGATGCTACAGCAGAGACTATCGGGAACAAAACAGTTAAATTCCAAAGACTGATGCGCCACGGCTGATTGGAGCATTTCATTGACAACACAGGCAAAGGGCAAAGAGGACAGTGTCTCACTAGCAGGACAATGTTAACTATGTAGATTTTCACCCTTTTTTGGTAAAAATAGTGACTGTATAAAGTCTGGATTTTGAGCAATTTCATACAGTAAGTGTTTTCTCTGAAAAGGGTTTATGTCCTTCAAAGTTTCCTAGCACAGGGGAACACAGACCACAGAGTAGCTGAGAACACAGAGAACTGAAGACAATTTGCATCAAAATTAGAATAGGGGGATTTGCTTGGATTTGGAAACACAACACTGTCTTGTTCCAATGGGGAGTAAGTGTTGGGGTCCTAACACACATGTTCAGGGTGTGACTTCACTGCTGTCTTTGAAAAGAGTTCTCAGATTTTATGGAAAAATATTCCACAACTAAATGTAAATTATTATGAGGTTTTTAAATTGTTGTTTACCATCTATGCTCCTGAATTTTCCTTTAGTGTGAATCATTGAGTCTGGAGGAGGGGAAGAACTACTGGGTAGTGGCATACTTATGCTGGGTGTTTTGCTTATATAATTTCATTTGCTTATGTTTCAGGGAATATCGATAAAAAACCTACTATGTGCCTGGAACTGTGATACTGGCACCAATAAGACTTCTAATATCAAGTCTACAGCTCATGCAGCCCGTTGGGGGGTGGAAGGAGAATGAGGCTGGGTAGGGGCAGCAACATGAAGATCATGGGTACAGTACAGGTCACAATGGACATGACGTGCCTTTGACCCAGGTGAGGGCTAAATAGGTCTGAACTTGAGGGAGAAGCATGGGCTGGGACTGTCATCTACAGTGTTTGAACTCATGAGGAGGATGGTGGAGAGTAGGGAGAAAAGAGTACCATTTGGAGCTCACAGTGTGTGCTGGATTTCAGAAGAGGAGGCAGTTGGTCTCTTTAGAAGGTGTTCTGCTCATGGAGCAAAGTGAGAAGTGGCTTCTTTGGAGATCGTTGTTGGGTAAGTTGAACATAAAAAAGGGGAGACTGTAAGTGTAAATTTAAGTTACAAGAATTTTGGCTTCAAGTAGAAAGAGGGAGGTTTCATTTATTCCTTATAAAATGTTGAGTAGATATTACTATTACTATTCTCCCAGTTTTATAGATGAGGGAAATAAAAATTACTGATTCATGGTGTACAATACAAAACTCAAAGCAGTTTTAGCAAAGGAAAGTTTATGGCTTATACTCATTGCTTTTTCTTTGAACTACATTTTATACTCTTATTTTTTAAAAAAAGCAACAAAAAAATATGCCTTCAAGTTCCTGAGTGGGATAGCTTCATTGTGGCCTTGGACCTTCTCCTCCAGCTTTAGAACCAAGTTTTGGCTATTTGATATAACACCCTTGACCCTAAACCCATATGTGTATAATAGACAATACCCAGTCACTAGTCTTGCTTTCTTGGTCATTTTCAATTTTACCTTTTTTTTAAAAAAAAAATTGTTCATCTCATTAGACTTAGAAAAGACAAAAATCTTCCTATTAGTCTCTAAATTCCTCCCTCTTTCATGTTTGTAGTCATAACTGTTGTTGCTGCCTTGATGTCCGAAATCAATTAGAAATGTTTACTTTTCATGGTCACTTTTGACTTTGGAAAAGAGTCAGTAATCACAGATCTGGTGAAGAAGGTTGAAGACGTACCATAATGTTTTTTATGAACTTGCCTTTCTATTGAATGGCACCTGGCAGCAACATTCACTGTATTTTTGATTATACATGGTAAAGATATTCACAGAAGAGGACTTCCAGAACTGGTTCAGGAAGTGGCAAGAATGATGCAATCAGTGTGTTCAAAGTGAGGGGGAGCATTTTGAGGGGGATTAATGGTAACAGGTTTTTTTACAGTAATAGATTTTAAAAATTTTGAACATTCATTGTATTTTCCAATCATCCCTTGTACATGTGAGAAAAAAAACATTAATCAATAAAAGAATGTAAAGAATTTTAGAGTCATTTATGGTTCTCACTGTGTCCTTTATTACCAGACAGATCCAGAGATAGGGATGTTTTTGTGAGGCTGATTCAGTCCCATTGTTTCTGTTGTATAAGTTTGTACCTGTCTGGGTGTGTGTCCTGGTGGTGCCATTGTATAATATGATTCCCATAAAGAGACAGTAGGATTTCTTGCCTTAGATTTAGGGTTTATAATCTCGATGTCTTGCTATCTTGGATGATAGTGATTTGAGCCATGTAGCTCTCACCTAATCTTTCCCCTTTTTCTCTGGCATCTACTGAAACATTAACCATAAACTCATTTACAATGGAAGTGCTGTATCAGCAGGGTTTGCATCCTCTGCAATGGAAAACAGATGATGAAAGTTTGGTTTGCTGTGATTTCCATTGACTTTGGGATTTCTAACCTTCTAGAAGAATGTCCTGAGGTTAGAGATTTAGAATATGTTAGAATGCAACATTAGCTTGCATAATGTTCTTTGCACAATGTCACAAAAGTACTTTAGCTGTAAGTAGGGATTCAGTGGAGAATGCAGCGTAGAAGGCAGCTTGATGCTGGAATTTATAGAGGGTGGGGACTGAAGAGCATAATGGAGGGGACTGAGCCAAGGAGAGAAATGTGTTTGCTAAGAACCCCACCACCTCCTTTGGGCAACTGAAGTACTGATAGCAGAAGCTCCTATGTGAGAATTGTAGGAGAGAGGAAGTACTGGTGGCTGGATGGGGCTCAGAGTGGCCAGTAAGTAGAATAAAGCAGTGAGACTTATGCTGAGCTCTGGGCATCCTGGATTGCAACCTAACATTTCCCCAACTGCTGGGGAACAGGGAGACCCAGATAGGTATTCCAGGTTTTGACCAAGAAATTTGAAGGGAAGAATTAGACTGAGGGTGATGCTTGGGTTAAACTGTAGGGTAACAGGGCTGGGAATAATCACTGCTTGTTAAGAGAAGTGTTGTGCCAGGCATTGAACTATGCATTTTACTTACATTATCACATTGAACCCTCAAAAGAAATGTATGGCATAGATATTTAGTCCATGTCTATGCATGAGAAAACCGAAGTTCTGAGAGATTCACTCATCCAACAAATAAGAACAATTACAACAAGAGCTCGCATATGTTGGTCATATGCTATTTGCCAGATACTGTTGTAAGTACTTACAACGAGGGTTATTTCATTTCAATCTTTATAACAGCTCTATGAAACAGGTATTTGCATAACAACTTTGCAGATGAAGAAGCCAAGAAGAATAATTCTATGTAACTCTCCTTAGTTATGTAGTCAGGATATGTCAGACCATGGTCCAACTTCAGAGTTTGACTCCAATTTCTAGACTTTCACCATGCTACAGTGAGGGTTGAGCAGGTTTCTGAAACCATCCTGGGCAGTGGGGCAGAGAGAAGACAAAGAAGACCGAATCCCTAACTTATGAAAGGTATATTGAATTGGTAGAGTGGTTAAATAGATTGTCCAAGGTCTCACAGCTACACAAGATTGGAGGTTTGTACTGAGGCCTCCCCCAAAAAGGGCTACATTCTTTTATGGCATCAATACAGTCCTCAAATATTCTCCACACTTCTGACCAGGATGGTGGTCATTGGAAGGCCCTGTAGTCTTCTTCACTCCTCTTCTGTGCTCTGCCATTTTATCCTGTGACCCCACCCTTTGAAGTCTTCATTTTCCCTTTTCTTGTCTCTCTGACTTCACTCCATCTTCCTTATCCCAATGCAGCTAATCTAAAGCTCCTGCAGAGCTGTGTAGGGCTTCTTAGAATGAGGAGATAGAAACTCTTATTTGCCGTGCTTTGTTTCTGGGGTACATTGGAAGATACAAACTGGGTCTTGGGACCCAGCTCTGAAATGATGACTTTCGGCATGAAAAGTAACTTCTGCCTGGACAAAGTAGCCTACTGTGCTCAGGATTAGTTCCTCTCGACAAAGTCCTCCTCGGAGTTAACTCTGCTCCTCCAGTGACTCTCTTTTTTCACTCACTGCATCCACTGGCATTAATTAAGTTCTTAACACATACCAACCCATACTGAAGTACAGCGGGGAGTCAGCCATTGAAGGACCCCTGGGGAGCTCACTTTCTAGTGAGACATACACCCTTGATTAATGCTGCCTAAAAGGGAGGAGGGAGGGAGGGAGGGAGAAAGGGAGAGAGAGAAAGAGAGAGAGAGCGGGAGAGAGCGAGCGCACTGGGATGATAAAAAATTTACTGAGTGTGTGTGCACCCATTGGAAATGCACTGATCAAATGCATAGACCTTCCTTCAAAAAGGACACCAGATAAGAAGCCTACTCAGCTGACAGGCTCTACCATCATCCTTGCAGCCTGCAGTGTTGTTCACATCGAGGGCAGATTCTCCCCAAGTTATTCCATCAGTGACAGAGGGCAGTTGGAATGCTACAATGGACATTTCTGCCCTGTATGGCACTCCCCTCATGAGCACTCTTTCTTAGGAGCTCCCCATTTCCTGGCCTAGACCTTTTCAGGCCTCCACTGTTTGGGACTCCTGCAACCCAGTATGCCCGCCTCTCCTTTACCTTTGGTGCCCATGGGACCAGCATCATAGACAGAAGTTTCTCCCTGCTTACTCCCACTCCCTCTCTTTTTTTATCTATTGCAGAGATTTCCTTCAATAAGTCTTATACTGGATTCTGGTCTTGTTGTATTTTTCTGAGAATACTTGAGCTGACCTGGGGAGCATTAGTCAGGATATGCTTAGTTATATTGCATAACAAAATTAATCTCAAAGCACAATAAGCAAATGCAAAGAGTGCTTTCTCCCAGGCTCCATATTCAAAGCAGGGTCTATTCATTATAGGTCCCCAAGCTGCAGGTGCCCAGGCCTACACCTGACTTCAAGCTTTCCCATGAAGAGATATGAGGAGACTAGAGTTTTTACAGTTAAGTATGGAAGTCACTTACATGACCTCTACACATGTCATATTGTCCAACAATTCAGTCACACGGTTCTGATTCACAGTAGCCTGTGAAGTGTCATCTTCTTATGTGTCCTGGACAAAGCAATACAGTGGGGGACTAAGGTTCTTTTGCCTCAAGTGGTCACCCACACGTCAGATCCTATCTATTTGCTAACTGCTATGCCATCCTTGTTTTATGAATGGAAAACAGGCTTAGAGAAGCCATGCACTTTTTTCTCAAATGTCAGAAGATTAACAAGTGATAGAGGCAGAATTTGGACTCATGTAAATCATGTGTAAACCACTCTCTAGGTAGAGAAACCACTAATTTCCAGGAGGCTGTTGGTGACTGACAGGTCTTTAAATTTGAGTGTGTACACCTCAACTTCTTCAGAATATGTTGATGCTCCTGTGAAATAGCTCCAGTGTGGCAGGCAGGACTGAGGTTTGCCCCAGCTCCATTATACCAAGTGTCTTCCTTAGGGGCTGTTTTCATTTCTGAATAAGAACGAGAGCATTTGAGTGGCTCTTCTCTCCCACATCTCCAACCATGCTGGGACCAGAAGAATATTTATTTAGCTTTCACTGCTTTAAGAACAGACAAAGTGGAGAAAATAATGAATTGAACAAGTTTGGGGGATATTTTGGGGGCCTCTTTTGATTGTATTTAATAGTTTTGAAGAATGCTACAAAATAATGTGGCTGTTGAAATGCTTTTTGCCCAGTTTCTTTCTGGCCTGAGATTTGAGAAAAGAAAACTATAAATAGCTGATGATAAAAGGAAATTGCTGCTGTGATCTTTGAAGAAAGAAAGGGAAATACAAAAGGACTGCCCTGAGAGGATTTCAAATAAAAATTACGGTTCCCCTCCCAGGGCCCAAGATTGCTGCTTCTTGGAAGATAGGGTGAGGATGTGATAGATGTTTCCCATGTCTTGTTTTCAAAGATGTTTTGACTTAGTTACTTTTATTCTGTAGAACTCAGAGCATTTCACATCTATTAAACATTTTAAATGAGTGGAATTTTCTCAAAAAGTAGGTAATTTACAAATAGTTTATTATTCATAAGGCAATCATCCATTTCCTTTAGTTCTCTTTCTAAATTTGTATCTCTCCCTTTTCTTTTGTCCTCATCTGTCCTCTGGAACAGACTTGTTGGGTGGGAGAGAGGTAAAAACTAAGATGGAAAGAAAAAGTTTGTCATTGATTAAACTTCATACTTCTATTACCCAGACTTAACTATAATGCTTACAAAAATGGAAGGCAGAAAGAGACGGTTTCTCTGCAAGTTCTGTTTCACTGTAACCAAAGTGATTCTTAAGCCGAAGACAGCATCTTTCCTCTGTTTGAAATGCAATTCTTATCAGCTAGAAGTAATTGGGCCACAGTTCAGATGTACAGTCACTGTTCTGAATATCACACAAAGAGTGCTGTTTACTATATGTTTTCAGTATGATATAAAAGTTGATTCCCAGAGGTCCCCTAACATCGAAAGCCTGGGAAACTGTCATTTCCACATTCAATAAAGACAAACTGCTTTAGGTTTTATAAGCCCACTGATATTCAGATGCATTAACAATTTCCTTTCAAGTTAGATCTATCTTCTGTACTGGGGACCTCTCTGCCTCAGTGGACAGAGCATAGGAACTGATCTTAGACTTAGAAGAATTAATGGGGTTCTGTGCAATGGTCTCCTGAGGGCAGGTAGGAGTCAGGCAAGGAGCAGCAGCATGTCTCTGAGATGGAAGTCATCTTGACAGCTTGACATGGAGAGAGGAAAAAAGGAGAGGAATTGAAAATGAGAGAGAATGAAGTCAGAGATGGAACTTGCCCAGGGGCATTTGAGACATAGATCTTGTGATATTAACACTTCCTTTATTTTTCATAAAATGACATAAATTGCTTCCCAGTGACCCTGAAGGTCACTGGTAACAGGTGCAGCATTGTACTGTAGAGAGAGAATGAGAACTGCACTGTGGTAATAGAAATGTGTCCAGCTTAGCAGGCCTGGGCATTTGTAGCAAGTTCACACTGAGTCAAGTTGAGCTGTCCCTAGAATTTAGTTCAGCTGTGGCCTCTGGGTCCACGTAGAAGACATACCAGATTAGGATGCACAAGATGGGCTATAAACTTAGTTGTATCCCTACTCATACAATTTGCCATATAACTTTATTTGTATCTCACTCTCTTTATCCATATAACCAAAGATTTGGGCTAGATAATGTGTAATCCCTGAGGTTCCAGCCAAACTGTAAGGTAGATATATCTATGATTAGACCTCTTATTATTTGTTTTGTTCAAGAATTCAATCAATGAACACAAATACATTGTTCAATTTCTCTATGCATGGCATAGTGGTGGGTGATATAAAGAAACAATAAAAACCTCTTTCTTGCTTTTTCTCAACTCTGTGTGAGACAAACTCACATCTTGAAACTTGTGTCTTCAGAGTCTAATATAGTTCCTGACATGCAGAAGTCTCTTTGAGAGATGTCTATCAGCTAATAAAGGGATATTTTTTGTATTGAGTAAGACCATGAAGGCATTACGAAAATATGCACAATGATGGAAGATTTACACTTTTGTTAAGTGTAACAAAAAAGTGTTCTGAAAAGTTGGGGTTTCTTTGGGTGGAAATGCAGTAAATATTTGCCACAGAAAATGGAAGATTTATCTTAAATGGCTAGACACAAGGCCAATTCCTGTTGGATTCTGGATGTATAAATCAATTTGAAAGCTTAGACAAAAGTATTATAGACAGCTAAGTTAGGTAGAAATATTATAGGCAGCCAGACAGGGCTGGGCTCTTGAGAGCATCAGTACAGAAGATAAAAATTACAGGACACCGTACCAAGGTTGTGAATCTCAAAACACGCCGAATCAGCCTGCGCCCCAGCAGCAATCCACTGGACACCTGTGCCGTCCCCCACCCTCTGCTCCTCTGTACAGCCACCTGGTTCCACACTACAAAGATTCAGAGGACATCAGACCACCAGACCACTGTACTGGGTAAATTGGAGTCATCTTCACCTCCCATCAGGACCGGGGCTATCTTCAGGGGAAGGGCAGCTGGAACCTGCAATACAACTCTGCAGAGTTCAACCCTACAGGAGGACAGGGAGCTCAACTTGGGACTTGCAGCCAGAAATCTGCCTGAATCTCATGGGTCTGCAACTAGCTTGCTGAGACT
>NW_004624734.1:20322944-20354928 GCF_000247695.1 Heterocephalus glaber | reverse complement strand
AAACATATGAAAAAATGTTCAACATCACTGGTCATTCGAGAGATGCAATTGAAAACAACACTGAGATTCCACCTTACCCCAGAAAGATTGGCTGCTATCTAGAAATCAACAAATAACAAATGCTGGTAGGGTTGTGGAGAGAAAGGAACCCTTCTCCATTGTTAGTGGGAGTGCAGACTGGTGCAACCACTGTAGAAGTCAGTATGGAGATACCTCAAAGAACTAGGAGTATAGGTCCCATTTGACCCAGCTATTCCCCTGCTGTGTATCTTCCCCCCAAAATTAAAAGAATCATACCACAGTGATATATGTGCACCCATGTTCATAGTGGCACAGTGTGTAATAGCTAAAGCTCGGAAGTAGCCCAAGTGCCCATCAACTGGAAACTGGATAAAGAAAATGTGGTTTTTTTTTATAAAATGGAGTACTACTCAGCCATAAAGAACAAAAAACTAGAGACATTTATAGCTAAATGAATGCATATCGAGGC
This sequence comes from Heterocephalus glaber, assembly GCF_000247695.1. The sequence continues at coordinate 20,354,438 of NW_004624734.1, read as the reverse complement.
CATGCTCTTAAGTGAAATAAATAGGACACACATGTAAATACCGAATAGTTTCTCTAGTGTGAGAAACTGAGAGTGTAAACAGGGGTTAATATGATTAAAATAAATAATTGATAATTTGAAATAGGAAAAAAGGTCCAAAGACAAAGGAGTGAAGGGAGGGGAAGGGGAAAGGAAAAGAGGGAAAAGAAAAACTATGAGAAAAGGAAAAAAAAAAGGAAATGAAATTTATGTAAATAGGGAAGGGCGGAGGGGGTGAAGGGTACACAGGTAATGGGGAAAAAAATAAGAATCAAGATATATCATGTACAGGTACAAACACCCAATGATAAATGTAAATGAATTGTATACCTAAAATGTACCAATAAAAGAACTAAAAAAACCCAAACAAACAAAACAACACATTACAACTATGGCTGGAGATGCCTCTGTTGGAGGTCAGGCCTTAAGATAAAGATGAAATGCCAAGGCCTGCATACTTCCCCAAGAGATAAGATAAGTGGTAACCCTGGCCTAATAAAATCTAGATAGACATCAGTCACTCCAGTGGGTGACCAAGACGTCTGGATCCATAGTTTACCAGAAAAGGTCTTTGGTCTTTCCATATACACTCTCTATGTCATCTGTCTCCCCATTGGATCAATATTACTTAAGTGGCTATACTTGTAATCTTACTGGTTTTGTCCCACGTTGTACCCACCTCCTGATTTTGCTCTATAAAACTTACCCTGTGAACTCTTTTGGGACTTCTCCTGCCTCTCAGAAGCTAAAATCTCTCCTCTCTATAAATATTTCCTACTCTTAACCTCTCTTGTTCCTTAAAATTCATTCTTTGACTTTGGGGAACACAGTCTTGGCATAGCTGACATCTAACAGGTTGAGGGTTACATTATTTCCCCTATGTCATTTAAAGGTCCTATACCAAAAGGACAGCACAAACCTTGTTTGGTTGATTTCTTACCACTACAAGTATTATAATTCAGGGCTTTGTGGGCTTGGTTTCTTATACAGAATGGAATACAGTGAGACTTGAAAATGTAAGTGTGAGGACTGTTGGAGAAGAGTAGCAAATGTTTACCATATTGGAGTACGGACGACTTTGTACTCAGTCCCTGACTTAGGATGGTTTGCAGTATGCATTCAGTAGAAACCATACTTTGAAGTTTGATCTCTTTCTGACTAGTGAGTGATATTCAGTATGATACTCTCTTGCTACATTGGATAGCCACAGTTATGCACACGACCATGAAGGGAAACAACCATATTCTACAGTGTACAACCATCTTCTGAGCTATGTTACTTGGAAGGCTAGGTTTATTAAAGACATTTATTAAACACATGTATTGTAACAAGGAGGGGCCTGGGATAGAGTCAGCTAAATACAAAGACAACACATATGTAGAGTTAAGAGGTAATTCAAGTCATACAGCTAGTTAAGCTTAAAGATATAAAAGAAAACACAAGAAAAAAGATAAAAAATTAAGAATGGAACTCCCAGGTAGAAATTTCTTATACAGAATGTGTTAAGTTAGTTGACAGTTTCTGCCTACCTCCAGACTGGACTTCAAGGAACATTAGAAACCCAAAATAACCTGTTTGCTTTGAACTTGTTTTCTTTGAATTGATCAGAGTAATTAACTTTTTTCCTGTGGTCTGCTTATTCATATAAAGGCAGAAGAAAGAAGACTTCTATTTGGAATCATTCCTGGTGGCAGGAGCTACAGTATTTCCCTTCTTCTTATTTCCAGTAAATACTTTCCTTACATCCTCCTTTTGTCCTTGACTCCGTTTTTCAATTTCATGACACTACAAGCTCAGTTTGTGTAGAATTAACTATTTCCATATATTCAACTTATAACGGGTAAAGGAGGAATGTCATTTTCTTAGTAGTAAGCCTTGCACACAATATGTTGAATAAAAGGCTGGCTATTGTGTTTGTTGATATTATTACTAGGAGAAAACTGGGAAAGGATATAGGTGGAGAATTAGAAGGTCTCCACAAACCAGTGTGTACTCAGAACTCAATTTAGTCTTGGTTTTGGTTTGGAGAGTTTTGGTTTTCCTGAAAACCAATTCCCATAGGATAGCACCCTCTCTCCTTACCTGAGCTCTAGAGAGTAAATTTGTTCAACCTGTCATAAGACTATCACCATATCCCAAGTCCAGCTTTGAGAACATAGGAAAGGTAGGGTCACTTTAAGGGTTTCAGTGTTGTGGGGATTTTAGTGCTAGAAACTCCTTATGAATGCCATGCCCCATCATTTCCTACATGCATTTCTTGATGTTAGCCTGATGTTACAAGGAAAATAATTTTGTTTAATTTATTCACTCCAATGTGTGTCTATTAAATAGGTTAGCAACCCTCAATCTCTTTGTAAATGTTGCTCATTAAACTAATAAAATTTCTAAATGGTGAAATTTGAAGAACAGCAAAGGAAGATAGATATGACCAGATGCATAGGGAAGTATATTTGGGCAATATGCTTCCTGGGTTATTGGGTATATTTTTGCCTAAGGGGGAAGTGCCTGCAGTAGGTTGCTCTACATTATTCTTGCTTTTAGCCTTTTCTATTCCTTTCAATTTTTGACATACATTTCTTTCTATTTCAGTATTGTGAAAGTGTCTCCAAATACACAAGAAGCCAGGGAGGGAGGGAGTATCTAGCACTTGCCTGGAGTGGTGGTGGGTGTCTAATTTTAAGTGATACAGATTCTGAGTTTTTAAGCAGAGGGTCTGCCTGTACTGAAGACTGTTTCCTGTTTATTTCCTTCTGCTCTAACAGGAGACATTTTAAATTCTGCTCGGTTATTTAAATATCCAATATCTCAGGATCACACAAGCAGATATAACCTCAAAATTTTTATTAATTTTTTTCAGAGCTATCTTTCTGTAAATGAAATATAACAGTAATCTTCAGGCACCAGGTTTGATCCTCTCAATAAGGAGATGGAATTTGCAGCAGTAGTTGAAGGAAATGATTAGGCAGCATATGGATTTTAAAATCCAAATAATCTCTCAAGAGGAAGGGGATCGTACATTTATTGATAGGACAAGGTGATAGCTGGAAAGACTAAAGAGGCCTAAATCCCATTCATCACAAAAGAGAATCTGCCTGCTTCAAATGTGACTTGCTTTTGGGTTGCAGGGTCATTTTTAAGGGAAGTAATCATGGTTTGGATAGGAATTTTGTAATCATGATTTGGGTAGGAATTTTAGTTTAATTTATACCATAAAATTTTGATGTCTTTTTTACACAGACATCTGAAGGTAGCTTGAAATATTAATGCATGGTATTCTCAGAGGTCTGGGATGATAGCGCAGTTATTGGTGGAGCACCTATGGCCAGGTGTTTGTGCTCATTTTCTCCAGTCTTCATCCTGATCACACAAGAGGTAGATTAGGACTCTGTTTTATAGTTAAGGAAAGCAATACTCAGCCTGGAAAAGTAACTTGCCCTAAGTCACATAACTAAATTATAGAACTAAGATGTCTAGAAAATTCAACTGCAGGGTTGTTGGTCGAGGATTACATTAGTGTTCTCTACTTTTGAAAGATGAAGGGTCAGTTAGGTTCCAGAAGAGGTAATCTGAAAAATTTCTCATTTAGTTAGAACAAACAGAAAAACAAGTTCCATTTAATTGCATTAAAATTATCTGATACTTTATAAGTCTAGTACTTTTTAAAGTATAGTTTGTAAGGAAATGATGGGTCATAAAATTTATTTAGTATATCTTAAACACTTTAATATGAGTGAAATTTACTAACATAGAATAGAAAATACCATGGGTATATTATGACACAAGGATGAGCAGCTTCTGAAAACAAGTATGTATATGCCTACATATCTAGATATTGAGGTGAGAGGGGGAATTATTATTTTACTATGAGCTAGGATGAAAAGAGTATGAAAAGCACAAAAGGAATTTCCTTAATAACACTGGCCCTCACATAGCCATTTTTTAAAAAGTAAGGACCTCAGCCCTTCCTTTTTGAAGTTATTACAACGAATGAAACAAGCATCCCCATGTACACTGCGGTGCATCATCTCCATTCACATGAGGCCTGCAGGTCAGATAATTATTGGGAAGGCCTAACAGTGGTGAGCAGTGACCACTGAGTGCTACAATCCATAGTAAGTACAGACGAAGCTGGGTGCAGTGGCACACGCCTGCAATCACAGTACTCTGGGAGGCTGAGGAACAATGATTGCAAGTTCATGTCCAGCCTGGGCAACTGACTTAGTGAGACCCTGTCTTAAATAAAGAATAAAAAAGGACTGGTGAGGTAGCTCAGTGAAAAGGCCCTCCATTCAATCCCCAGTTCCTCCAAGGAAAATGCTTTCTAATAAATTCCCAAGTGATCCTGTGCTGTCAGTCCTGAAATGATACTTGAAGGACAATTTTCAAAATGTTTTTCACTGAAGACACCCCCGTTTCTATGTGAACTAATATATGGAATATTCACATGTGAAGCAGAGACAGTTGCAGGGAATGTATGAGCTCTCCCTGGCCTATACTCTCCCCAGTGATGGCTTCCGAGATGCCTTTATGGAAATCACAACTCCAGAACAAAATCTAGTTCCACAATTCTGTAATTTCCTCTCTCTTCTCCTTCTCATTCCCCTGGGCATGGTGCCACATACCTGCAATCTTAGCTACTTGGGTAACTGAGGCAGGAAAATTGCAAGTTTAAGAGCAACTTGGACAACTTAGTGAGATCCTGTCTCTGGAAAGAAAAAAGGAAAAATTGATCAATCATCCAGAGATGATTGTTAAGAGAGACTTAGTAATTGATTGAGGTGTCCATGGCCCATCCAGATGTTTTGCATCACAGAGTAAGCCTACTTCATTTGTTAAGGTGGAAAACTCATAGAATAATTCTGTGAGTCCATATTAATGATCTGTAACTGTAATTACCAAATAAGCTTCCATGACTTCATTTTCATCATTGAAACAATACTACAAGGGAAAAGACAAATGCCTTTCCACAATGGAAAAGAAACACTCTTGATAGCTTGCTTTGGAACAATACCAAAATTTGCTTTATTCTTAGACTATATTTTCTTGATGAGGATATTATATTTATCAAAAAATATGGGGGATTTGCACACATCCAGAGTTCTAACAAATTTCAATACAAACTCAGAAACTTGTGTGCTTAGCTGAAACGTGTCCAAATTTCTTATCAGGCTTGGGACTTTGAAAGTTTCATGTATTAAGGCCTTTGGTATCTTTGCCTATAATCAATAAATTCAAGAAAAATAGAAATAAAGATTATTAAAATATGCTCAACATTTTGTGAAATTTCTAGATCCACGCCACATCTACATAGTTTGGCTTTTTAGTTTTAATACGAAGTCTCTATATATTTCTCAGGGTGGCCTTGAATTTGTGAGCTCAGGTGATCCTCCTGCCTCAGCCTGGTGAGTTGTTGGGACTATAGGCATGTACCTCCATGCCCAACTTCGCAATTTTGAGAAGCTTAGTTTATTCAGTTCATTATGTTTATCTTTGATGCCAGTATTAATTCATTTAGATTTGAGTCTGAGGCCTTATCATTTTTCAGTTTATAATAGTATCAAGTCATTATTTATGTAAGATACTGAAATGTTGGGATGAGGTCATCACTTGTTGCTAATTCTCATCTCTTTTTCATTTTTCTAGAACTAACTGATGACAATGGTGGTGTTTTAATGTTTATAGAAACCATTGCTCAACTTGATTTCCCCAGAAAAACAAGACAATTTTGAGAAAGACAGGACAATTTTGAGAAAGACAGGAGAGACTCATCTGATTCAGGTAAGCATTCACAAACTCTCTTAGAATTGACAGAGATGTGTGAAATCCAAACACACCTGGAAGGCCATCAGTTCTGACAGTCAACATCTGGGAATGTAACCACCCAGGGTTGACAAAACTGGTGATTAAATGTGGTGGAAGTTCACCAGTTATAGACAGTACAGAGTAACTGACTGTGAATTATGAGAACATACATGTATCTTGCATGCTATAATGGGCCATTAGCACCCAGCTTGCTGAGTTGGAAAGCCACTGGGACACTGAAGTATGTGTGGAGATGTTTTCAAACATTTTTCCAATTTATTATTCTTTCAGAGCAATGGATAAAGCCACACTATAAATTCAGACAAAGCAAAACAAAAAATTCAGCCATTCTAAGCTTCCTCTTGCCTCCTCCTTCATGTTTCAACACACTGTTTTCATTTTCTGGCTTTATCCTTTTTGTAAAGCCATTTTCTTTTGTGTGTTGGTGTCAAATACCAGTACTGCTGCTGCTACTCTGGGGTCTGCTGAGGTGCATTTTATCATTCTAAGGGCAATTTCAGATGTCCTATAACATTAGCCAGCATCAACATTCCATTCTGTTTTAAACCTAAAAAAATAATTCATTTTGCTTAGATAACCATTTAATTTGACTCTTTAGAAGAGCCCAGGTAAGAACAATAAAAGTGATTAACGGTCCTCTACAGTGATTCTTATTCACATTCTTTTCTCATTCCCCCTGATTTCTGCCTCTTTCAGTTTCTCCAGGATTTTTATAGCTAAAAATATCTACTACTAAACTACATAGGAGCCATGCATTTCATCTTTTCTTATCTTTCCCTTCCTAAAACAAGAAAATCAGTGGTTTGTGGTTAAATGAGAAAGAAATCTCACTTTGTTACTGAAAAGGAATTCAATCACGTAGAAGCAGCAGCTTTTTGTCTGTAGTTAATGGCTGGAGATAGTCAAGTTCACAGAGGCTGTTCTGTTTACTTTTTTTGTTTTTTGTACCGGGGATCGAACTCCAGTCCTTGCGCTTGCGCAGCAGGAGAAACCACTGAGCTAAATCCCCGGCCCCTGTTTACTTTTTGTTTAACAAAGTTTTAATAAAATACTGCAAATGGCTCAAAATGAAGAAAGTAAAATTATGAAAAATCTTACTTGTGTTTTCAATTCTATAGATTCCATAGTGAGTCTGGAAACTTTTCACAAAGCAAAATCTCAGCTTCATTGAAATAATTCCAGTGGTCCTATTTGTTGTGTTTTAAAAATCAGCGCTTCTACTCCTCCCAGGTAGCAGAAAAAGGGAACTATACTTAAAATAAAAATCTCCATAAAGTAAGAACAAGCACCACAAACTTGGGATGCCTGGCAGTACTTAAACCAGGGGTCTGCAAAATATGTCTAAGGGCCAGAAAGCAAATATTTTCAACTTTGTGGCCTTAAGGTTTCTGTTGCAACTTTGGCTTTGCAGCCCAACAAAAATCACAGAGGAAAGTAAACAATTGCATCTGGTTGTGCTCCAAGAAAAATTTGCACATAAAACAGGTAGAAATTGAGGGTTGTAGTTTGCTAACCCATGATTTAAACATTAATATCAAACATTTAGGAACAATAGGGAGAAAAGATTTTTGAACAACTGTGAGAGATTAGTTATAACTCCAGGAAAAAAATGGTTAACCCTCTGATTAGCAGAACCTGTAATCTCTTCTTGGCTTGAGACATAATATCTTTTGGGATAGGAGAAAGGCATCAAACCACAGTTATGATGAATGCAGTTAGCTTATTCCTTTGATCTTTTCTTTAGATCTTTCTTCTTTTTGGACTTTCCTCTTTTCCTTGTCATTTCAGTTTTTTCCTTTATTGTTTCCCACTTTTTAAAGGCTTTTTTATATGTCACATTCATAAATGCATCCATGAAAGTGCTTGGGCTAAGGCAGTCAACATTTTGTCATGGCTTGACTTTCATTTAAAAAAGAGGCTTTAAAAATAGCATTTAAAAAGTTTTTGTTGGCAAATTTAAAGAGGTTACATGTCTAGCAGCAATGAAGAAAGACAGATATTCATTTCAACACTCTTTCTTCTTGCCATTTCTATGACTAAAGAGTCTGCAATCAATTATTTGACATAGCATTTTCTAATTGGTATGCTATATGTGTATGTAAGTGTATCATAATAGATTAACTTCTAACGAGATAAAACCATCACGTGGAACTCTCTGTCTGCCAAATACGAGCTTCTGCCAAACCATCTGATCCATATTATGGAGTATACAGGCATTTATCCTCACAAAAGCGACTGCAGAACAGCAGCTTCACATTCAGCATATTTGCCATCCCTCTTTCTCTCTTTTGGAGTCATACTGGCTGATTTCATGGTTTGACACATTTAAAAAAATTCTTGTTAGCTCAATTGAGCCTGTTGGATGCCATCCAGCCTCCTAACCTTATATGCTAAATCAACCACATTCAGATTAGTCTGTTAAGCAGGAAGAAAGAAATAAGTAGAAAAGAGCATAGAAACATCATCCCCAACTGTGGTGGAGTTGAAGAATAGTGGCATTAAGGCGATCCCTTGCATCTTCAACTGGACAGACTTATGTGGCATCCATAGTCATATTGTGCAAAGGGTAATAATGAACTGGATTTGATTCTGAACTACTTACAGGATCTTGTGCAAGGTTTATTTGTTTTATTTTTCCCCTTCAAAACAAGAGAAATCGATTGGGGAGATTTTGGGGACCTTTTCATCTTTATATTTTAAAAATCTCAAGTGACATCGTTTGAAAATTCTTTTTGACACTAAACTTAGTAGCAGTACAGTTAATTTACTGAGATTTAGTGTTCTAGTTTCAATTGCATGGCAAACCACTTCCAAAATTTGTGACTTAAAACAATGGCAACATATATTTTGCTTACAAATCTGCACTTTGTGCTGGAATCTGTGAGGACAGTCATCCCTACTCTAGTTAGAACTAGCTAAGGCAACATGAAGCCTGGGGGCTGGAATCATCTGAATGATTGTTCACACATATACTTGGTAGCTGATGTTTGCTGTTAGCTAGAACCTTAGATGGGACCAGCAGCTAGAACATACAAACAGTGGCTGAATTCCAAGGAAAGCATCTAGATAGAGCCAGGGCAATGTGGCATTGCTTTTTATGAGCTAGTCTTAGAAATCATGTGGAGTCTCTCCTACCATGTACTATTTGTCCAGGAAGTCACAGAGATCTGCTCAGATTAGGGGGAACAAAACCAGATCCCACCTCTTGATGAGAATGGCAAGGTGCTAGGGAAGCAAATGGAACTGTAGCTATTGCTGTGGCCATTTTTTGGAGAATATAATTTGTCACATTCAGATAATAACAAATGCTTATATCTTCATGGACTATTATAAATGCTTAATAACTCAGCTTCCTCATCAACAATTTAAAGAGTTGAGTGATTCTATATCTCAAAGTCTCTGCTTGATGTCCTGATATAACTTATCTAAGTTAATCGTTTTTTTACAGATGAAACTAAGGCAAGAAGAGTTCAAGCAATTTGTGTAGGTCATCAGAGCAAGTGAAGGCACAATGGGAAGGTGGATATCGTGTTTTAGATCTAGAATGTTCCTTCAAAGCCTCCTGTGTTCAGAGGTGGGGCTTTTGGAAGGTGGTTGGATCATGGGGCTGCTGTAGCTGACATGTCATTATGAGGTGTGCCATGGGGATGGTGACCTGGAAGGATTTCCCTCCCTCCCTGACCCCTCCCTTTCTTTGTTGCTTCCTGGCTGGCATAGCATGAACAGCTTGCATGGGCGAGAGACCCTCCCACCATGGCTTTCTTGACTTGGAGTTAGCTAGCTATGCTTTAAAAATTCTAAAATCCAAGAGACAAAATAAACCTCTCTTCCTTTAAGTCATGGGTGGTGGGTATTTTGTGCCAAAGATTAGACAGTGAGTAAGATGATGCATCTCAGAATCAAGACTGCCTTGTTCCAATCAGTATGGAGATATCTCAAAGAACTAGGACTAGAGGTCCCATTTGACCCAGCTATTCCCTTGCTGGGTATCTTCCCCAAGGAATTAAAAGAATCATACCACAGTGATATATGTGCACCCATGTTTATAGCGGCACAGTTTGTAATAGCTAAAGCTTGGAAACAGCCCAGGTGCCCATCAGCTGGAAACTGGATAAAGAAGATGTGTTGTTTTTTTTATATATAAAATGGAGAACTATTCATCCATAAAGAACAAGAAACTAGAGACATTTATAGCTAAATGGATGTATATTGAGGCCATCTCTTAAGTGAAATAAATAGGACACACATGTGTAAATGCCAAATAGTTTCTCTAGTGTGAAAAACTGAAAGTGTAAATAAGGATTAAAATGATTAAAATGAATAATTGATAATTTGAAATAGGAAAAGGTCCAAAGGTGTAGGGGTGGTGGGAGCTGAAAGGGAAAGGAAAGAAGGGAAAGGAAAAATTATGAGAAAAGAGAAAAATGGAAATGATATCTATGTAAATAGGGGAGGGTGGAGGGGTGAAGGGCGCACAGGTAATGGGGGAAAAAATAAGAACGAAGATACGTCATGTACAGGTACAAGCACCCAATGATAAATGTAAGTGTATTGTATACCTAAAATGTACCAATAAAAGAATTTTAAAAAAAAGACTGCCTTGTTCCAAAGTGCATGCTGCTTTTACTATCCACTCCCTGACTCTTGTTCTATGTCTTAGTCCTAACAGAAAGAGGGTAGACTTCAGACAAGATTTTAGGTGGGGACATAGTAAGAGGAGCTGACAAACATTTCAAGGCCTAAAGTGACTCCCTATTAGTCTTTGCATATGAGTGGACTGCTAATATCTATTCTTTTTTCTTCCACTGGAGCAGGCAGAATGGGGTGATGATGGGGCTATTACAGAAGGACTGGGAAGAATGGAGAACTGTGTGTCTAAGTTAAAGCTGATGGCATATAGAATCTAATGTGTGTACAACATTACATATGAGAGAGTTCACCAAGGGTTAATAGCAAATAAGCAGAAAAAGTATTTTTGGAGTTAAATCTGAAGATGTGAAAGAGTAGACCAAAGTTGGCCTATGGCATGGACTAAAAAATATTCATGGAGCTGTTGCTTAAAATGGGCTTCTGGATACATGCACCAGGCCTGCACAAGGACATAGAGCAAGCAGGAGTGTCTTTGCTTTGCTCCTGGATTAGATTCTTCTACTGAACTCATGTGCCCAGGATTTCCAGGGATTTTAAAAAGAGGCCCCTGTGAAAGCGCTCTACCTGTACAGGTGACCTGTCTGGTGATTACGTGCCCCATTTATTCAAGAAAAACAACAAACAAACACCAACAACAAAAACCACAACCATCAACAAAACAAAAAGTAAAAATATTTGCTATTTATTTGACCCAACCATTTGTGTTATGGTTTTTTTTTTTGGTACCGGGGATTGAACTCGGGTCCTTGTGCTTGTGCAGCAGGCAGCGAAACCACTGAGCCAAATCCCCGGCCCCTGTGTTATGGTTTTGTGAACACAATCTTATGAAAATAATCCTCCCTTACTTTTTTTCTACATGCTGTTACAAAGAGTCAAAGGTCTATGGGAAATTTTTTTATATACCTAATTGTTTTACTATAACAATCAGTTGGTTATTAGTTAGTTATCTCACCACTGAGAGTCTAGTTGATCAAAGATTTTGCTTTTCTGTTTATATCAACATATTCATCCCTAGGACAATTTATGAATTTTAATTGTGGGATTTCCTTTTTTTTATTCCATTGCTTGTGGCAATCACAGTTGCTTCATAGCTCAACATCTGGAGGCACATTTGGCTTCAGTGTTAGAAAGTAAATCATCATCCCTGTCCATGAACAATGGGTTGACCTCACACTGGAAAATGGTAACTGCGTCTTCAGTTGACTGACCTGTCTTCCTTGACTATGGGAAAGAAGCCGACATGCCTCTCTTTCCTGGCATTAGTGCATGTCTCTGAGAGCACCTCGAGTCTATACATTGTCAACTGGACTTCTGCCTTGGGATATGGAGCAAAAGATGACACTAATTGCAAGGTGGCATCCTGGAAGACATTATCACTCTCATCTACTGCAGGAAGATAACCCTTACCCTGTGCCAATCCTGGACTGTGGGCTCCATGGACCTGCCTGTGTCTGCATACACCTGTTCTAACACAGATGCCAAGAAATGGGGTCCAGGAGGAAATTAGATACACAGAACCTTTGGGAAGCCACAGGGCCCTTTGTAAGTCCTTTGGAATCGTACTAGATTGGACAAGGAGGGGATGCCCTTTGTGGATGTATTTGGGTGTGGTTGCGAGCACCGAGAACACTACATGAAGCACTAATCTGAACAAATTGAACAGTGAAGGGGAAAAAAGGTTTATGGAGACAGAAATAGACATCATGAAAGGGGTAGATTATCTAACAAATCAATACATTGTATGCAATATATTGTAGCTTTTTCTTTTAAAATTAGATGTGCGGTACAAAGCTGGATGTAGAAGTGTGTATATGTGTTTGCACTAGTATCGATAGGTAGAGTATATACACATTAATATATTCTACTAGTACATGAATTTGGGTAGATTGTAAGTCAGATCATGTCGCAAGAAATATAAATTATGTGCACATATAAAATCTAAGACACTGCAATTAGCATAAAAGTGTGTGTTAATCCTGTTAAACACTGGTAATATAAAGTGATTATACTTTGTAATCACATTTTTCTTATTTTATCAACCTACCTTCCTCTTGGAAATGGCTCCCAAAATTTTTAATTTTGTAGAGCCGTATAAGACGCAGAAGACTTGTGTAGGCAGCAGAGATGCTGAGTCTTTCCCACTATAGTGTGTTCTTTTTAGTTCAATAAATGTTGTGCCTAGTGATGTGCTAAGCACGTGGAATAGAAAATATTTGGGCTGCTATGAGCTGTTTCTGTATTTTCCAGTCCTAAAATGGAATTTTAAAAAGCTGTTTTTTAGTTAAGGGCTTTAGAGGCTTTGCGTTTGGTCCTTCATATTCTCCTCTCTTCTCTAAAGGTTTTGAAGCCTCAGGCTTCTAGCCATCCTTCATTCTGAGCTGCTGGAGGATGAAGACTGGGTCTCAGTGTGTGTAGTGACTGGCTGGGAAAGTATCTGAATACACAATACGTCACCAAAGTAAATCACCTTGAGTGTCTGTCTGCCAGTCATAGAGGTGAATGGTGTTCCCTCGGGAGTACCAACAGGTTTATCCAAGAGGGAAGGGCCTCTGACTTGGTAAATGGGAGAAGAAACTAGAGTTTAGTGTGTTTGTAATCACAATGTCAAAAAGGTCTGCAAAATCATTCCCAAGGATATATTTGCAGAATTTACAGTAATCTCTGTGAGAACTGGTAATTACCAAAGGAATTTTCCCAGCATTCTTTAGCAGTGAAAGCCACTTTCTTATAGATTCAGGACACTTGTGTAAATATTTGCCTGGATCTCTTTATTTCTGGAAAACATAGTCCACAGTTTTTCTTAAAAGCTGACCTTTAAAATTGTATTGTGTACCAACAATTATCTTCTTCCCAAATAAAATATTTTGTTACTACTGTTGTTTGTTAATGAATACATTGCTCTGGCACACAGAAAAGTTCCTGGTAGGTCAAAATAATTATCACAAGAATGATAGCTTTCCTTGTGACAAGGCATGCCATGTCAGACACAAAGTACTTCCACTCCTTTCCATATGCCTCTGGCAGTGTCTCTGGAACCATCATCTTGGTACCAGGGCTTGCCTTGTACATGGTGCTATTATCTGCAAGTTTATTGAAGGCCCCATCTTCCAGATTCAACAATGAATCCTTGCAACTGAAATCCTCTGGGGTCACAGTGAGCAATTCTTTATACTACTCTGTCTCTTGACTAGGCGCTCAGCTAAGCTGTTATAAATGAGCTAGGGCATTTAGAGTCACTCTAAGGCAGGTTGTAGTGTTGCCGAGTGTGGTCCAGGTGGAAGCTCACAATGTCTCAGGAGGCCAGAGTGCACCATGGTTCTGTGGAGAGCAGGGGGAAGTGCCTCCACCCAGGAGAGTGAAGGAGCTCATGGCCGGGATGCTGGAGGGTTAAAATCTTAACCATAGTCAAGTCTTCAGTGTATGGTACTCTGCTTTCCCTACAGCACATTTTGAGAATATACAGAATGAATGAGTTGGGTGGACTTTGCATTTCATCTTAAATTGTTTGTAGAACTGGAGGGAGGATGCCTGAAAGGGAAAAATATATTTTTGTTATGAAGTCTTGTGTTGCCCGGGATAGCCGTGAACTCTTTCCTCAGCCTTCCAAGTAGTTGGGACTACTATGCCACACAGCTCCCATGCTCAGCTCAGAGAAAGATAGTTTCAATTCCATGTGATAGATGCGTTATTTTAGGTAGGCTTAGGACCCTCTAAGAATAAAGAGGAGGTGCACATAGCCCAGACTGCAAGTGGTAGCTTCCCTGAACAAGTGATCCCTAAATTAATATGAATACACTGACTATTTCAGTGCATCTCCCCTAAATTTGTATCTAGGCATAAATAAGGTAATACTATATATTCCTCTCTGTGACAAAAATTTAAGGACAAATTTTCATCATACTTTTGAAAAATTTAGCATGTGGCAGATGGACTATGGTGTTATTGGTCATGTTTTCACAAAAATACAGGAACATTGTCAAATTACTGTTGAGAAATTGTAACATGTTAGAATCAAGGCTTAATTTTCTCATCTTGGTTTTGGCATTTTTCAAGTTACAAATAAAAACTGGTGCATGGATGAATAAAAACTCCAAGTATTTGAGTAATATGAATCAGAATAAAACCCCCTCAGATTTTAAAAAAAGTAGGAACAGGAAATCACTATCATTTCCATAATATCCAGACTCAAGTTCCATTAAACCTGTGCGTGTGTGCGTGCGTGTGTGTGTGTGTGTGTACATGTATGTGTGTATTTAGGAGAAATCTGTGTGACCGTCTGTCCTCATTTTTCACATGTTTATGAAGAGAAGGTTAGGCTGAACATTGAAAAAATTCTCTACAGTTCATGTAATCTCTGATCCTCAGATATTTTAGTGATTTACTCTGAGAACTTGGTGAACTATTGTTTTAATCAATATAATTAATCATATCCAGAATAGGAAAAATAGTATCATAGGTTACGTGTTTAAACAACTTTGAGATGAAGTCCAAGGACTGGTATTCTGAATTCTATTGGTTGCCAGATAGTTGTGTGAAACTGAAAGTTGCTGTCCTTAGTGCTGCTGTTGATTTTTTACAGGAGGAGAGAGAGGAGTGTGTGTGTGTGTGTGTGTGTGTGTATGTAATGTGTGTGTATGTGACTGAGCATTACCCCAGATACAGAAAAATTCTCATCTCTTACTCATTTGACCAGTAAGCATTGATTTTACTCTATCAAACCCATGTAGATACCTTAAATAATTATTATTCTGAATGTCTTCTATTAGTAATTTCAGACTTTTAAATAATGACTGAATTTTTTGATAAGGTATTCAGTGATTTCCTTATTACTTTTGCATTTTTCACATTGACTTCTTAGTTTGCTACAATAACTTCTGTATTTATACCATGTTGGGAATTTATTCCTTATAATTCCAGAAAATTTAAATGTCTTACATTATTCCTTTGTACTTTCCTCTCCATAAGCACAGAGCACATTAGTTTAGCTTCTTTGAATTTAACAGTCTATCAAATTGCAATTAACCTATTTATGTAAGTGGAACATCTTCTACCTGTCTCTTTTCTTCTCTGCAAAAGTATCTGTTCCTCTTGTTTGTTTTTTATAATGACCCAAATATCTTCGGCTGATGAAATTATTTTTTGGTTAGCATGGATGAATACTTTGAGTCTTTATCTTTCCTGTTAATTTTCTCTTATCTTTTAAAAAAGTATTATGCAGTTTTGCCTACTGCTGTATTTTCTTAACATTTCACTGATTGTAGGTCAGTACATTTGGCACCAGGAACTTTCCGAGAAGTTTATTTTCTTCTCCTTTCACCTTCTTTATGCAACTCAGAGCTTTTTTTTGTTTGCTTTCAGTTCCTTTCCAGTTATCTTTGAAAGACTTGCTTCATGGTCTTTATTCCATTTGTGAGAAAAAAAAGGGTCTAATCTGGACTATTCTGTATAGAGTATTTCTGGTAATATCTTCATAGCAAAGAGAGTGAAAGCTGGAAGCTTTGATGTGGAATTAAGGAGAATAAAGAACTGGTTGGTGACTTCAACCTCTAAATTCACTGAAAATGCACAGCAAATGCATTCAGGGCCTTTAAAAGTCAATCTTTACTTCTCTTTCTCTAATTAAATCTACTTTCACTAAAAGCCAAAATGAGATTTTTTTGTTTTGTTTTTCTTTTTGGTGTTTCAACCATCTTGTTTCCTGCAATTTTTCTAACATAATTATATAATATTTCAGTTTCCACTGAGGTTGAAAATAGCTTTTGTGAACTGGACCCTTACAAACGATGTCTAACATTTCATTATGCCTTTGAGGTCAAAGCAATTGCCATATAACTTTTGGAAAACACTTAATTTCATCATGGTGCTATTATTTATTAATTTCTCATGCTTGATGGGTTTTTATTAAATATTTCATTGGCATTTATTTATTTTTAAAACTGAATGCCTACACTTCCTTTATATCAAGCAAATAGTCACCTTAGTTTTCTTTACACTCCAGTTTTTAATATTCCTTCATTTATTTATAGAAAAATTATTCAGGACAATTATTCATAGAATTCCAAGTATGTATCAGATGTCATACTAAGTCCTGGGATAGAGATATTTCTTATTGCAAGTGCTTATGTTTTAGTGTAGGATACTAGTTGAGCAAACAGGATTATAAAACAGTATTAACTAGATTACAGTACAGATACAAAGTATCCTGAGAACGTAGGAAAAGATATCAATTTATCCATTGGAGTCCGAACCTGGGAATTTCTCTT
This sequence comes from Heterocephalus glaber, assembly GCF_000247695.1. The sequence goes on along the minus strand of NW_004624734.1, from coordinate 20,337,684 downwards.
ATAAGAATTTTACCTCTGTGGTAGGAAGAAACTGATGTCTGTGATGTGACCTTGAAGAATTATTCTTCCTGGACTCAGAGTTGAACAGTGACTGCTGACCCTGATTGTGATACATCTGGTTTTGTAGTGGGCTATTTGGAATCAGATGTCCGGAAACAAATTCTGGCTCAGCAATTTACTAGGAGTCCCTCTGAGGTTCAGTTTTCTCATCTACAAAATGATAATGATAATACCAGTCTCACATAATGTGACTTTAATAAGATAATGATGTACTTTCGCTGGCTCAGTGGCGCTGCACCTGCCTAGCAAGCGCAAGGTCCTGAGTTTGATTCCCAGTACTGCAAAAACAAAACAAAACAAAAAAGATAATGATGTACCTTCTTTAAGCTCCTTTCTGTGGATTTCAGAGATCAGAACAGCAATGGAGGACTGAACTTTGGAATCACACTTTGTAAACTCAAACCTCAATTTAAACTCTTTACATGCCTAATCCTTTATATATTGACCATAACTCTAACAGGTGTATATATATATATATATATATATATATATATATATATCCCTGATTCACAAGGATGAAATGAGATTTATAGAAGTTAAATAATTTTTCCAAAGATCTGGTTAATATAGTGTAGAGCAAGAGCTTGAACTTAGTTCTATGTTGCACTGAAGCCCAGATCTTTACCTGCTTTTACAATCTTGCTTCTTGCTCTGTTTTCTTTTGATCCTAAAGAATATAGTAGGTACTCATCCTAAAGATTTTGATTCCTATACAGAAGTCTAGAGTAGACATTAGATTATACTTTCCATGGGGACATATACCACATGTATTTGCTGAGCTGAATCCTCAGCATATTGCATCTAGTACCCAGAAAGCACTTACATTTGTGAAGGTACAGGCTAAACTGATATATCAAGAAGCCTCAAATGCACAGATGTTTATTTTTCTCTCACATTGAAGTCCATGGCAAGTAGGTAAGCTCAACTCTGTCATTTTCAGTAAACCAATAGAGAGGGCAGAAATCCAGTCAAAGATTCTATTTAATGTAAGTGATGCTCAAATTGTCCATGTCGTTTTTATTTAGTTTCTGGTAGAGCAGATTTAGGTCTACCACTCCAGCCTTTATGATCAGCTAAAAAAATGTAGGCAATAATTGGACAGTTACTTGCTCAGGAAGGAGAGAAGAGATTTGGGGCACTACCAGCGATTTCCATTACAATGCTCAATGAATATTTATAGAGTGAGTAAATAAGGAAAATCAAAGCCTGTAAGCAAATGAGGTTCCCAAGGAGACTAAGACAAAGTTGTTAGCTTTATCCTCAAGCTTAGAAAAACATGTCAATACGCCAGTGTGTCTTTCCAGCTAATTCTTGCTAAAATACATCTTTAGTCAGAGATACCCATTGTAAGTATCTCTTTGCTATAATATTCTCTTTTAATCTGTGGCTGTCAACTTTTCTTCTGAATGTCAGAATGGGATCGAAGCCACAGAAGAGTTTATGTGAACCCCATGGATTATGCTGCCCTCTTAAGGAAGATAAAGTGACAGGTTATACAGTACTTATCTATATCACCTGTCAGGGACTCAGCGTCTTGAGGCAGGGGAGAGCTACCATTTGAGATTCTCTTTCAGAACTGCCTTGGCATTAGGCGAGAGTGACAAAAGCAAAATGTGGTATTAGCTCTAAAAGAAAGAGCTGGAAGTTTTCAGCCTCTGGATTGTTAGAGTCTGTTAGATCAATATCCTAGCTGGGGACTTTATCCTAGCAACTTCTTCTTTTATGCAATGTAACACTTTCTTTGTTTCATTAGAGATATTTTTTCACAGCCTCTGTAGGAACATGTATTGTGTGATGCCCAACAGGTGGCAGATAATTTGCCCCACTTTCGCTGCTGCCTGAAATATGGCAGATTCTTATTAATTTCACTGAGTCCACCATCAGAATTACAACAGACTTTGTGAGGCAAGGCTACCGATCAGGAAAATAATCAGGTAGGCCTTTTCTTCAAAACTGACCAAGGTGGAATTAATCTTTCTCACTTGTAAGGCTGAAAAAAAATAACTACTGGCACCTTATGTCTCTTTAAGCTCTTTCATTCCTAAGAGCTTAAAGTAACTATAGACCTACATCTCATTTATTTTCACAATATTCCTGTGGAGCCAGAGGCCAGTTTTTCTTTCACTGTCCATGCTACTCAGTGGAAAGGCAATGCACTGAGAACTGAAGTGACTTGCATTCAAGGTCAAAAAGTGAGTCAATTTGTAAAGTGAAATGCTTGATTGCAGGTGTTCTCATTCCACACTGAGTGGCTACTTTAAAACTACAGTACTTAGGTAAGAAACATAGCTGGGAGAACTCAAAATATGTGATAAAGGCATACAATGTCATAATGTGTGAAGGTTCAGATCTCTAAATGTTCCTTGGTTCAGATTTAAAAACATACTTTGATGACTCAACAATATTTAATGCTGTGAACTGTTCTCATTCCCTTAGGCCACAGGTACAGGAATCATTATTCTGTATTTAGCTTGGAATGATGCCTTGGAATCAGAGGTCCTAAATAGCACTAATGATTTCACATTTTTCAGGAAGTATGAGGGATTTTGACTATAGCACATAATGATACTCATTAAATCATTGTATAATAGGATGGTCGTTAAAACAAATTGAAAAATGGATGAACAAACCTCTAAATTCATACACATGTAAGGTTAGATCAGGGTCTCTTCCAACTGTATGGTATAGTTTCATAAACTAGAAAATGTGACTTTTTTTCCTCCCAGATAGATGCAACCTTAAACCAGGATGCACAAGTTGGTGAGCAAGCCCTGACTGGATTTCAGATGCATTTATCCATTCCCACAGACAGATGCTCTTCATGGCCATCTTGGTGTAGAAAAATAGTGGGCTAATATATATCATTAATTCCAGTAAGCTTCCTAATGAAGAAAGTGGTATTATTTTAGGAATTTTGTACACTATAGGTTTTAAATTCCAATTGCCTGACTTCAACTCCCAGGACAATCCCTTACTACTTGTATGACTCTGTCAATCTCTATGTTCATTAAATTGTTTCATCTGCAAAATTCCAGTAATAATTGTAATTACCTCACTGGGTGTGGAGAGGTTAAATGAGTTAATGTTTAAACATATTACAGTGACTCAGAGACAACACTTGATATACTTGAAAAATAAGTTATTTTTATTAGTCCAATTTTCAGATGAAGAAACCAGGGCTTATGGCAGTTAGAGATCAAAGTCACTCAGATATTAAACTATTAAGCTAGGAAGAACCATTATTGTAGCCAGCTTCTTTATTTGCAGAAACCGAAGTCTTAAACTTTATACTAAAATGACTCATAGGCAAAGGACAGTCAAGGGAGAAATCCAGTTAAAATATTTTTAAAGTAGACTAAGAATAAACAATTGACATATTGAAATTTGCTGACTGCATTTTTGGGGCAGGGGTCTGGTGGCACTTTGAATCACTTTATCCTGCTGAAATCACCATAGCTTTGGATAGCAGGCAGAGAAGGGATTAAAAAAAAATTCTCTTCCTCCTCAGCAGAATTTTGACTTGCTTTCCCTAGTCCCAGGAATCCTTGGAAATGTCCAAATACAGTCTTATCATAACATATACAGGAAAACTTAGCAATAGAAAATGCTACATAGCAAATGTTAGGTGAGGCCCATGGGCATTGAGAATTCCACGATGACCTCAGCCTACTAAAACTCATTTTACTTCATCCTATTAGGCAGTGAGATCTAGATAGGTTTTTTAAGGCACCGAGAGATGCCTGACTGTGTAGTTTCTTAACCTCTATGGAAAATACTACATATTGGAAATAAACAGGAAGTTCTTTTTTTCATTGTTTCAGGCTGACCACTTGCTCTGCCCTGTACATTTGTTTTTCTGCTGGCTGCAGCCTTGATTCTCTATTTGTTTAAACTGTGTTTTCTACATGTCTCACCTTTTGGGAAGCTGGAGGCCACATATCTGTTGAATATTTAATATATCCTTGACCTGAGACCATTATATATGCAAATTCTCATTAGTGTGGCAAAGGAAGGGGGATGTAATTGCTTTGTTGTATGATAGACCATGCTGTTGCTTTTGAAGTCTTGCTGGAGACATCTGAATTTCTAGAGGCACCTGAATTTCTAGGATCCCTTCTTTGTAACTATTTGTTTCTCCACTTCCTATTTTTCTCTACATTATGTCCTTATGTTTCCATATTTTAACAAATAATTATTATCTTTGGAATGTCAAGGTCACTCAGCATAAGAATTTTATGTAGAGGGCCAGGGATTTAGCTCAGTGGTGCTGCTGCCTGCCTCCCAAGCGCAAGGGCTTGGGTTCAATTCCCTGTACCAAAAAAAAAAAAAGAATTATATGTAGAGACATATTTATTCTAGTAGATGCCATAATTTATGCTAGATACTAGAGATAGTTAGAAGCCCCCATATATGTATATATAAAAATATAAAACCAATGAGTGAATTAATGGATTATAGTCAGTACTCTTGAATGGCAAGGACTTTCCACATTACAGGTTATAGGAAGACAAATAATTGAATAGATATTTACTTATATGTGTACAGTTCTCAGAAATATGGCTGGAAGTCACCACCTTCTAAGGCCAAATGGCAGTACCTCAGGACTTGATAACTTGCAAATTTGTAGGTCTTGGAACTGTTTGTGGCTTAATTGAAATTCTCCAGCTTTAGTTGTCAGATCTAAATGTTACTCTGAGAAGAAGCTCTGATATCCCCATGGTAACAGGGCTCCATTAATGGGATGACATCACAAAACTGTCCTTGTCTGAGAACACCTGGGAATTTCGGTTATGGGTGGAAAAACCGTTAAAGGCAAATTATACCTACCTAATCTGTGTAATTATGTGCACATGTATAGATGTGCTTAATTTAGCCACACATTTCATTTAGCCCCATTTATCATTAGGCTTTTTAATGACTCAAATTTTGAGCATGGGTATAGCTCAACATGCTTAAAGAAGAACTCATCTAAAATTTGGAATAAATATCTACCATTGATGTCATGGAAAAGAAAAAATTCAATCCTTACTTACACACAGTACTAATTATACTTAACATAATGATGGGAATGTTGACTCCTAGCACAACATCTGAAATGAATAAATATTCCATCTCCATGCAGCATTACCCAGGACCATGGATCTGGCTGGTCATTCAAAGCCTAGCTCAGACTAGCACTGTGCCTGGGGAAGGGAGCGTGCAGACAACCTAGGTCAGGTCAATTGACATGTTTCTTATGTCTTTTGATCCTGGCTACACAATAGTGACAACAGTAACAAACTAGTCAAAATATTCAAATCATTTAAAAATATTTTTATAGATAGATCTAGATTCTTTGCACAATATCTGAAAAAGAAAAGTTATTTTTTTAGTAAGGAAAATAAATAGGATGGTGAGTGGATTTAAGAACAAACTTGATTCCCCAGCATTAACAAAACCCTTCTGCTTAGTTATGGATTCTTTCCTTTCAAAGACTTTTGAATGGCTTCAGTTTCATGTTGTACAATGCGGAAAAGATGCTAGGCAGATTGGATTAACTCTTAAAGTGCAGAAAAAATGGCAAGGTGAAAGACTGGCTAGCTATGAAGTTGTTCAGCTCATAAATAATGCAAACTTAACAAGACTTGTAAGAAAATGCAAACAATTTGCATAGCTTGTGTTGCAGGAATTTCCATGACTGAGTGTTTACACTGGCTAGCAGGATGCTCAGAACTGGAGTATTTGCCAAGGTGACTTTTCACTCCATAGTGCTTTGAAAAGCCCTAGCCATACTTCACACCTTTTCCTCCACCACCCGCACATTTCCTTGGAATTAAATATGAAGCTGAATGCTTTTGCCTTTGTTTATGACATTGAGCAGAACTGAATTCTTTTAAATGAAAGTCTAATGCTGTTTTTCTAAGTTATAACAATGTCTCTTCATTGGCATTCATGTTTTAGTTATGAGAAACACTGTTACATTTCCTACATTTCGAATGACACCAGAGCAGTAGTCTCCATGAAATGTTCCTGAGGGCTGGCTGGGTGAACAAATTTGATGAGGATCAAAAATAATTCTCTATGTCTTTTAAATCCCATGCAAATGTAAGTAAAATTCTTTTCCATCCAAATGGAAAAAAAATTCAAATGGGAATCTAGTGATGGAAGGAAACTTAGAACACTTAATGTTTAATACTTTCATTTTCCAAAATACAGAAACTAAGCCATGCCACTAGGTTGGAGGCCAAACCTGAACACGAACCAGAAATCCCAGGAACTAGCTTTATTGCTAACTAATGTAATGTATGTAAATGTCCAATATACATGTGTATATCCCTATAATCACGCTATATTCCCACATGTTAGCACTATACTATTCACTTACATATATGTATGTGAACATAGCTTGCATTCTCATTTTATCCAACCTCCTACTACTCCAGATGTGGTCTGGGAGCCACTACCTGTGCCATCACCACCAGCTTGTTAAGGATGCAGGATCTCAGGCCTCACTCCAAATCCACTGAATCAGAACCCGTATCCAAGGAATGTCCTCAGATAATCTATATACATTAAATTTGAGAATCACTGTCCTTGATTTCTATGATAATGAAGTATAGTTATTCAAAGCCCAAAGATAACCCCAAATGTTCATAATATGTATTGATTTCTCTTCTCTCTTTTCTCTCCACGAAACTTTACAGGTGCTTTCTGTGGTTTTAAAATGAAATGTTATTACAGTTTTTCACTTGTGTTCCATTCTTGTCTTTTAGTAGATGAGGGCCATCAGTTCAGATTTTGCTTCCTTCTGTTGAATGACTAACAGTTGGTATGTACTCCATATTTTTTCTGCTCCCCAAAGTGAGCTAAGTTTTTTGGATTCATTTCCTCTTTTATACCACTTAGCAACGGTGTGAGATTATGATAATCATAATCTCCACTTTATAGAAGAGCAGTCTGAGTCAGAAAGAAATCAAGTCAGTCGCTATGTATCAGAACCTAGACCTGAACCCATAGTTAGGTCATTTCAGAATATGAACATTAACCATAGCATATATTGATTCTACCACTCAAAAGTTCTGATTTACTCTTTCTCCAAAGATTTATACATCCCTAAAATTAAATTATCTTACCAAATAAAAATCAGAAGTCAAACTTAACATAGTGTCTGGTAAATAGTAGGCACTTGAGGAATATTTGCTTAATGAACGGAGAAATAAATGAAAAGGCCTAAGTCGTCTTGATACGAAGTCACACACTGTGTAATACCAAGAAGAAATGTCTAGCAGAACAGATATTTCCTATCTGGGAGCCGCTGGCCTTTCCTTGGCATCCCTAATCCCCCTGCCTCCTTTCAGCTTTTCTTTACTCCTGACCTCTGTGTTATTGGAAATGCCCCACAGTTCCACTAAATTTCCGTTTTTACTCTTATCTATTGGAATCTGCCCGGAGGACCAAGGTCAGCACCTTCTCGGAAGCCCTGAGCCACTATTTCAGGGATTCTGAGAAAGCCCCATTAACTCTCACTCCTCTTTATCTCCTGGGAATTTTAGAGCCAAATCATCAGGACTTAGGTTAACATTTTATGTTTTCAGACCTTTGCACATTAATGTCAGTGACAGATCATGAACCATTCTCTAGTCCTGAATGCCCAGAGTCTAAGAGGGGTGGGGAGAGAAGAAAAACAGAGGCCAATGAAGTGAGAGGTCCCAGCAACAGAATGGAAGATCAATGGCTTCTGAGCAGTGCTGGGCCTTCCAGGGTTAGGTGGAGGGAACCGGTCCAGGCCCTGAGCACCAGCTGCCTTGTGTGGACTTCAGATAAGAAGGAGAGGGCTGCACCCTTCCTGGTTCTTACTTCCTAATCTGTAAAGTGACAGGTTGCTTCTTTTTAGGTTCCTTTTGTTCGAAAGGCTTATAGAAAGGGATCTAAGCTATCAAAGAGCAAGTTACATCTTGTGTTGGCCTCTGGAAGACTGAGCCATGTCCATTTTGCCTTGGCTGGTGGTCTCCTCCCTAGTCTGAGCCCTTTACCCCATCTGTGCTGTTCTTGAATTTGGGGAACAGCCTCAGCAGCACTTGACACTCTATTTCAAGCCAATCCTCAGACCTTCAAAGGCAGGCACTATGTATGTTTCCACTGTATGTTGGCCCCTGGAGAGGTGAGCAGCCGGTAGGCCTGGCCTAAAGGGATGTTTGGGGTTTTTCTGCAACACTTTTTAAACCTCTGAGCTGTCAATGCTGATCTGAATTTCAAATGTGCATGCACATGCATACATGCATTTTATTAAGTTGGGAAGGGGGGATCTTTGCTAACAAATTGATAGTCTTTCAGGAAGGAATACGTGAGAAATTGATTTAGTTCTCCTCATTCATTTAACCCAGTTGTGTGGAGCATCAGCCATATGTAGACATTATTCAGGAGATGGAGATAAAAACAAAACGTATAGCCCCTGCTCTTAAGGAACTTGAAGTGTAGTGGAGAGGAGAAAGACATGCAAAGAGGTAATTGTAATACAAAGCCACGAAAGATTATTTAGTGGCAATAGTGTTATGGAAAACATATAGGAAGGTGAAGCAGGCTGGGTTTGGAAAATTGGCTGAGATTTTATGGGAGACATACTATCTGCAGATGGTGGAGGGCAAAACTTGATTTGCACATTATTTCTCTAACCTTGAGATGACATTTGATTGCTTAAGAGCTTAGCAACAAATCTTTTCCCATTCTCTGTCCCTGCTGCTATGCAGCAAACAATTAGAATCAGCTGAAATGCATCAAGACAAATTATTTAAGGTTTAAAGTAAAAGCTATCCTTTGCTGACTTGGGTTAGCTCCTAGAAGCTAAAGAGAGCACTTCATTTTATAATTTTCTGACTAAAGCTTTTTCTGGCAGTTCTTTTGGAGGAAATAGGTAAGCAAAGCAAGCTAGCTAGCAAGCAACGTCATAGATCCTAGTATCTCAGTCTTCCCTGCTTCTGACAGACTTAGCAGGATATCATCTGCCCAGCGCACAAGGAAAATAAAATTGCATGCATGAGGCCTTAGTTACAGTACGGGAGGGTGTGTGTGTGGTGGGGGAGGGTAGGGGAGGAGGAGGAATTCAATCTTTGACTCAGAAAAATCTAATTCTCTCAAGTATATTGAAGTCTGGAAGGCAGTTATCTTTCTGAGCAGCTAGATGCAACCTGGAAACGCAGGTCCTAATAGCCTTGGTGAGATTAAGGGAAGTGTCTGTGACTGTGTTGCTGCACACAGATCATGAAGTATTGGATGCTCCCCCTCCCGAGTCAGCCTGTACCTGCAGTTCTTTCCTGTCTACCCCACCTCTTCCCTGCTGACCCCAATCCAGTGGCACTCTCTATAGGAGGAAGGAGAAATGAGTGGCCTGACAGCTTTGGAGGATAAATTTAATAGAAATTGATGGAAGTGGCCCACGAAGGCCACCATTCTATTATTCTTGCAATGAAAAAGCTTATCAGGCCTTGATGGAGCCACACTTTCTTGCTGAAGTATTTTGCAACTGAGGAATCTTGGTGTTTACTGGACTTGCAGGGAACTGGGAGAGAACTAGGAAGGGAAATTAATTTGAACTGTAATTGATATAAGGTCAGTCTCAGGAGGGAGAGAACAGGATTGTGGGTAGTTTGGGGATGAGATAGGAGATAATGTTCTGAAGTTGGCCTGAAGACCCTTTTGGGTGAAGTTTAACTTGTGAACAAGGGGCCAATTTGTGGGTCAGCTTTGATTCTGAGTTATAGGCCTTTGAATTTGAAGCATATGTTGGTAAACATAGAAACAGATTTGGTGGCACATTCTTTCCATGTAAGAGTTAATTTCTGTAGAAAATCAGACTCAGACAAAAGGCACTGTGGCAGCTCCTGCCTGTAATTCTGCTTTAAACTTAGATTTCTATTTAGTCTTTTTCTTTCCTCCTTCCCTCCCCCACTTCTCAGTTCTTCCATCTTTCCTTCCCTTCTCTCTCTATTTACTTGTAATTTGAGTAGACCCTTCAAACCATATGAGAAGGAATGATGTCTTCTAAGAATACCCCAAATGTCCTAATGCATCCCACAGTTCAGCCTGAGAAATGACTTGCCCCCAAATTGAGACTCCCACAGAATCAAAAGTAATAAAGCTTTTCTTTTTGGACCATTTGCAAAACAGGCATACATTTCTTATTACTCAGTAATTGTAATTCTCAATGACAAAAAACAGCTCAAACTGAGTGAAGGAAAACAAAAGGAGAACTATTAGCCTACAAAACTGAGAAGTTCAAGGGTAGCTCTGGAGGGCCTCAAAGAATAGTATCAGGGCTTTCTCTCTGCTACCATCTCTACATTATGCTTCTCTTCATGTTCTTCATGACAGAACGCTGTCACCAACACCAATCTCTTATTTCTCAGTAAAAAGAATGCATAGGAAGTGCTCTTTCCCCAAACTTATGTAGCATTCTTTTGGAAGAAAGTTGATGGTCTGACTAGGTAACACTTCCAGTGAAGCTTATGGATTGTTAAATGATGATAGGGTAGATTCTGTGTCCATTCTTACAGCCAGCGGTAGGTGAGACCCCATGACTCATAGTCTTGCAGGAATCACATAGAATAGGAACAAGCAGTTTTCAAAAGGAAAGAACAGTGCTGAATAGATGAATAGCATGATATTTTACTACTTTGCTGTCCTGATAGTCTGTCTTTTAGGTAGCTCTCATTCTGAGAGGGGATAGCATTCTCTTGGTAGGGATATAGCTTGGTTCTTTCTAGACATACTAAATCCTATACATAATCTTACCTCAACTTGCTTTTCTGGTTTACTTTCTATTATTACAAGATTCACCTCTAAGCTCTAACTAAATATGACTAGCCATTATTCTTCAAATATTTCCTTTTCCATGGCTTTGTTTTGAGGGCTCTAGGTTATCAAAACTAGGTTGAACTGTGCTTTCACGAATAAACACTAAAATTTGTTAAAATCTCTTCTATCTCTTTATTTCTGAAATTGAACTAAAAGTTAGATTTTGATTCCTAAATTTAATAACCCTGAATGACTTTTTTGTTATGTGGTTTTTGTTTCAGTTATCTTTCCAGAAAATTAGTTATGTTTTACATTGTTCCCATCTAACCAAAATTATTGGTTTCTAGTTAATTGCTTTGCAAAATATTTTTATGCCCTCATTTTTCAATGTAAGTATCCTGGATAATAACAAAAGACATGCAAATTTTTATGTTTCAAAGAAGACTGGAGTAGATCTCATTTCTGTGACCTAGGCTATCTAAGTACAAGCTCAGGCCCAGTACAAGAGTCACAAACATTTTCTCTACATTTTGGTAAAGATACCTGTTGTCCATTTTGAGTGGATGTTATCATTGTGAAGCAAAAAAAAAAAAAAAAAAAAAAAAAAAAAAAAGCAGGAGATTCAAAGAAGATATTGCAAAACTGGGATATGGAGGAATTCTTTTAAAAATTTGTTTTTTAAAATTTTTCAAGCAATATAAAAATGAGAATATTTTTATTTCTTGCACTTTATTCTTGTATCACTAAGGAGTATGCTAGCATGGGAACAGGGAATGGTCCTTGAAGTTTTACTTAGTAATTTACTTCCATTTCTAACACCCTCTTTTTCTTATTTCCCCAGTTGCAATCATTAGTCAAGAACCAACTTGTGCTTAACTCTTTCAATAAAGCTGTCTCTGAGAGCCTGGGCTGAAAGTGCTTTCTGTATCTGCCATTTTCTAAAACAGTTGTTCTTAAAGTGTGGTCTCTGGAACAGTGGTGCCAACAATATGCAGATACTTGGTAGAGATGTAAGTTTTTGGGTTCTCTCCTAGACCACTGAGTCAGACACTCAGGGTGGAGGTGGGGGGCTCAGCAGTCTGTGGTTTAACAAGTCCTATAAGAGATTTGTCGCACCCAGAAGTTGAGTACCACCTCTCTAGAGCTTAGTATTCAGTTCCATGCTTACACAGAAAATGTATTACATCAATCCCACTACATACGTGCTCCTGGGAGGATCATCTTCCTGTCACATTTGCTTTTTAGGTACCCATAAAAGATTAGAAGTCTGCAAGTCTGTAGATGGGTACATATAATAGGGCTTAGAGTTTGCATAATAAAAAGACAAAGGAATAAGATTCTAATCCATTTCCTCAATTGTCCAGTGTGCTTTTTTCAACTGAAAGGACTGAGTATTTTTGTGGTTCCTGCCTGAGGACAGAAAAGAGGAGCTCTCACACAGTAGTCGTGTGTTCATTTATAATGGTGCACTTCCTTCTTGTATCCTAGCAGTTGCAGCCCTATTGCTTAGAGCTTTTGTAAGTTCTGTTGGTCAAGTTTAAGTGAAAGGCAAACCCACTCTAATTTAAATATATGGAACAGACTATTAAACATTTTGTTCTTCAGAAGACACTGTTCCATCTTATCAAAACAGACTCGTTCACTTCAGGTGTTGCCTGCAAGGCTGCTGAGCTCTTGGGGTGTCTAACCTTGCTCTCTTGTCATTGGCTATTAAAACTGCTAAAACAGAAGAATGCTTAACCATTCCAGCTGTTAAAACATCAGTACATGCTTTGGTGAGCATGGATCTAAATGTTTTGAATGGCCCTTTAGGGGATCTTCCTTCTTTTGAAAAGCTTGCTGTTCAGTCAAAATTCAGTCATACTTTTAACTTTTTCAGTCCCTAGATGTGCTTATATTTCTCTCTTTTTCCCAGAAAAGGCTCAGTTAATCATTAGTGTGAGGATTAATTTTCAAGCTATTTTTTATTTAAAATCCATCACTTGGTACAACAATGACTTACTGGTTTTGCCTTTAAAAAAATTTTAAATTCCAAATGATTCTTATAGGATGAGTCAGAATATACGATTAGTAAAAATTGTATTAGTGAGGAGCATTTTTCATCTTACCTTCTCAGCATATGGTGCAATACCCAGTCCACATCCTATTCTGATTCCTGAATCCTACATTTATCTCTATTTTTGTTTTCTAATTACTTTTACACTCACTTTGTGCAACACATAAACATTAGATTCATATTTATTCTCTACTAAATTTTATAGAACTTGTCTCTAAACTCTTTTGAGAATTCTTCTACATATTCTTAATGCAACCTTTAAAAGATATATATATATATATATATATATATATCAGTGTAGCTCAGTGGCACCATGCCTATTTGGCAAGTGCAAAGTCCTGAGTTCAATCCCCGGTACTGAAAGAAAAAAAATATATATATTTGCCACATGCTATAACTCAATCCTCTATCCTATACAGCTCCAGAGAACTTGCAACTTAAAACATGGCTTGTGTATTGGCAAACTTGACATTGTTTTAGAAATGACATTAGAAATACTGAAGTTTGGGTGCACCCCAGACTTAATGAAGCAGAGCTTGCATTTTAATAACATCTGCATTAAAAATTTTTTAGTATATTTTTCTAATAGACATCTCGTATTTCATGAGGCTATTTTTTAAATTTTCATTTTTCTTAGTACATGTGTGCATTACAGAAAGATTACAATCACTGGGGGAAGTTGGTACATGTACATAACACATCTTAATTCTTTTTACTTCATCTTCCACCTACCTTCATCTCTTGGTCACATTCCAATTTGCAAAAGATCTACCTCCCTGTTTCCTATTGTCTGTCCTGTATTTTGCTCCCTAATTTATTTATACTTTGGGTTTCTCATATAAGAAAAGCCATATAATATTTAAGCCATGTCCAAGATTTAGATATTATAAGTTGTGCTATTATTAACATGGGTATGCATATATCGTTGTAATTTAATATCTTTAACTCATTCAGAAAGATGGATAGAAGGGGAATAGCTGGGTCAAATGAAATTTCTAGTTTCAGTTTTTTGAGGAATATCCATACTTATTTCCATAGTAGTTGTACTAGTTTATATTGCCACAACAATGTAGAAGGGTTTGTTTTTCCCTGCACCTTCATCAGCATTTGTTATTATTTGATTTCTTGATGATGGCTCTTCTTTCTGGGATAAGATGAAATCTCAGTGTTGTTTTAATTTGCATTTCTCTAATGGCCAGTGATTTTGAGCATTTCTTCATGAATTTATTGGCCATTTGTACTTTTGTGAAGTGTCTATTCATTTCACCTGCCCTTTTTTGATTGAATCTTATATTTGGGGAGGTCTATTTTTTTGACTTCTTTATATATTCTAGTCATTAGTCTTCTGTATGAGGAAAAGCTAGCAGAATTTTTTTTTGAATTCTGTAGGTTGTCTTTCATTCTATTGGTTATTTATTATCTTTGCTATATAGAAGATTTTTAATTGGGTATAATCCCATCTGCTGATTTCTAATATTATTTCTTGTGCAATTGGGGTTCACTTCACAAAGTACTTGCCTTTGGCTATGCTTTCAAAAGTATTACCTATTTTACGACATGCCACAACTTCCGGCACAGAGAAGGAGGCTTCTGGGTTGACTGCCACCTCTCCCAGTGTAAAGAGGAGGCTTTGAGGCCAAAGCACCACCATTCCCAGCACAGAAGAGGAGCCTTCCAGGTCAACGAGCCATGGCTCCCAGAAAAGAGGACATGAGCCACATGGGCACCAGCAGCTCCCCTTCCAAACCCCATCCAAATGAGAAGACACATAAACAAGCCTCAAAACCAGACTTCCAGATCACTTACAGCAACCCCAAAGGGAAATGAGATGGAACCCTCTGATACTCAACCACC
>NW_004624734.1:20253199-20305321 GCF_000247695.1 Heterocephalus glaber | reverse complement strand
AGGAAGAACCAATATAGTGAAAATGGCCATACTTCCAAAACTGTTATATAGATTTGATGCAATGCTGATTGAAATTCCAACAATACACTTCACAGAACTAGAGAAAACAATCCAAAAATTTGTTTGGAACCAGAAGAAACCTAGAATAGCACAGGCAATTCTAGGCAACGGAGACATGGCTGGGGGTATCACAATCCCCAACTTGAAACTATACTACAAAGCTACTATGATAAAAACAGCATGGTACTGGCAAAGAAACAGATTTGAGGATCAGTGGAATGGATTAGAAGATGCAGAAACAACTCCAGATATACTCATCTATCTCTCCTTTGACAAAGGAGCCAACCACCCTCATTGGAGGAAAGATAGCCTGTTTAATAAATGGTGTTAAAAAAAACTGGATTTCAATGTGCCAAAGATTAAAATTAGATCCATATCTATCATCATTCACTAAACTAAGATCAAAGTGGATTAAAGATATAAATATTAAGACAGAAACGCTAAACTTGCCAGAATTTAGGTAAAACTCTTGAAGACACTGGCATAGGAAAAGACTTCATGAACAAAACCTCAGTAGCACAGGAACTAGCAGAAACAATCAACAACTGACATCTCATCCTAATAAAAAGCTTCTATACTGCAAGAGAAACCACCAACAGAACTAAGAGACAACCTTCAATGTGGGAAAAAGTTTTAGCAGCTGTACCTCAGACAAAGGACTACTATCTAGAATATATAAAGAACTGAAAAAAATCAGATCCCCCAAATTCAAAAACCCAATTCTAAAATGGGCATTTGAAATGAACAGACATTTCTCAGACAAAGAAGTAAAAGCAGCAAATAAACATATGAAAAAATGTTCAACATCTCTGGCCATCTGAGAGATGCAGACAAAACCAACACTGAGATTCCATCTCACCCCTCAAAGAATAGCTCCTATCATGAAATCAACCAATAACAAATGCTGGCAGGGGTGTGGGGAGAAAGGAACCCTTCTCTACTGTTGGTGGGAGGGCAGACTGGTGCAACCACTGTGGAAATCAGTATGGAGATACCTCAAAGAACTAGGAGTATAGGTCCCATTTGACCCAGGTATTCCCCTGCTGGCTATCTTCCCTGAAGAATTAAAGGAATCATACCACAGGGATATATGTGCACCCATGTTTGTAGTGGCAGAGTTTGTAATAGCTAAAGCTTAGAAACAGCCCAATTGCCTATCAACTGGAAACTGGACAAAGAAGATGTGGGTTTTTTGTTTTTTTTTTATAAAATGGAGCACTACTTAGCCATAAAGAATGAGAAACTAGAGACATTTATAGCCAAATGGATGCATATTGAGGCCATACTCTGAAGTGAAATAAATAGGACACTCGTGTAAATACCGAATAGCTTCTCTGGTGTGAGCAACTGAAAGTGTAAATAAGGATTAAAATGATTAATATGAATAATTGATAATTTGAAATAGGAAAAAAAGGTCCAAAGGGGGAGGGGAAGGGGAAAGGTAAGAAGGGGAAGGAAAATTTATGAGAAAAGGAAAAAATGGAAATAAAGTGTTTGTAAATAGGGAAAGTTAGAGGGGGTAAAGGGAGGACAGAGAATGGAGAAAAATAAGAACCACGATCCATCATGTACAGGTATCCAATGATAAATGTATCCATATTGTATACCTAAAGTGTACCAATAAAAGAATTTAAGTAAAAATAAAAAAGAATAGAGGAGGCAGATACAACCCTAAGCATATTCAACTATTTGATTTTGACAAAGGGGTCAAAACCATATACTGGAGGAAAGATAGCTCATTTAATAGATGGTGCTAGGACAACTGGCTATCACATGCAGAAGATTGAATCTAGGCCTACATTTCTTACCATGTGCTAAATAAATCAAAATCAAAATGGATAAAGAACTAATTGTTAAAAGAGATACATTTAACCTATTGGATGATAAAATCGATAAAATTCTTGAAATTGTAGGTATAGGCAAGTACAATACTTTCTCAACAGAACCCCTTTTGCACAGGAAATAATACTAAGAACCAACAGATGTGATCATTTCAAATTAAAAACCTTTTGCACAGCAAAAGAAACAACCAACAAAGTGAAAAGACAACCTACAGAGTCAGAAAAGTTTTTGGTAGATATTCTTCAGACAGAACTGATATCTAGAATAGATGAAGTACTAAAAAATTTAGAGCCCCTAAAATAAAAGACTCAATCAAATAATGGGCAAGGGAAATAAATAGCCACATCACAGAAGTATAAATGATCAATAAATACATAAAGAAATGTTCAACATAGCTGGCTATTGAAGAATGTAAATTAAAATAATACTGAGATTCCATCTTATCCTAGAAAGAATGGGCATCATCAAATAAATACTGGTGTGACTACTGGGAAAAAACAACCCTTTTAAATTGCTGGTGGGAATGTAAAATGATGCAACCACTATGGAAATAAGTATGGAGATTCCTCAAAAAACTAAAACTAGAAATTGCATTTGACCCAGGTATGTCCCATCTAGGTATCTTCCCCAAAGGGTTAAAGACATTGTATTACAGTGATACATGCATACCTATGTTTATAGCAACACAATTTATATTAGCTAAATCTTGAAAGTAGCCTATATGCCCATCAACAGATGAATGGATAAAGAAAGTGTGGTATTTATATGCAATGGAATACTACTCTTCCATAAAGAAAGATAATTTTGAATCATTTTTAGGAAAATGGATGCACTTGAGACCATCTTGTTAAGTGAAATAAATCAGACACATGAGTTTAAGTATCACATAGTTTGCCTTATATGAGAAACCCAAATTATAAATAAAGAACAAAATAAAAGATAGATAATAGGATACAGGGAGATACATATTTTTTTTCTCAAATGAAAGAGGATCAAGAGAAGGGGGGAGGTTGCACAGGAAGAAAAGGTCCAAAGGGGTAAGGGTGGTGGGAGGGGAAGGGGAAAGGAAAGGAGAGAAAGGAAAAATTATGAGAAAAGAAAAAAACGGAAATGAAGTCTATGTAAATAGGGAAGAGTGGAGGGAGTGAAGGGCACATAGGTAATGGGGAAAAAATAAGAACCAAGATACATCATGTACAGGTACAAGCACCCAATGATAAATGTAAATGTTTTGTGTACCTAAAATGTACCAATAAAAGAATTTAAACAAGTGAACAAAAAAGAGATGGAGGGAGGGAAAGGGGATGAAAAAAGAAATTGTTATGTTATGTACATGCACCAATTCTACACAAGGAATGTAAACATTATGTACTGCTAACTGTACTAATAAAAAAATCTCAAAAAAATTTACTGTGAAAGACACATTGTCATTAATCTCCTTCAAAATATTCCCCCTCTCTCTGAACACAGTTATCCTATCATTCTTGCCATTTTCTGAAGCAATTCTGGAAGTCTTCTTTCATGAGTGTCTTTAAGAGGTGCGAAGTAAAGTGAATACTGCTGCTGAGTGCCATCGAACAGAAAGGCAGCTATGTGAAAACATAACAGTGTGTCCTCATCCACCTTATTCACCAGATGTGGCAGTATGAAACTTCTAGCTCTTCCCTAAAGTCAAAGTGACCAGGAAAGGTAAACATTTTGAGTGGATTCAGGATATCAAGGCTGCCGTGATAGTGCGATTAGAGATACTCACAAAAGAGGACTTCCAGAACTGCTTCAGAAAGTGGCAAGAACAATGAAATAAGTGTGTTTGAAGCTAGCCAATTAAAATCACAATGAGATATCAATATACATCATTTAAGACATCTAAAAGAAGAATGAAGATATCAGTTTTTAGTGAGAGGTAAAGCAAATGGAAGTTTTGTACATTGCCAGTAGGGATGCACAATGGTATAGCTAGTTTGGAAAGCAAGCTGTTTCTTTCGTAATTCTACATTTAGGTACCAAGTGACCCCACTATTCCAATTTTAGGCACTTTCTTAGGAGAAACAAAAACATATATCCATGCAAAGAGTGAATGTGGAGGATTACAGTAGTCTCAACTGCAATAACTAGAACTGAAAACACATCTATTCATGAATAGGTGAACAATTAAACAAAGTGCTGTACATGCATACATTGGAATGTTGCTCAACAATATAAAGAGTGGACTATTTATACATTCAACAACTTGAGTAAATATTCAGAAAAGAGTTAACATAGTAGACCCAAGACTGCTATTCTTTTATTTACAAAAACAGAACTATTTATTATTAACATATCTTTTAATATTATAATTTTAAAAAATAATTTACATGGAAACAGTCACCAACTTATAATGCTTCACTTTAAACTTTTCCAAATTTGCAGTGATGTGAAAGCAATATGTATTCAGCAGAAATCATGTTTAAATTTGGATAGTTTTCAATGTGCAGTATAATAAATACCCTGATACAGAAGACCCCAGAAATTCACATTGTGGTTACATTCCTAGAGTATCTGTGAATTGTCAAAAATTACAAATTTCATCTGTGGTCAGAAAAATGCCTATAAATTCCTTTTATA
This sequence comes from Heterocephalus glaber, assembly GCF_000247695.1. Next base: position 20,300,815 of record NW_004624734.1, on the reverse strand, counting down.
GTTTAAACCCTAAATATGCTGTTTCCTGCAGTTACATAATTTAATTTAATAAAATACTGTATTAATATAGTCTTAGAAGGTGCAGGGTGCCTTGGTGGCTTTTTAGGGATCTTAGGGTTTTAAGAAGAACAAAACTAAGATAGAATATGGAAGAAGAACACTCGAGATAACTACGTGTGTTACAGCAACCTGTTATGAAGCTGGAATGCTGGGGCATCTGCTGGAGATCGGTTTCAGGGCAGCAACCAGTCAGCAGCAAGGAGAACTGAATAACACTGTTGGATTGGCTACGTGCAAACCTCTCCCCTCCAAAAAAAATAATTGCAGAGGATATTTGCTCTTTCCACAAAATTGCAGGGGAGTTAGGTTCTAAGGAAAAAATCCGTGAACAGCTGAGGCCATGGACTCTGAACTGTGATTTTGCAGGGGTATATTGCACTCTAGTGATGGTGGGAAGCAGCAGTTTGTGGTCTTTTAGACCACACTAAAAGACAAGTTCTTGACTAGCATTCAGGAACTTGGATTTTGAGAGAGTGCTACAGTTTCCTGAATTTGTAAGAATGGCTTGGTGTGCCTAACCTGTTTGTGGAAACAATAGTGTTTATGCTGTACACCTGCTTTCCTTTGAGGAGTCTGGAATTTTGGAAGGTGCTGGGCAAGTCTGTGTATGTGGCTCACTCCTTAATGATAACCACAGACACCAAGTCTCTAATACACTTTCTTGTAAGTAATGTTTCATATATATATTGTCATAATTTATCAGTCGAGGAATTAAGTGTGTCCTGTGTGACTTCGCTGTGAGAGGATGTATTAGTTCATTCTCCACCACAGCTTTATAGTCCATGGATGAATAACTGAGAAATTAATTTTGTAGTTATTGTAAAGTTTCTCTTTTCTGAAACATCTTCTATTGTTGGCTTTGGCTTGGGAATTGCAGAATATCATTAATCCCAATTTGTATTCTCTGTCTCTTTGGTCTTTAATCAGAACTGCCCTTCCACAATGGCCTCAGGTCTTTGGACAGCAGGAGGTGATGGCTCCTACTTCAGAATTCAGTTACAGACTCCTGGCTGACCTTTATTCATGATTCCCTGCTCTTACCTCTTTGCTCCTATCCTTGATTCTACATCTCAAGCTTCAACTTCTGTTTCACATTTCCTATGGAGATACTACCTCATCTGGTTTATGATGTGGTTTGCATATCAACAATGTTTCTAAAAGTTCTTGCTAATGGCACAGTTTCCAGGGTGAGAGGTTGTGGAAGCTTTAGGATGTAGGATTTTGTTGGAGGTCCTTTCATTACTGGGGACACGTCCCCGAAGGGTTAGGGGATCCAACCTGTCCTCTCTTTCTGTGCTTCCTGGAGAAGAAGAGGGCAGTTTGCTAACCTTTCCTACCATGTTACCCTATTTTCTCCAGGGCCCAAAGCAATTCAGCTACCTGATCTTGGTCTAGAAACTCCAGAACCACGAGACAAAATAAAACCTTTCCCATTTGTAAATTAATTGCCTCAGCTATTTTATAGCGACAGAAAACTGACTAATACAGTTTCTTCATCCCAGCTCATTATCTTTGGTTCGCTACTTATATTTTGACTATTGATTCTGAGATTCTTGGTAATGACAGCACTCATTCCTCTGGGCAAGAGACCCTTTTTCCACCAGCCCAGGCCTTGTAAAATTCTAATGGCTCCAAATAAACCCCACTCTCCAGAGAAGAAAAATGAAACACTGGAGTCAGTGAACCAGGCAACTTTTAAAGATTAAATCTAAATTAAAATAATAAAAATGATTGTCTGCCACTGTGTTTTGATGGATGTGACTTATTGCTGTTTGGAGCTCTGCTGTACATTGTCTGCTATTGTTACATTTGTCATATCAATCAATCAGAAGCAATTATGCAACTGCCACCTCCATCCTTTTCATTTAGCAAGACTGTCTAATTTTGAAGCTATAAATATCCTTCATATGTCTCTTAGTTTATCATCTCTCTTCGCTTTGCTCCTTTTCCAGCATTTTTGTTGCAGGGACTAATATGGCTTGTGACATAGTTAAATGTAGAGGATATTAAGAAATTAAAAAATATTGGTTGCCTTATTCTGAAGCAATGGGGAATGATTTTTCATAGTGATACCTAGAATGTGCATTGCAGCATGGATTATGTAAGGTATTTTCAGATGAAAAAAGGTGATTTTCTTAGGTTGTGGACTTGAATATTATCCCCAAATTGTGTCAGAAATAACTTTACTGGTGGAGATAGTGAAATCACAAAAAACTTTTACGGCATGTTGTAGACTTGCAGTCTGGTCAGGAATTAGAGTCCACATTTAATTTTTCTTTCTTACATCTACTTATACTAAGGAATAATAGTAAAAATTATTTTTTGCTTCAGTAGCATTTGCAGTTTTAAATTGGCATCTAAAATCATGTGTCCAAAAGCCTCATCTTTATGGAGTCAGAGAGTTTCGATGTGAAGGCCAATTGCTAAGTGTGTGCTTAGCCTTTGGCTGTAATTCTCTTTCTGCCCTATGATCTGTTTTTATTTAATGGATATGATATAGGAAGAGAGAGATGAATTTCATGGCAGCTTCTAGGAAAGGTAGGAAGTAAAGATATCTTGAATTTTATGATAACGTTTGATGAGAGGTCAAATCTTGTGTCAGGACAGTCTTTCTCTTTCTTTTCTTTCTTTCTCTTTCTTTCTTTCTTTCTTTCTTTCTTTCTTTCTTTCTTTCTTTCTTTCTTTCTTTCTTTCTTTCTTGAGAAGGATAGTGATGTGACCATTTAGCACAGCAAGAAAACTCAAACAAAGTCCAGGAAATTTTTAACTCTATTTCTAATTGAATAAGCCATCTTAAGTAGTTTTTAAAAGTAAAATTAAAAAGCTATAAGTATTAGCTGCTTTTCCTTTGCTGGGACAAAATAGCCACTGCCTGCATCTTAAAGGAGGGAAGGTTCATTTGGCTCAAGGTTTCCTGCAGGGTCTGTCCAAAGTTGCCTTGCTCCAAGGCAGAAATGTATGGTGGAAGGGCACGACAGCAGAAAGCTGCTCTTCTAATGGCAGTCAGGAAGCAGAAGGAGAAGGGAGGAGCTAGAGACAAAAATAAATATTCTAGGTCACACCCACAATGGTCTACATCTAATTAGAGCCCACCTCACAGTAGCACGTTCAGCAGCTGAACTTATGAATGGATGAATCCACTGATGAGTATAATGCTCCTATGATAAAATCACCTTCCAAATACATGAGACTTTTGAGAGATAGTGTAGATCTAAACCATAACATTCTACTCCTGGCCCTCAAAATGTCCATCTCATTATGTCAAATGCATTTAATCTCTCTCTAAGAGTTGATAATGTTTTAACAGTTCCAGCATCGCAGAAAATTGCAAGTTCGAAGTCTCCTCTGAGATTCAAGACAATCTCTTAGCTGTGAGCCATGGTAAAAATAGAAAGTTAAGTACTTCCAACATACAAGGGCTCAGGATAAACATTTTCATTCCAAAAGAAGAAATAGGGGGATAAAAAGAAATCAGACCAACACAAGATGGAAACCTAGAAAGGAAAATTTTAATGTATTTTATTGTTCACCACCTGAGAAAATTGTGATAAGATGCAAATTTCAAAGAACTTGGTTGCATTCCACATGGCCTCTCTCTTAGGATGGCTTTATTCATGGCCCATTGCTTTTCTCAGCTGACTTTCTACATTCCTGGCATTTCTAGCTTCCTGTGTTCTGCACTGCACATCTCAGAGCTTCATGCACTGCCCTCTCAGGGACTGCTTGCCTGATCTCCCAGCCTTCCTTTGAAATCTATGTGGAAGCTTCTCTTATTCCAGAACTGTTGCATTCTGCCTGCCTGAAAACTAGCACCACGTGGATGATGGCAAGGCTTGCTGCCAGTTGGAGCCAGGTCCTCTTAGATCATGGTTGTAGGAGCCTGAGTGCCTGGATGTCTGAACATAGTGAAATCAATCTGATTATACCATTTCCCTAGCTGGCTTATCTCAAGTGAGGGTGGAGGGGTGGGGTGGGGGTCAAGATTTGTCTTTTCAAATGAAAGCTTTACAATTTTTCACCCTTGAGTTTGTAAAGGTGGGGCCTTCACGATTCCTGAGATGCTTTCCAACTATCCTTCTCATTATCCTGAGGCAAAGTACTTGGCTTCTTTTTAATTCTAATCTTTGCAAGAATTAAGCTTTTTAAAGCCCCAACTCAGTCTGTCCTTTCTGGGTGCCAGTAAAATTTTTCAAATTTTCAGCTCTGTGTTTGGTCCTGATTCTCACTGTTGATCTGGCTTAAAGCAGTTAGAAGTACTCACAACACAGACTATGTGTTGGGCTGCTTTGAAATTTCCTCTGCCAGATTAATTAATCCACCACCCTTAATCTTAGTTTAGCAGTCTTAGGACATAGGCAAAATACAAACAAATTTTCTTCCATATAACCTCTAGTCCAACGGCCAGTGGAATCTTTGTTCCCAGCTGAAATATCCTGGGCCTGGACTTTACTGTCTGCATTTCTATCAGCATTCTGGGTTTTTGGGCTCTAAACAAGATTCTCCCATAAATCTCTGCTTACTCTGCTTACAGCACTCTAATGCTTTTCTGGTCAACATTTCCAAAACTTTTCAAACTTCTTCAGCAACCCAGTACCAAGGCTTCTGAACCACATAGATATAGTCACACAACCCCAGTCTTGGTACCAATTTATATATTGGCTTTCCCATCACTGGGACAAGATATCTGATACCTGAAATTTAAAGAGGAGAGGTTTATTTTGGCTCACAGTTTCAGTGGTTTCACTCCATGTTTGTTCAGTTCCAAGGCAGACAAGAATAAACCCTTTCAGGTCACACCCCAGTGGTGTACTTCCAAACAGCTCCATTTTCTAATAGCACATTCAGCTATTGAACTCATCAATGAGTGAGTCCACTGATGAGTATAATACCTACATGAGACTTTGGGGAGGCATTATGGATCTAGACCATAAGAGTATATAAACTTGGAAAATATACTTAATTTGTTAAGTCTCAGTTTCTTTTTCTATGAAATGGAGATAAGTGGAAACCAAATGATAACATTGCATGTAAAGTATCCAATCCCATTTAACACTGCTCATGATTTTGGCAAAACTAATTTTGCAAAGGTAAGTAGGAATAGTTTCACAAAATGGATATGTACTTAACTTTTTAAAAGAGAATAGTACAGTAATATATTGGCTAATCTTGCTAGCAAGTTGTTGAAACACAACTGAAATTGACATAATTGAAAAGGAACATTGGTCCTTTATCATTAAAATTTATGTGTAAATCTTTTCATTCAGAACTGGCTGGGTGGAAGACCTCACATGATGGATTTAGATTTGATACTCTCTTTCTTTACCATTTATTTATGCTTTGTCCCACACAGAGTTCACTTGCAAGCATTCTTTTGAAAAGCTAGTGTGGCTGGAAACTCCATACTTAACATTCTATGATTCCCACTTCAACTGAAAAAGAGGTTTTTTTTAACTCCTATCAGTTTTTCCCAAGTCTGCAAACTAAGTATCTTTGGAACAGCTTATGTCCTAAACTCATTCTTGAATCAGGGACTATGACATTGAGAATTTATCTTTGTCCATTTCCTGCTGGAATTACCGGATATCACATACTGGATAATTTATAATGAACAGAAATTTATCACAATTCTGTAGGTTAAGATTCTGAAATTGTGGGGAAGCTATCTGGTGAAGGTTTTGTAGCTGTACCATCCCATGACAGAAGGGCAAGGTGATGGTGAGAGAGAAAGACAAAAGGAATTGAACTCATCTTTTTATAAGAAAACCATTCCTGGGATAATGGCTTTAATCCATTCATGAGGATGGTGCCCACACCATCCAAATACCTCCCATTAGACCTACTTCTTGTCACTGCTGCATTGAAGATCAAGTTTCCAATACACAAACTTTGGGGAGTGTGTTCAAACCATAGCAGGATTCACTGCTCTGCTCAAGGAGGCATGTGACATATGTTTACATCTGGAGCCTGAGTGAAGTTATACCAGTCAAATTACATGAATTAAGAGAGTTAAAGTTGTGATTCTCCAAGGAAATTTTTTTTCTTAAAGAGGGAATAGATTCAGAGCAAGAATTGATAATAGCTGGAAATTATTTAGTGCACAGTAGTTTGCCAGGGTCTTAATGACTTTATGTATATTTTGTTTTTTTAAGCATTAAAATAATCCACTCTTCAATTAAGAAAACTGAAACACAGAGAAGTAACTTGTCTGAAGTTATGCATGTTAGTAAGTGGCAAGCATTTTTGGTGCTGGAGTTCATTTTCTCTAAATCACTAGGCAACTTTGCCTTTTGGGATTACAAAAGTCTACTTCATCCCAGCACTGGGGAGGCTGAGGCAGAAGGATTGTTGGAAGTTTGAGGCCAGCCTGGGTTATGTAGTGTGTTCAAGGACAGCCTGAACTACATAGTGAGACCCTGTCTCAAAAAAAAAATCAACTTCACTCAAGCTCCAGGATTGCAGCTATCAACTTGACTCTTTTGTTATAAGTCAATGGATATTGGACAAAATTCTTAACCTCTGATTTTGTTTCCTTGTCTATAAAATAGTGGTGATGGTATTGCCTGAAAGACTAAATCATTAAGTATACTACTAAAAATAGTAGGCACTATAATTGGTAACTAAATGACAATCAGGTTGATGTGTCTCAGTGCTTAGAGTAAGTCCCAAGTCCTCTGAATTTCAAAGCTACAAACATCATGGAATGTGAAACAGGGTTTTCTTCTCTACTCATCCAGAAAATGGTTAAAAAGTAGATCTTACTTACTTCTTATTCTTTTCTGCCTGATTTACATTTTAGTGATTGCCTCATCACTGATTTTACTTTAAATATAGAGGTGTGACTAAATAATTCTGTCTTGTGGCATAAATTAAGAAAACTAATGTACTTAAAATTATACTTCCCCCTCCATTTTCTCTTCCTTCTCATCAACATAAAATACCACTTACTGAACACCTACGCAATGTGTGGTTCCATTCCTTGTTTTTCTTTAATTTTCTTTGCTTTTTCTAAAATGTCTTCTATTACAGAAAGGAAATAAAATCACTGAAAAGTTGACTTTTTTTAAGTAAATAAGGGTTTTTATAACTTTTGAAAAGAGATAGTGTAAATATATATTTTAGTAACGTTATCGTAAACATCGGGTGACAGTAGTTTCTTAAACAGTGAGCATATACTTAAAATAATGAGACAAAATGTTAAATGTTTGGAAATGACAGAGACAACTATTGCTTGTTTTTCTGTTTCTTTGGGTACCTATCAAAATATATTTTTTTCTTCATAGTGTTTCCTCTTGATTTTATAAAAGAGATTTTTACCAACTCCTTTAAAGAGTAAAAGTAACAATAAAAATATTGCATGTCTCAAAGTCTGTGTGTTGAAACAGGTAACTAATAAATGATAACGTCTTAGTCACTTTCCCATTGCTGAAACAAAATACTCAATGCCCACAACTTAAAGTAAGAGAGATTTATTTTTTCTCATGTTTTCATTCCATAGTTGGTCAGCTCCAAGGCAGGAAAGCATGGTACAAGGGACTGTCAGAAGAAAGGTGCTCACATCATGGCAGTCAGGAAGCAAGCTGTGGGGAGGGGTCTCCGGGAAGGGTGATACATCCTACCAGGTCATGCCCCCAGTGATCTGTCCTTTTTGTCCAGGTCCTGGCTCTAAACCTTGTATTTAGCCTTGGCACTCCCAGGAGTCAATGATTTTTTTTAAAACTCCGCCTATGAATGCATGAGGCTTTAAAGGGACATCTAGATATAAACCATAAGAGGAACTTCCTCCTTGTTTGATCAAGAGGATGATTGGGAAATAATATTTATCTGAGACCAAAGAGGACACTAAAAGAATGTTTTATCCTATAATGTGAAATGTCTGGGTCAAGTTCATTTCATATTGCTTTTTTTTTAACTTGTGTTTTAGTTTCACTTGGCCTGGCACCTGGTCATCTATGATCACATAAAACTTGTTAACATAGACTACATTGAATTTTTCCATTTGAGGATCTTTGGTTTACATTCTCTGAAATGGTGCATAGAAAAGAGGATCATCAGCACTTCAGGCAGGTGGTGGCTCATGTACCAGCCCTCAGTATGTCACCTTGGTAAAGTTACATGAGTAATGGACCAGTTTTCCTGATAACCTGTTAACCAAATACCATAACTATTTTGGCGGGGCCAAATTTACTTCTAAGAGCATTAACAAAATTGTTGGTAAGTTTAACAGGGATATGAATTACACTGAGGTTGATGTGCTAGCTGAGAGAATGGTCAAATAATTTAAAAAGGATAAAAAGCTTCCATAAGAAATGGTGTAATATAGTCAATATTTTGACTTTTATTCATATTAGCATTGTTTCAGTTAATTTCTTTTGGATGTGAACTTGGATGCCTTTGAATGTCACTTTGTATTTTTTTAAACATCAAGCACTTTTGATATTCTGTTGCCAATATCTCAAATGACATATGAGCTTTCAGTTTGTATCTGTAGCCATTTAAAATTTAAATTACATTCAAAAGCAGGTGAAATAATCACAAATTTAAATTAAATTAAATTTTAATTTTAAATTATATTGAATTCCAATTTTAAATGAAATTAAATCTTTATTTTAAATTAAGTCCAATTTTCAGCTATTTTAATTAAAGATATAATTGCATTAAGTATTTAAATTAAATTAAGAATTTAAACTTAAATCCAAAAGCATCTTAAATAAAAATAACTTGAAAAAGTCTCACCACATAGGAAATACATAAATTCTTTTTGCTGTTAAGAGGCAACTGAGATTTGCCAATATGTTTTATGTTTATTGAAATGTGGGATATAAGAGAGTGTATAAAAAAAGTTCAAGATGAGTAAAGAAAGTGAGGCTGTTCAGAACATTTCACTATGATAGATTATATAATCAGTACCTCTAATATTTCTGGGCTATAAATCAGAAAATAAAAGGAAGAACTTTACAAGTGAACAAAAATATCCTAAAATTACTAAAATCTGACAAAACAGAAATATTGTTAAAATGGGTTTGGAAATCAGAAGAGACTGAAAAATTCCCAAAATAAACACTTACATTTCTGTTTTGCTAAAAATTGTTTTGTTAGCAGAAACCAAAACTCAATCTTCTTTTTAAGTTCTTAAAATATTTATTTCATTTTATGTTTCCTCATCAATTAAAGCTGTAAATAGCACTTTCACTGAGCCAATAAGCTTAATAAGTGAAATATATTAGACACTTAGAAAGTTAAATTTTGCTGAATTGATTTTTAGGATACTAACTTACTATCAGTTGCTAATATCAGTAACCCTCATTTGCCATTTCTGTAAAATCAGAATAATAATATTGCCTGGTTCCTTTGTTCTTTTGTTTTTCTCTTGTATTATGTGTATATTTCCATTAAAGTACCTTGCATTTCCATTATAAAACTGTGTATTCTCAAGACCTGATACATGGTAGATTAATAACATTAATTACCAGCTCTTTATGCCAGATTTTGTGAAAATGCTTTACCTTATTATCTCATTTAATCTTAACAACCAGTCAATGAGAAAGAAATAAATACTCAGAAAAATGACTTATGAAGAAAAGAAAGGCAGGTAGCAAATAATGGAGCTGAGCCTCAAACCCAAACTGTACCACTCCAGTGTTCAACTTCTTTATTGTTCAGCTAAGATCAGGCAGAGTTTGCTGTGTTGATTTCCTACAGATACTAATAGACCAACTCTAGTTCATATTTTGCTCTTGGGACTAAAAAACTTCAAAGGTAAGGTCTTCTCAAGAAACTAATATGGCGCATGAATACAGATATTCCTCTCCTGCAGACCATGTGAGCAAGAGAAGAGGAAATATTGTGGACAAAGTAATCAGATGATTAATCACAAGATAAAATGAACAAAGCAACACCTATGAGTGAAGACAGCTACCCAAATGCACTTATGTTTTGATCCACAATAAGAATGGTGTGGATTATTCTGAAATCAACAGAACTGCCAGGGCCATTAGTCCCCCTTGCTTCTCCTTTGCTTCTGTAGAGTTACATAAATTAGATTTGTTGCTGCTGTGTGAGGAGCTAGGGCCACAGGCACCAGTTTCTCTCTATTTGCAGGAGGATCTTGATTCCTTTGTCCTTTGCAGTTTACTGCTGTCTATGCAATGCACTTATCACATTCTGAAGACTGACAGAGAGCACCTGGCTATCTTTCAAGACTGAAAGCCTCAGCTGATGTGAAATGTTGTTAGCATATCCACTGAAAAGGATTTGCTCATCCAACTACTCTTTACATATTTAACATATTCTTACTAAGTTTCAGACACAGCTAAATATCAGGGCTACAAACAATATTGTTCCTTTCTTTTGGGGTTAATAGTCAAATAGAATAGACAGGCAAACAGAATATTAGCATATAATCTGATAAGTATAATGTAACATATACAAAGAAATGATATGATCCAATATGTATTGAGAGCTTGATTTATGCTAGACATTTTCCCATCATTTTGCATGCACTGTGTCATTTTATTTTGTAGAATCCTATGTGGCAGTTACTTTTAGTATATTGATTAAAACAAGGAAATCAAGACACAGAAATTTTAAGTAATCAGTTCAAGTTCACACAAGAAGCAAAGAGGGGAACTTATATTGGAGTGCAGATAATCTATTAACCAAAGGCAGGAGCATAAAACACAGCAATGTAAAGCACATCCTCATTGTATTAAAGTTGTAATGAAGAGTGGAGACTAAAATGTATGCATTTGGATAAATACAAAATTAAATAAGCATGCTTTTATTGAGATAGCGACACACAGTGCTTAAGAGCTAGACTGCTGATTGGATCTGGGCTCAGCCTCTTATTACTAGTGTACAATCTAGGACAAGTTATTTAACCCACTGAGGCTTAGTCTTCCCATCTATAAAACAGGATAAAATTAGTATATTGCTCATAGGCCTGTGAGAAAAGTTACATGATACTAATGATATTAAAATAGAAAAGGGCTTGGTGATTAGTAAGGATTGGTCTATAAATATTAGGTCTTATTAAATGCTACTGAAGATTTTACAAATTATTTCCTTATAGCATAGAAATTAGTACATGTACTCTGATTTCTTAAGAGGAAGTAAAATATAGTAGGGTAAAGTAACTCAAAAAGTGGTAAGCAGAACAAAATGTCAAAGCACCTGCACATAATGGTGCTAAACTAAATAAGCTAAACTCTAAACATGAAGAAATTTTACATATTTGTTTTCATTTAAACATTACTTAAAAGGCAGGAACTTATCCAGTGACTTCCAAAATGGGAGGATGAGGAATTCAGAGAACTCCAAGGAAGAAAAATGCAAAAATATTTGGGCTGTATATATTATAGTCAAACTTCTAAGGCCAAAGAAAGAGAAACATAAAAGCAGCAGAGAAAAACAATGCAATATATATGGGGGAACAATGATATGATAAATGACATACAACTCATCAGAAACAATGGAGGTCCAAAAGCGGTGGAATAGAAATGCTTAAAGAAAAAGATCTGTGGATCATGACCTGCATCATCAGCAGAATTATCTTTCAAAAGTGAAAGTAAAATGAAAACACTGCAGTAAACAAACAAACAAAAAAATGCCTTGTTAGGCGGTTTGCATACAGTATTTGATTTAATTTTGGCCACAAGGCGGTCTTTTCTCTTTTTCTTTTTTTAAAATTCTCATTTTGTAAGAGGTGCTATGAAACCAAAGAAAAGCTGACTTGCCCTAGGCCATAGAACAAATGAATGAAACCTGAAGACAAGTCAGTTCGATATCAAAGGGCATTTTCACTCATTCCATCTTCTTAGGTTTCATTCCAGGTGTTTCCCTCCCTTCAAGCTACTTTCCTTAAATTAGTCTACCTAATACTGTTTGATAAATCCTAAATATTGGTTCCTTGAGGTTAAGTTTGAATTCAGAATCTTTGAATTACTTTTTCTTAACTGTAACATGAAGACCAAATTCTTTAGCCTGATTTATAAGGGCTTTTATATTTTGGCACTTAAGTAATCATTTCAATATGATTTTTTAAATATTTCTCAAGTTGACTGGTTTAGCTCATGTCTGCCAATTCTCCCTCTCCATCAGTAGAAATCTACCTCCATTTAGGGAGAGGGAAAAATCAGAGCTTTTATCTTTGAGATATATATATATATATATGATATATCTATCTATATCTATCTATCTATCTATATATAGAGAGAGGGATACAGAGAGAGTTGTTGTTCCAGTTCAGTTGACTAGTATATAATATACAGAGTCCACTAAAAATGTATACACCCTTCAGGGAAAGAAAAACTTACACAAATATTTTAACACTAAATTTATTGAAACATCCTGAGGTCAATAAAAGTTACTTTTGGCCTCTATAACTACAAGAGGTACTCAAAGTGGTGAACATTAGCTTCCAGACATTTATTAGTATGGTGAATTCCTGCTTGGGTAACCCTTGTTATTGAGGTTGTTGCACATGCATTTTTAATTTCTTCTCTAAAGGCTGGCAATGTAATGGGTTTTCTGCAATATACAACATCCTCTAGGGTCCCTCATATGAGGGTTACACTATTTGTTGACAAAAAAAAAAAATCATACTATTTTTCTTTTCCTCAAGTGTGTATGCATTTTTTTGCAGACTCTGTGCATACTCTGTAAATTTATATATATATATATATCCCTGTCATATGTATGTATGCATGTATGTATGTATGTATCTATCTATAAAGGCATAACTGGATTGGAAGCAAGTCATGTCTTATTTTTCTCTGTCTTCAGCAGGACCTAGAGTAGTACATTCCATATTATAACAACACATTACATATTTATCGCATGATATTTTATGGCTTCCAGTTAAAAATGCAACATTAAAATCAAGTAATAAGAGAAAAAAATCACCATATCCTGGCATTTAAAGTGATCCCATTTGGTTGGAAATTTGTCAGTTTTGGGTGTTGTTAAAATCAAATCTGAAGGAAACAGAAACTTTTTCTTTTTTCTTCTTCTAGTCTCAGTAGACTAACAACATTTTAAAACCAAATACTTATGAATTTCTTCTCAACCATCATTGTGCAGACCCAGGGAAAATCAAGACAGCTGTTAGTGGTCATGGAAACTCACACATCATAAATTTCCTAAACTAAGATGGTAGTCAACTACAATTTGATGGGAGAGGTATGCCAGTTTCCTTCGGATTTAAAGTGTAAAACATTGTGAAATTCACATGCCTTATTATGAAAAGTGAGCTGATCAAATTAACTTGCCTCAAAAATAAACTCTGAGATAAATTTTAAGAGTGGTGGGGGAGGGTAAGTGTACTGTTCTGGAAACATTATTGATTTCATAGATGAAACCAAAGACTTAAAAAAACATAGTTGGGAAAATTTATGTCTATGAGTCAGCTTGTTTCTTAAAATGTGGTCATTCTGTATTGATACAATTGGGTCAGTCATTAGTATGGATGTCTCTGTTTATGTTTTTTTTTTCCTTAAGCCTCTCCTTTGATTTTTCATCTCTCACTTTACAAAAAAGAAACAATAATCCATATCTTATTGAGAGTATTCTTTGCTCCAATATATACCAGTTTCATATATTTTATTAAATATTCAATATGCCCAAGAATGTCTCCATTTATTTAGGTCATCCTTTTGGCTATATACTCAATTAGTTTACCAAAAATAAAACACAGTAAGGAATAGTAATTGGTGATTGGTAATTGATGATACTTCACTGGAAGTTTCCACATTTTAAGGGAGGTCAGCAGAGGCAATTGTGTAGGAAGAAGTGGATGAGATCAGGTAAAAAATAGCAGAGAACAGTTGTCTTGGGAAAGCAGACAGTAGAGGCCGGGTCTTATCGCTTGTACTTAGATGTCCTCCCAAGGCCTCATGTGGTCATAGGTGGGGGCTTTTTCAGAGGTAGCTGGATCCTGAGTGTGGGATTGATTCATGGTGCAATGCTAGGATTAAGGATGCTAGGATTAAGGGTGAGTGATTACTAAATCAGTCCATTGATTGGTTTGGCACCACCTTAATCCCAGTAGCATGGATACAATATAAGGGACAGAAACAAGCTTGTTTTGTCTCTTTCTTGCTTTGTTAACTTCTGCCCACCATGAACTGATTCTCCTCTGTGATACCTATCTGCCATGCCACCCTGCCTTGGAGCTAGCTGATTATGGACTGAAACCTCTAAAATCTGTGAGCTAAATGAACATTTTCCCCTTTAACTTTGGGTGTTGTGTATTTTGTCTCAGCAATGAGAGAAAAGTAACTAAGATATCCGGTCTTCGTATTTCTGATATTCTTTACTCTTACTCAGATTAGAGACAAAAAAGGCACAAAGCAATGACAGCAATTCTTCCTCCTCTCCTGGAAACACATCCAGCCAGGAGATCCAGAATCAGTATTTAAGCCAAAAAAATCATAATGAGGTGAAACCAAGCCATAGCTTGGGATTGCACACCCTGTTGTTGACAGCAGGCAAACTGAATAGCCTTTTCATTCATCCTGCAGTAAAGCGATAAAGTAACCAGGCATCTTGTGAATAGCTGGACTCGCATCACTCACTGGAAGGGTCTTACTAAGCTTATTGAACTTCTCTCTTCAAGCAATGGGCTACATGCTAGAGATGACCACTGGTGAATAAGATAAACATAGACCATTCCTGTCATTGCCAAAAGATTGGTAGAAAGAACGAGTGTGATTTTTCTTTATATCTGAAATTAAAGAGAGTATATCTATATATCATCAAAATTGATTTTGTCTCTATTACTGTAATCACCTAGGCATAAACCCCTAATATTTAGATGAGGTTATCTAACAGTAAAACAACATATATGTATAAATTTTGGGACTTACAACACACTTTCACCTGTGCTGTTCTTTTATCCTCACTGAGTCTCCACTTTCTCTCCTGGAAAACAAGGTATAACAATAACTCTCTTGCATTGATAAATATAGATATCTAGCCAGCCAGCCAGCCAAAGATTATACTGTCAGTTGTGAAGTTCTGCATTTGATAGATGCTGAACCTAAACCTTAGAGAGGACACATGAGCTGTTTGTGGTTGAATATAGAACCAAAAGAAAAAGTAGGACTTAAAGTCTTTGAACTCTAAAGACTATGATTTTTCCATTTTATATCAGTTTTTACTCAGTTGAGCCATTAGTCAAGTGGAAGTCAGGAATACCCTCTCAGAATTTCTCCAGACTTAGTGTTTCAGAAAAGCTAGCCACATTTGACTCATTTTAGAATCCATATAAAAATGGTGCAATTGAACAGGAAAAGAATAAAGAAGAGACAAACAAGATTATTTTAAGGTAGTAATAAGATTTATCAACTACCCTTCATTTTTTGCATATCCTTGTAGTCACTATACAAGAATGCACTGTTTCCTGCCTGTTCTTATTTCCTTAAGCCTTATAAGTCATGGAGGAGTTGCTTTTGATTTTATTTCACAAAACATTAGAAAAGGAAATGACCTTTGAGACTACGTGGTCTACCCTTTTTAGTATTCAGAGGAGGCCATTTCTGGAGATGAAAAAAAAGTCCTAACAATGGAAAACAGTAATTTAGTGAATTATTTTCCACAAATAATTATTTACTTATAAAATGAACATTGATTGGGTCGGCTATAGGATTATAATTGGAATTTTGTCTGAATTTAAATGTAGACGAGACTGACATATTATCACTTGGGGCCCAATAGAGCTTTTGCAGGGCCTAATATATTATAGGTTCCTAAAATATTTTCTGAATGAAGAGATGGATGACTTACGTATATACTTTGAAAATAAACAATTTATTAACCTAAGACCACTATCCTCATACTCATGTCAGTGCCATCCTCAATGAAGTTTATTAAATGTATCCCATAGATATTTGTAATATGATGGAAAAGAATACCTATGGTGAAGAGTATTGGACTTTTGAAATTAAAAGAAATTTGTGTAATAATTGAAGTTTGATTGTATGTATATATGTGTGTCTACCAAAGAAGGAAATGGATTTGTGCCTAAATAAAAGAAGGAAGGAATGTAAGGCATTACCACTTACAAACATGGTGCTGACATATAAAGAAAATGGAAGTAATAGTAATCAATACTAACTCTAGATAGTTCTGTCCTATTATTTGTTGATAATAATTTGCCTGCTGCTTTTTGCCTTTTGGCTCAGATAATAGTTTGCCAACATGTAGGAGTCCAGTTATAGGTGAAAATGAGGTGGTGAAAAATATTAATTATTTTATGGTATAACAGTCCATGCCTTATACCTGCCACAATTTTTCAATATCAATAATAGAGAAAGCTAGGATAATAATAACTAACATTTATTGAAAATTTACTGTCTTCCATTTGTGATTATATGATTTTTGTACTTTTAATAATTTTACCTTCATTACATAGGTCTCTGCTATTTTGATTATTTCTATTTCACAGAATAGATTAAATTGCTCAAGATCACTCAGCTAGTATGTGGGGGACCTAAACTCAGGCAGTCTGATCTCAAGGCTGTGGTTTTAGGTGCACTGTTGTGCTAGCCACCAGAAGCTCTGCTGTAGAAAGAAATCTAGGAATGCAGTATAAAAACCTTTATTGTACAGGGGAGAAACCTCAAGTTCAGAGAAGACTAGTGACTTGTCTAGGGTCTCATAATTATTTCATGACAGTGTTTGAACTATGACACTGTGTTCTTGTGTGAAAGACTGAATTATTTGCAGCCAAGTCATGGTGATAGTCCCCTGCAGGTACAGTGTATTTTCATTATTGTTCTCATTCATAAGTAATTCTTGAAAAGCTGGGGAAATGGGGTGACCTATACAAGTTGTCTTAGCTAATCTTTCATCACTGGGACAAAATACCCAACACTCTGAAGATAAAGGAGGAAAGGTTAATTTTTTTGTTCACAGTTTGTAGAGGTTTCAGTACATAGCTGCCTGGCTCTGAGGCAGGACAGCATGGCAGAAGGGCCTGGAAAGGAGGCTTGCTCATGGCATGGCAGGCAGGAAGCAGAAAGGGATCAAGGGAGGAAAAGGGATAAATACTCTTTTAGGCCATGCCCTAGTGACATACCTCTTCCCTCCAGGCTTTACCTCCCAACATCAAAACCACCTATAAACTTATCAGCGGACTAATCTAGTGGCAAGTATCACGCACCCATGGTCCAATCACCTCCCAAAAGCCCCAGTTATGAGAGCGTGAGCTTTGGTGGGACATCTAGATATAAACCATAACACAAGTATTTAGCTTTCTTTCCTTATACAGGACAATTAAGTAATTCTGTGAATGGAAACATCATTCTTTCAAGCTCTGTGAGTTCCAGTTTCCTTGGAGGAAATATATGGCATCAGAAATACATGGCTGCTCAGGTGTCTTATGTATGTGGGAAGATAAACCAAAGAGAAGTGGAGTGATGGCTTTATACTAAGGGAATTCACAAAAGAAGCAGGATATCAAAGAAACTACCTTATTTCTCCCTCTCCTTATGGGCAGTGGTCTCCATCTCTCTCCATGCTAGAAGATAACCTGTCCACATTGTTCCCAGGAAACAGATTCTGCAACCTTCCTTGTAGTTACTGACAAAATAATAAGGGAATCCAGAAGGTCATACCTGGTACCATTTCATCCTTCTAACTAGAAAACTCCTTTGGCAAATGTTTTCAGGCTAACTGGGGCATGCACATCAAAGAGAATTTGACTAACATGAAATGTCATATTTCATGGGGAGTTCAACAGGGCGATTTATCACAATTGACCCCATCAGAGGAGGACCAACCATCATTAGAAGACCTGGGGTTGCTAAATGCCACCACATTTGGCCATAAAATTTATCATGTCAAGAGATCTATAGTGAATACTATACACTGTGAAATATGGCAGTGCCGCTGGGATATTTATCTTTGTTGGACCTGACAGGTTAGCCCTGCATTTCTACTTAGTCCACATTCATACCCTAGTGCAATCTTTTATGAGTCATCCGGACAGTCTGCTTGGAAACATGACTTGCAGTGCCAATAAGCTAGGACGGGGAGACTAAAAGCCCACACATACACACATCTTGTGGGAATGCTCTGTTAAAAACTAAAAATTATTTGGTGAATTTCATCTTTCCCAGATCATTATTTTAAGAACAATAAAATACTAGAAAGGGACTAGTTAGGCTCTTGACAAAGCAACACCATTGGCAAATCAACTAGCTTTTTTTTTTTTTTTTCTCATTTCACAGAAAAGAGGGAAAGGGAACAGGCATAGTAGAATTCTTGCTTCATTTCAAGTCCTTCCTTAGCCAGATGGTGAAGGTGTTCAGTGGACATTCATTTAATAACACTATATTGTATGAGATGGCTATGATTTCCTAAAGCCTGGGTTATTGTTTTTATTTTAATAAATATAATAAATATTAAATTATTTAGTAGAAGAAATTAGGAATTTAAATTCTGAACTTCTTCCTAGGGAGGGAGATTATAAGATTACCCTAGAGCACTGCAAAATGTGTGAAGAGTTTAAGGGAAAACTCAGAATTAGACATTATAAATGTTGGGTTTGAGTCTTACCCTCATTATTTGAGCTGACTGATTTTAGGTAAATTCTGACACATCTGAAAGTCTCAGATCTGTGAAACCTTTGGGTAAGTAACATAAACTCTTTCTTGAAATTGTTATAAAGATTAAATAAAATTTAATGTATTTCTGGAATATATATATATTCATAACTTGAGAATGAAAGAGGACTAGATTTAGAGTTAGAATGTGTGTGTAAAATTCTAGATTTCCAATGATTGAGTGATAACAGGCAAATCATTTAGTTGTTCTAACCCTCAATATTTCATCTATTAAAATAAAGAGACTAACTGTTATAAAGTTTTAATAAGGTGAATATGACAGTCTTGAAAATTCTAAAAGTAGTTTATAAATGTTTACCAATTTATACTTTGTTATGGAAAGCATATTCATACCATAAAAAATTTTGTATTTGATTCCAGGCAATTTGAGTCTGAGGGTTCTGCTTTTAAGTAAGCAATCCCCAAAGTAAATTTGGTTCATTGGATAATTTGGATTTTATATATGCTTTAGAATGATGGCATACCTAGAAAACACATAGCTGTCCCTGATGCTGAGTAGACAGAACTTTCTCCCTGAAGTCCTTAAAGAGAGTCGCTATGACCAATACCCTCAACATCATTCTAGTAAACATAAAGATAAATTTCACGGGGTCATAAATTAATTGTTTATTTAAGAGCATTTAAATATGTGGACTTGTTGCACGTATTATTCACTGTTTCTTAATAGTATGTACATTCAGGTTTCATTTTCTTTGTTTCAATTGTTCCATCATAAGAGATCCTTATTTCTTTTGTGCCAGTTGTAAACAAACTCTTCTGTAGGACTATCCAAAGAATATCATCTTCTCCATCAAAAGATCCCAGTCAAACCCAGTTGTCCCTTGTGCATGTGGCTTGTATCTTTATCTATGATCTTTATTTTATTCTACCTTTATAGTAAATTATCTTACTTTTTCCTGAGATTTTAAGTTTTTTTCAAAAGTTTTTTGGGGGAAGGGTTAAGAAAAATGACTTCTTATATTATAACAAGTATAAATTTGAAGCATTACTAAGATAAAAAAATATATATGCAAGAGTCAGAAGTACTGGATTAGGTCATACTTTTGTTACAAAGGACATCTGTGATTTATCTTTCTATGGAGAAACCATAAGTTAAAGCCAAAAATAGTCTACCTTTGCTATTTTTTTTGCTTCTACAACCTGATCTTTGCCCCAGCTACTCCATAGGAAAAAAAATGTTCTGTAAGTGGCTGCTAAAGAGAGCCTTAGTGGAGAATCTGATGGTTAATTCTCCCCTCCTTCCATCGGTGCCTACCCTTTCCTATTATTATAGGGCTTTACTGCATCTTTAAAATATCACAGATAGGTCTCAGGAATCATCAATCGTCATTTTGTTTCCATAGATGGATAAATCTTGGATCTTATTGCTCAGACTGCTAAACTGTTCTTTTTTCAGAGATATAGATACCATTGAAACTTTTCTGATATTCTTGCTTTTAACTCCTGTGACTTGATGAATCAAAGAAGTTGGATTTGATACAAATGCAACCATTCCATTGAGAATTAACTCTATCTCTCTGAACTTGAGAAGCTACACAAGCAATACGTGGCTTCAGCAGAACTCTGAAGATGCATTTTTCACATAAGAAATTTCTGGTTTCAACCAGAGAATCGTTCTTCTGAAAAATGACATTGATGGGGAACCAAGCCTATGCTGACCTCGTGTCATAACAGAAGCTCTGTGTAAGGCCCTTTATTGTGTTCAGTACATGACCACAGCATGTTAATCAGAACCAATTCCTGTCTGTTTCCCCACCATTTGTCAACTTGAAGCTTCTCCTTTTTCTTTCCAAGCAGATAATTTTACACTGATGTTTTATTCTTTATTGTTGTTGTCTAGAATGTTTAAAGTCTGATTCACGGGAACGGTCTTTATTCTCACAGTAGATGCAACAAAGAGAGAATGTCTCAGTCCTTATTTTTATTGATAAAAGCATGTTGTTGGGCACTGCTACCTGGCCATTTTTTCTTGAAGATGTGTTTGCTTCCTTTACTCTGTAAGGCTTTAGTCTCTTTCTGTGTCTCCAGCCTCTGGACGAAGACCTTTCCTGCCTTTTAAAATACCTTTCCTGCCTTTTTTTGGTATCAGAATTGAACTCAGGACCTCACACTTGCCAGGCAGATGCTGCACTGCTGAGATACATTCCCGGCCCTTTCCTTCCTTCTTTAAAGTGAGTTTTTCTTTTCTCTTTTCTTTAGCTCCAGAATCATGTACATAACTGATTTCTACACATCTCCTCTTAGAACTTGTAAAGACATTTCAAACACAATAAATTGAACATGTTCTTTTCCCCCTTACCACTGCTATGTCCACTAGTTTTCTGGACAACTTATCTGGTGCCCTAAGTTACTATTTCTCTTCTGGTTCCTATTTTGTTGTATAAGTAACCACTGAGCAGCTAGATATTGGAAGATCTTTGATCACTTTTCCTTGTCTCTCACTGTCCTCATTCATTCCATCACCGTGAGCTACCTCCTAAGTATTTTTCAAAGCCATTTACCATGATCATCACAACTACTGCATAAGTTCAGAGCACTATTATTTCTCACACTGTTATTTCCCAACGATCTCTTCATTTATTTCAGTCTCCTTTTATAACTATAGGGTTGGGAAGAAGAAAACTTTCTAGGAACAGTTAGAAATGTAATAAAGCTTTCAAAAGTGCTAAGTTTCAACTTACTGTTTTCTGATAGTTTTTTAAAAAAAATAACTTAAAAATATCCAGGTAGAAAATACAAAGGGGAAACAATGTAAACATTTTGAAATGTCAACCGATAATGACACTTCAATTACACTATCCTGTGGAGAAAAAGACAATGATCAAATCCAAATTATCTATATGTCAGATAAATTTTGAGCACACCATGTCTATTTTCATTTTTACTGTGCTTCCTGAAGGCACAGGGAATCTTTCTAATCCACAAAACCTGCTCCATATTGAAAAATGTTCTGCACTTTTCAGTGGCTCCTCCCCACTGCCTTGGGATAAGCTCTAAATGTCTTATTCGGCTTATAAAGAGCTATGTGATGTGGTCTCCATTTACTGCTGTCCTCACAAACCCTTCACCCCTTAGCTTAGCTGTTTGGCTAAGTTTAGTTTAGTTAGTTTCTTTTAGTTTCTCAAATTCGCCATGTTCTTACCCTCTGCATTCTTCCCTTTTAATCTGATTGACTACAGCTGTGTTGTGCTGTCAACTATGTAACAACTGCCTTTTGGAGGTGGTGCAAGGGAAGAGCTTTGATTAGCTTGATGATTTTCACGATGTAAATACTTTTACCTTGGCTAATGTAAAGCTGCCCACGTGATGCCATTGAACATGGAACTGGAAAGAAATGGGCACAATAGGCTCTAGAGAAGAGTGGGTGCCTGTTGGCTGCAGCACTATTGGGCTAAATTCTACAGATCTTTCAGATTCTGGTTCAGCATACACCTTCTCCAAGGCTGCTTTCTCCAGCATGCTAGGTAGTTCCATTGCTGAGATTTCTTTGCCTGCTTGTATGCTTTTCCATATGACTTCCTATGCAAGTCTCTGAGTGCTGCTAGACTGTTAAGTCTGTTAATGGTAGGGACTGTGTGTCTTGTTCATCATTGTCTTTCCAGAACCTTGCAGAAAGCTTCTCACACAGCAGTTCTTCAACAAATATTGTTGAGTAAATGAGTGAACAGTTAAAAAGAGTAATTATAACTGGCAGTGAGTACTTACCATACTAATTGGTTTATATGCATTACCCTATTTAATTTTCCTAAAAACTCTATGGTAGTAATATTTAATTACCATCATTTTACAGATTAGAAAAATGGAGGCTTAGGGTAGTTAAGCAACTTGATCAAAATCACATGAGAAGGTATGCAATCATATACAAATTTATGTAGCATTACTCTTCCTTGAACTCTTATTTTCTACCTTATACTGACTTATATTCCTTTCAGATTGATTAAAAGTAGCAGTAGTTGCAGTGTTGGCTTCTATGGGGAAGATTCAAGATCAAAGTCACTTTTATTCGGTGGAGCTTGCCTGTAATCTAAGCACTGGGGAGGCTGAGGTAGGAGGATCACTCTGAGTTCAAGGCCAGCCTGGACTACATGGTGAGTTTAAGACCAGCCTGAACTGCAAAATAAGGTTTTGACTCAAGAACAAAACAGAATGATACAAAACAAACGAAACAAAACAAATTTTTTATTCAGGGCTACTATCAAGGGATACACTTAAAACAGTCACATTAAATTAGTACAAAATTAATGATAAACAATTGACAATGTGGTGCCAAAATATACATTTACTTTCAATGAGTAACTCCAGTTCTTAGAAATAATCAGACATATGGACATTTTGGAGCCAAAATATATCTAATGTTTGAAAAATAACTTTAGAATAATTTTAACTTTTAGAAAATTGTAAAGATAGGAGAGTTTTCATATATACTTCATCCCTTTTCCTCTAGTGTGAACATTTTGTATTATTATGGTACATTTATCACAATGAAAAAACAATACTGATACATTAATATTAATTCAAATGGATGCTTTATTCAGATTTCCTCATTTTTTACCTAATGCCTTTTTACTGTTCTGGGTATCTATCCAGGATATTAGTACATTTATTCATCCTGTCGTTTTAGGCTCTTTTAAGCTGTCTCTGAGTCTTGCCTTGTTTTTGATCACCTTGACAGTTTTGAGCAATATGGATCCCAGGTTTTGTGGGATGATCCTGTCCTGTAATGTTTCTGAATATTTTCCATATATTTAGGTTGACGTTAAGGGCTTGGGGGAGGAAAATCACAGAGGTCAAGTGCTTTCTCTTCACATCTTACCAAGGGTATAAGTGTCACTATGATATCATGTTGAGGTGAACCTTGATCTAGTCGAGGAGTGGTCAGTTTTCTCCAGTGCCAGTGAATGTGAACATATTTAAAGGATCAGGGAATTAATGTGTCTACCTTGAGGACAGAGTTTGCAATTTATTTGGAATGTTTTTGTGTGTAAGATGTGACTAATTTATGAGAGTGTAGACTCATAGATATTTATGTTGTACTTTAGGTTTTAATCC
This sequence comes from Heterocephalus glaber, assembly GCF_000247695.1. The sequence continues at coordinate 20,277,083 of NW_004624734.1, read as the reverse complement.
AATATTGCTTTTTTTTCCTTGCTCAAATTGTTCTGGCTTTGACCATTAGCTTTTTTTTTTGGTTGATTTCTGGATCCCTTTGACATAGCCCATCATTTTGGTTTTTTCAGTCAGTTCCTTATTTTTCAGCACTGCTAGATGTTCCAGGCTTGCCTTGCATATTTCCTGTTCCGATCCCATAATCAGCCATTCCTCTGAGGAGCCCTAATTCCTTTTGCTTATGAATGGCATGGGAAATCATGATTTAAGTACTAGGTATGCTTGTTGGTACTGGAGTATCAGTGCTGGTAAGCCCTTTCAGCTGACAGCATAGCAAAATAGGTGAATACATACTAACTTATGTATATACACACTGTAAATATTTCTAGATGTAACATCTATGCCTATATTAAGCTAAATATGAGTTCATACTGATGTTTTCAACTCTATTATCTCATGGTTCATTTTAGACTCCATCTCTTACTTTTCTATAACCTAACACTCACTACTCACCATCAATTTATCTAGAATTCAGTTCCAGTATACATGTATAGGGATTTCAGAATTGTCAATCCATACTCCAGTGGAGACAGTTTTATTGAGAATGTAAAGCTCATGTATGATGGTTAACTGGTTGTGTCAACTTGAGTAAGATATGTCCAGCTAAATTTGGATCAGCATAGTTCTGAGTGTGGCTGAGAGAATTTACTGAAGGTAGCAGACCCACCCAAGGGTGGCTTGTCACTTGAATGGTATAAGGGGAAATGAAGAAGGAAGGATTGCTTCTGTATCTTTGAAGGAGCTCCAGCCTTCACCTTGGACATTGTCTCCTGGTTCCAGCACAGACCCTTCGGCCTCCTGATAATGGATTTGCAAGGGACACTATAGGGAGCTCCAGGCCTTAAACTGGATCCTTCATATTTCTAGTGTGCAGACAGACCTTTTCCACTCTTCCACACCTGATTTTGTGGGTGACCATTGTAAGCTAATCTTGTAAATTCTTATACATTTGTATATCTTGCATTAAATCTGTTTTTCTTGTTAAGCACTGATTGATACATTATATATATTTCCTTTTGCCTTTAGTCTTACATACTTCACTCATTTCTAAAGTTATTTAGGTTAAAATCTTGCCCCAACATTTTAGTAATATGCATTGTGAATTGAAAATTCATTTGTGTCTATATAGTGCTTCCTTTTATTGCTAAATATTGTGACTTTATATGGACATACCACACTTATCCATTTAATTATTAAAGGACATCTTTATTGCTTCTGTTTTTGGTGATTATGAATTCCCTGTAGGTTTTTAAAAATAATTGTGAATCATTGGAAATGAAAACAGCCAATAGTAAGCAAATATTTAGGTACACAATAGTATATTCATAATAAATATATTTGAAGAGCTTTTAATAGCACTGGAAAAAGCAAAATAAATGTAGCAAGATTATTTACATTCTCTTGATACTAGGTGTCACAGACCTCTCAATCATTAATTTTAAAGTATTTTTGATGATAATTTCTTGTAGCAATGGGTGGAAGACACAATGGACACTGTCACTTATGGAAAGAAAAGGAGGAAAAAAACCCTATGTAAAAGCAAGTGTATGTAAACCACACTATTTTGGAAAGTGTAATTGCTTAGGTCACCTCAGCCAGCTGTATTTCTCCACCAAGACAAAGCTAAGGAAGATGTAGGTTTGTAGGTAAGATGATTATAAGAATAGGGCCTCACAGTAGCTTTGTGGTATAGTTTCAAGTTGGGGATTGTGATACCCCTTACACTGTCTTCATTGTCTAGTATTGCTTTTGCTAGTCTAGGTCTCTTCTTGTTCCAAATGAATTTTTAGATTATTTTCTCCAGGTCTGTGAAGTATGCTGCTGGGATTTCAATTGGGATTGCATTGAATCTATATAGCAGTTTTGGAGAATGAGAAACTAGAGACATTTATAGCTAAATGGATGCACATTGAGGCCATACTTTTAAATGAAATAAATAGGACACATGTGTAAATACCGAATAGCTTCTCTAGTGTGAGAAACTGAAAGTGTAAATAAAGACTAAAAGGTATAATAGATAGCATGAAAAAGGAAGAAAAGATGCAGAGGGGAAGGTGAAGTGGGAGGGGTAGGGAAAGGAAAGAAGGGAATGGAATTAATATGAGAAAAAGAAAAAATGGAAACAAAGTCTTTGTAGATAGGGAGGTGTGGAGGAGTTGAAGGGAGGGCAGGGGAAGGGGGAAAAGTAAGAACCAAGATGAATTATATAAGGTGCAAATTTCCAATGATGAATGTCATTATATTGTATACCTAAAATGTACCAATTAAATTAATTTTAAAAAAGAATAGGGCCTCAATCCTTGCACTCTTCAAAGAACTCTTAAATTTCTGTTTCTATTTTAAGTAAGTCTGGCACAGCATTTTTCCCCTGTAACACTGGCAAAACCATTTAGAAAAACCTTATTTCATTTGGAGTATTGCAAAATCATTATGTTTCCAGAAAATGGTAAATCTTTGATATTGTGATTTCTTTGCTTTCAGTGCTAGAGACACTGGGGAAAATGTTTGCATTAATTTCATATGGTACCCCTTAACCACACTGGAAACTCTGCAATTGATGAAAATGAATATGACTACAACCAAGTAGCTGTCAACACCTGGGTTCCTTTCTTGGAAGTTTAGAGAGAACCACATGCCAATAGAGTATAAAATGGGTTTTTTGTTTTTTTTTTGCAAATTTCAGACTCAGCGGTGGTTTCCTACAAAGCCTGATTCTTTCAGAAACCATAGTTCCAAGCCAATAGAGGTTCGTTAGCTTTGCAAAGCTTCTACACTGTCATGTAAGTAGTGTATTGACAATGTTGTATCAGTGTTGCAGTCACCATTTTTGAGGGAGTAAGACAACGTAAAAGATCTGATAGAGTCACTCCCAGCTGCTTGTCCATATAATTCTTTAATTTTTTAAATCATTTCCTGTTGGTAGACATGACCTTAAAATGGCATAGATGATTTGAGTACTTCTTAATATTTGAGTGATTTTACAAGTAAATACTGCAAAGTTCCTAATAATGCTTTTGAAAAAAGGGTATATAATCTTCACAATATGGTGCACAGATCTAAATTTGTTGCAGAGAAAGGGAGGGAGCCTCAAGTAATGAGCCTGGTTCATGGTGCATGGGATAAGCTCTCTAACCCCAGGCAAAAACCATACTCTGTTGTACATTTGGCTTATACTTAAAAGTTCAGAAGCAAAGTATCATGGAAAAGCACTGGTCATGTGTTACCTTGCTTGTTCAGAACATGAGATTTTACTTGAAGTGAAAGAGTGTTACATGGTGGCCTTTAGACGTTTTCTATTGGTCACAGAAGACCAGGGCTCAGTCAGAAGGTATACATGATCTAGCAATATCAATAGATAGATGCTTATGTAAGAAAGATATTCAATAAACAAAAGTGCGTGTCTGGGTGTCTGATTCCTTTCTTACAATTTTTGTAGGGTTCATTTCCATTGATGAACATTGACAAATATTGTGAATTTCTGTAAACAAAAAATCTTACTATCATTTCAGCTGTCCTTTGACAGGCAAGTCCTTAACTTTTAAGGATCCTCCTTTTAACCGAGTGAAGGTCACTTCTGGATTTCATATGACATTCTCTCACAGTAACCATACTGGAGATATAAAAACAAGAAATAGAGGCTCTCACTGGATTAATTTGATATATGCATCAATCTGTGCTTCTCTTTTGAAAATTTTCCTTAAATAAGTCTAATTATTTAATAAGTTGAAGACTGCTGATCCATTGAAATTTATATATAAAATCAAATTATTTTATAATGGTCATATATCCTGGGTTATGTACCCCACTGCACTATTAGTCTTTTACATACCTATCATATCTGTCTCTCTACAGATCCATGCATATATGCACACACACACACTCACACAATATATATATGCATAAGTATGTTATATGGTATATATCAGATGAAAAAAATAGAAAACCTAGAAACTTGTTGGATGCCTCTCATCTTTGTCCTGTGGTACCACAGTACCATGCTTCCTGTCTCTATGATATCATTTGCTGCCTGATTTCACCACAAGTTGTCTAATATATTATAAATCCAAATAGAATCTGTTTTAAGTACATATTATCCAGAACATTCACTAATATTCCACTCAACACCTAACATCAGCACATTATAATTATTCAATTACTTAATCATAATTAAATTTTTAAAATAATAATAACTGAAGTTAACCCACAATACTTGAAAATAAATGGTTGTAAGTTTTAAAAAGTTTAAAAAGAGATTTTCAGTAATTGCCCTTACTAAAGTTTTCTGCATAATTTAAACTTGTTTATTCTCTCAGTAAATATTTATTAATAATTCTTTGGTTTTCATATTGAACTTACAGTTATGGGAAAAACAAATATAGAACTTTTAATCTAGTCCAGACTCAGAGATTAAGCAAAGAAATCAATTATTTAGGCAAAGAATAAGACAAGAACACATTAATAAATGAAAGAGAGTGCTTCTTTATCTTCAGTGGTTAAGAAGCACCTCTCCAAGGAGGATATATTTGGTTTGGGATCTGAATAGAAGAGGGTGCCTACAGAGGAGGAAGTTGTTGTTTCCAACAGGAGGTGAAATGGAACCCAATTAAAACAAAACAATATGATAAGGATTTTTAAAACACATATTTAGAGTGTGGGGGAAAACACAATTCAGGGGTTTTATGATTTAATGCTATTTTCTCCCTTTGTGTGTGTGTGTGTGTGTGTGTGTGTGTGTGTGTGTCCGTGTCCCCTAACCCTCAAGGTATACTTTCAGTTGGAGAAACAACTTCACTTATGTGTTTACGTTAGAAAAGAGTGACAGATATGATTATTATCCTTGTTTATAAGATGTACTATGACCAGATATGAGTGCTTTCAATATTGAGGGAGAAACTTTACTGTCATTTTAGGTTATCAAAGATACTCCTGATATTTCCTTAACTATGTTTTATGTAGGATTTTGTAACATCCATTCAATTGAAAGCTTAGAGGATTCTTGATATTGACATTTGATAGATGATGTTTTAATTTCTGCTAGTACTTTATAAAATTGTGTGTGTGTACATGCCATTAACAAGGAGTTGTAAAGTTTTGAACCCAAGCACCAGATCTATTCAATAATGCCCTTCACCCCTCTCATTTTTTTTTGTTTATTAAGTTTATCGGTACATTTTAGATACACATGACCCATAGAGAGCTCTGACCTTAAGTGCTCTGTTTCACCTGCAGTAAGGTATTCCTTGATATCTCCTCTTCTGTTCAATGGTATGATCTTCTAATATGTTCACAAACTCCACCAACTTGAGAGTCCTGGCAGAGATGTCTTATCAATGGGTTCTCTAAAGATGTAAAAGCAATGGTTCCTGGAAAAATGTGTTTCAACTGTGTTTCAGTGAGTGAAATCTTACTGGATGGGGATGGTTTCTGTAGGATGGCTTTAAAGGGAAAGTTAATGGTTCCACTGTCAGTGAGCATGAATACTTTATCCAGAAGACAATGATGTATTATGAGTAGGTTAAATCAATGGTTTACAAACTGAGCTTGGCAGGAGCCCTAAGAGTTCCTTGCAGTTAAACACACAACCATGATGGAGGATGCGGGTACAAGGGTCAACACCTACTTCAATTGAGGCTATTTTCACCTTTTTTTTTTTTGCAAATTCACTTTTGTCATAAGGTCTAGTTGAAAATATGCTAAATTTATTTAAAAAACCATTGGAAACTTTCAAAAACTTTCCTTAGAAATAGTGGAATATTTTCATTAATCTTTTTGTTAAAACTGGGATCCTTTGTGACATGGAATTTTATGTACAACAATGAATAAAGATGCCACCTACAAGGGCTAATGACACTAATTGAAGAAGTGAGAATTAGGAATAGGTAAACCCAGGAACTGCTAGGATCCTGCTGCCATGCAAATGTCCTTGATAATGAAGAAAGGGGAATGAAATTACAGTTCACATGGCTGTATAGAAACAGCATTGTTCGTATAGAGAATGCTTTCTAAAGGTCCCCCAAAGCTGTGCAGCTCTTTAAATCAGCAAGCCCTTTTTATTTTCAATCACAAAGTGGAAAAAAGCAACTCCTTTTCACTTTTTCTCTTTCAAGAAATCCATATAAGTATTGTTAAGTCACCTAATCTCTCATTAAAGAGGGAAATGCCATCCTTTTGTAGGTTGAATATAGAAGATTTATGAAGGAAAAAAAGAGTAGAGAAATGGATCATAACAGCGTTGGATTTAAAATTTCCTTCATTTTACAATGTTCTGGTTTGCTTGACATGTTTGCTTTACAAACACTTATATTCCTGGCTCAAAGTTGCTCTCAGAACACCATGGTGCATAATTAATGTCAAGGTGGAAGGTGATTATGCAGCAAATGCTGCTCCCTCGGCTCTGAAAAGCATTTTTAAAGCCAATTTAGGTCACACATGGTTCAGTCTCTTAGAAATCTTTCTTAATCGTTCAGCTAAAGAGAACGCCTCAGGGCGTTTATTAACAGACATTGCAGTGGGCTGTGGATCCTGGGGTGTGTGAATGGGGTGAGAGGAGAGCAGAGGATCCACGGGGTGCCGTGGGGGAGGGGTGATTGTTGCAGAATGGAGGGACCCCAAGAAAGTTAGTTATTTTTTTCAAGCCTCTTAGAACTCTAAGCAAATCACCAGTGCAAAGAACACAATTTAGCTAGAAGGTGTATGACAAATTGTGGAGTGATTTAAAGAAGAAAACTGTACTTATTTTCTTCCCTCCAGTAGGCTTCTGAAGTTCACATGGCAGGGAAGGTGTCAGGCTAGGATCTGGATACTAAATACTAAAATTTTTAAACGGACCATTTCTTTTCTGTTCAATTCTTATTTGCTGCTTTCTGAGTCCTTGGCCGAATGGGAGCAGATTGACAAAGTCTTCAGCATCAGTCCATGGAGTCAAATGATGAAAAGATGTCAAGCAGTCTCAAAAGCTGGAGCCAGAAAATGAGCTGGTGGTCATCAGTGTTTCTGGTGGGGAAACCAAGAATATGGAGAGTCCTTTAGATTTATCACCTGCCCAGGGTCTTACACTAATTTAGCATAGGATAGCACTAGATGGCACACATCCCCCCACTTCTTCCTTCTCAACTTCCCAGGGTCGTCACGTAATAACAGCATATTGCCATACATTTCATTGAACTTGTGTTTGGGCAAAAAAAATATTCCCCATTATCATCACCATGTGCCAAGGAGGTTAACTAAGAAGCAGAGCCTAAGATTGGGGTTCCTCTGCAAGGGATTTGAGAGACAGCTCCCAGGTGAAACCTGGAAAGAAGGGAGGAAGCAGGAGAGCATGAGAAAGAACCACATGGGAGTTCAACTAAGGGAACCCTGGATCTGGACCATGGCATGGCATGTTTGTCCTACCTTAAAGCAAGGAAGCATTTTATATTCTAACATTAGTCAGCCATTGGGTATGGGCTGCCCCTGGAAGGAGACCAGAAATTTAAACTCTCCTCGGGAGGTGGCTCTAGGCTGGCTCCTGAAGGCAATTCTCATGGGATCAATGAACCCATGCACTGTGAACAGCTAAACTGGAAACATGGAAGGGGATGGAGGCACTATTAGTTAAAACCAATCTTGCCAATATGAGCCTGAGGAGTGTCCCTTACACCATGCAAAACACCCATCTTGTCTAGTGATTTGTTCATGACAGGGGTACCCCAGGACCTACTATAATAAGCTAAATCTTTGTGTGAAGAGAATTATTGGGGATAGAGAGCAGGAACCTGCAAAATTTACCCTAAGGGGCTAGATAACAAATATGTTACACTTTGTGGACCAGGTGGTCTTTGTTGAAACTCATCAGCTCTGCTGTTGTAGAATTAAAACAGCCCTATAACAGTCTAAAGACAGCATATAAGCTAATGGAAAAGGTTCTGTTTCAATAAAATTTTACAGACAAAAATCAGTTGGGTAACTAGATTTGGCCTCAGGCTATAGTCTTCTTACCTCCAATATAAAGGATAAAACAGAGAAAAATAATCAATGTTTCTAATTTATCTTCCTAAAATAACCTTAATTTTTAATTTCTGATAAAAATCTTATCAATAATGTATTTTCTAATTTTGTTTAAGAATATAAGCTTTGCAGTTATAAAGACCAAAATTTCACTTTTGCTACTTTCTAGGCTATTTCAAGGACTAAATACGAAAAGGTATTGAATGCATTTGTAATGCTATAACTAGCCCTTAGTAATTGTCTAAGTACTTCGTTGTTATTTCCCATGGAATATTGTTTTATAGTCACTTCCTTGACATTATCTGTTTTTTATTTAGTGTCTAATTTATTCTGAGATGTTATGAGATTGATAATTAAGTTTTATAGACTAGATATGACTGGAATTTAAAAAGGTGTGTTTTCTTACATCAAGTTGACCCCAGATCAGAACACATGCTTCTGGCAGGATGTGGTGGCTCATGGCTGTGATCCTAGCACTAGAGAGTCTGAGGCAGGAGGATCACTGTGAGTTCAAGTCCAGCCTGGGCTACAGAGCAAAACTGCCTCGAAAAAACAAAACAAAACAACACATGTTTCTGGATTTGTTTCTCCCTTTCTCTTGCTCAGCAGAGATAGACAGAATTAAGATTTATCAAACAGGCCCTCATCTATAGAGAGAATTGATATTGTGGAGGAATTTAACAAGATGTGAGTCTGGTAGAAAATTCTGACATACAAAGGGTTCCTATTTCCTCTAACAAAAGATTTGCCAGGGGAGGAAAATGAGACTGACCTAAGATAACATCTTCACCTGTTCAGTTGTGTGATCATGACTGAATCCACTGAATGAATTCACTGAATGCCTGAGTGAGTTTCTAGCTCCATTGCAAGTTGAAACGATTTTCACTTGTTGCATTTACTTCCCAGTATGGGATCCAAGTAAGACTTGAAACGGGGACTTGATTTAAAACACAGCTGTCTCTCTGTGTTCCTCTGTCAGAAAAAAAATGTGACCAAATTTTTTTCCTGTCTGTAAGGAGTCTGTGGAGGTGGCCTTTGTTCCAGAGAAGAAGCTGGAAGGACCCGTGCTGCTGATGCAGATGTATTGAGGAAGTGTGCTCCTCAGAGGCAAGCCATCCATCATTACTCACTTGCTGGGCTTTCCCTTTCCAGACGACTACATAGCATCCAAGTTGTACATAGAACTCTGCATCAGCCCAGGGGAAACAAATGGCCCCCTTTCAGTAGATTAAATGGATCGGGCCATGCAAGGGAATTTATTTTCTGGAATCATTTAGCTTACTGAACAGCCTCCTGTTACAGATAAATAAAATCTCCCAGCAAAGGAGCTTTTTAGTTATTTTCCAAGCAGTGTAGCCCTTTGTTGCTAGAAAAAGGTCAGCATTGTAGGGATGGAAAACACTGGGCTTAGAGAGCACTGGACTGGGAGCATCCCCTCCTTTACAAATAAAATCCCAATTTCTTCGTGCTCTAAGCACCTCATTCTCATGGTACTTTCTCTCTCATGCACACTTCTAGGCACACTGGCTTTCTCTGTCCCTCAAGTGTGTGCCATTCCAGGGTCTTTGTCCTTTTTGTTCCCTTGTCTGGCACATTTCTTTCACCACATCTTCACAAGACTGGTTCTTTGTGATCACTGCTTTAGTTCAAATGTTGCTTTCTTGGAAGTGTTTTTTGTTTTTTGTTTTTGTGCAGACAACTCCTTGTAAAGAGACACCCACCTCACCCTCTGATACATTATTTTGTATCTCTTCATTATCCAAGACTCTCTCATGTATTTTATTTTTTATTTGTGCCTTGTGAAATGAAAAGTGTCTGTGTTCTTAGCTTTTAGATCAATGCCAGACAGAAAGTGATGCTTAAGTAGTATTTGGTAAGAGAACAGATTAAAGAATGATGCAGGTAGTCTGGATCATGTTCAAAACTACTTCTGTAAAAAGGGGAAATTTTCATATTCTTTCTTGGGGTCAGTTTTCATAAAATGAAGGGATTGAAATCTTAACTGGTATACTTAAATTTTTTGATTTGATTCAGATTTTTCTCTCCACTAGCTTCAAACTTTGTTCCATACAAAAAGTATCATAATATTGGGATCAGGAGTTAGTACTCTGCATCTTTCTTTATGTAATTGACATCACAAAAAGTATGCTTATTTTCAGATTGTGGAAACACAATTCAAATGAATAGTTCAAGATTAAACTGGAATAGTTGAGGCTTAAAATATTGGGATATGAGATACAAATATTAATTTTCTCAATTTTCAGCAGATTATTTTCCATTATCTCCTTAGTGGAGATAATGAACTATGGCATGTTCCTTGGAGTTTATGTCAGTAATATTTGTTTTAAAGACCAGCTTTGACCTCAATTTTGGTATTTTGAGGATGATAGAAAACTTCTTCTCCTAACATACATTTCCAACACACAATATCGGCTCTGTCATTTATTTTGCGGAGCACACCGTTATCAGCAGGATGTTGAATTTCTCTTTCTAGAAGATAGTAGTTACCTTGTCCAGTTGCCCATTCCTGTGTTACAATCCCATACTGTGTGGTGGTTGTTGATATCATTTTGGTTGAATCGATTCATTCACACTCTTCTTTCTATGCAGGTAACACAGTATATAATTTTGGAAGCCAAGAAAGTATTTATATCAGCACCCTTCATTGTCACTCACAGATATTTATTAAGAATCTTCTATTCCCAATAATTTGACTAATGTAGAGAACAAACAACATGGACCCTGCCCCAATTTACACTGTACATTAGATGTAATAAACATTAATTCGGCACCTAATGTTTACTAGGCTGGACACTTTTCCTTTATTTGTGCCATTTATTCTTCAAACCCATCATGCTTTAAAGGTGTTACTGAGCAAATCTACCAGATGAGAAAACTGAGGGTTGGAAGTTCTTGTAATTTCTCTGAGATTTCCTTACATATTAAACTGGAGCTTCTCATCTCAAGTCTAGCGTCTATATTACTAGACCACAGGAAAACAAATGATGCAAAAGATGAATGAAATGATTATAGAACAGGGCAAGTTACTCTAAATATAGTAGAAGAGGAGAAACATATACTTCCATATCTCTACTTTTGAGGAAGTGAATGGGTTAGGGTACTCCAGAGAAATAGAACCACATACATCTATCTCCTAAGTATGCATTCATTCTATCTTACCCTCTTCCATCTATCTATCTATCTATCTATCTATCTATCTATCTATCTATCTATCATCTATCTATTGAACTTAGAGATACCTATCATAAAAAATTGGCCACATGATTCCAGAGGCTGAGATGTCACAAGATTTGCAGTTAGCAAGCTGGCGACCTGGAAGAGGCCAGAAGAGGTCAGTCTCAGTGCTAGTGGTCTCAGTTCGAGTATGAAGGCAGCAAAGAACTGATGCCTCAGCTGAAGGTCGAGTTTTCTTGTTTGTGGGCAGATAATCCTTTTTGTTTTATTTAGGCTCTCAACCGACTGAATGAGGCACATTCACACTAGGAAGGGAAATTTACTTTACTCTGTCTTTGTTGTTGTTGTTGTTTGACAGGGTCTTGCAGTGTAGTTCAGGCTGGTCTTGAACTCATGGTGATCCTCCTGCCTCGGTTCCTGAGTCCTGGGTTTACAGACCATGCACCAGGATGCTGGGCCTTTACTCAATCTTTGGATTCAAATGATAATTTCATTCAAAAAACACCTTCACAGACAGTCTCGTACTTGACCAAATGTCTGGGCAGTCAATCTCTTTTTCTCTATTTCTCTCTTTTTCTCTCTCTCCCGCTCTCCCACCTTCCTTTTGGCAGAGTTTCACCATGTAGTCCAGGCAAGTCAAAATCCTCCTGGCTCAGCCTCCTGAGGTCTGGTATTACAAGTTTGCCACACCACACCCAACATAATTCCTTAAAAATGGAGGCAGATGTTTGCTTTTGTTTGTTTTACATCACTCAATATTCATTCTCCTTTTTGTTTTTACTGATTCCTCATAACCTATTATGGAATTACCACTCTGGAACTGCTTGCTCTTTAAGGGAACTGTAAGTAAAGGTGCCTTACTTTTCTCTTCCTGAGGGCTGACATATAATTCAAACTAACCTCATAGGATCCTTCCTGGGACTAGAAATCTTGAGCAGAGGGACATAAGGCAGGAAAAATGATTGGGTGCAATCATTTCAGTAGTAGAAGCTCTTCAGATATTTCCTACTGCTTAGACACCCAAACTGCCAAGTTTTAAATTTTGACTTTACCTTTCCATCTACATCCATGGGATACATTTCCCTTTCACCTCCATCTTCTACATCTTTACTGTCGTTTGCAATGAAAGGACATTCTTATGTATAAAAGCACTATGTGATTTCCCACCCTTTTGTATCTAATCCTAGCAGAGATGAAACTTACCTGATCTAGATTTGCCACTAGCATGTATTTCCCAAAAGATTAAGCATTCATCTAAAGCCTGAACTGCCACTGAGAATTTTGTAGCAAACCTGTTTTTGAAGTGCTTTCATTTTTGCACTGTCAAGTTTGGCTTCCTTTGACTCACACAGTTCCCACATCCTGAGACCAGACCAAAGCATTATTTTTGCTTAATCTTAAAATCTTCTTATAATACTCACTTTTTAAGTGGGATTCCTGCCATTATTCAACAATATAGGTTGTGTACTTTAACAAGGGTTTAAGTGACTGATTTTACAGCACTTTTTCTCCTACCCTTGTAGCGTTTCTGTGCACTAAGAACTCATTACCGAGTGTTTCTGTCACTTTCTCGTTGCTGAGACACAATACCCGACACCCTCAATTTAAGGGAGGAGAGATTTATTTTGGCTCATAGGTTTTAAAGGCTTCAGTCCATAGTAGACTGGCTCCAAAAACAGCTTAGTGGAAGGGCCTGGGAGGAGTAAAGTTGCCCATTCCATGGCAGTCAGGAAGTGAGAGAGAAGGGAAGTGCTACAGAGGGAGATACACCCTTCCAGGTCACTCTCCCAGTGACCTACCTCATCCCACCAAGCCTACCTCTTAATAGCACATTCAGCTATGACCTCATCGGAGAATTAATCCAGTGATGAGTAAGTATAGTGCCCCCATGAGCCAATCAACTTCCAAAAGCCCTACCTCTGAATACACAAGGCTTTTGGGGGGACATTCTAGACCTAAACCATAACACCAAGTCTCTCCATCTCTGATAAGCAAAAGCCAGAGGTGACCAAATGACTAGATAGAGACTTCACAATATGGAAGACAATCCAGGAACTTAACTCAAATTTCTCTCCTGTATTAACTTTAACAACATGGACATCCAGGTAGGATTGGTCTCTCTCCCTCTCGCTTTCTTACTGACCTGTTTAGCTCACAGAATGCTCTAGGTTGTTCCCCCAGGCAGACTCCAACACTGGTGAATTCCATGTTGTATTCTAGACCTGAGTCCAGTCAGGAACATGGGCCAGGAACCAGCAGCAGCATCTGTTTGAGAAAGCCATACCCTCTTGCCACTGCTCCACTGTTACACTTTGTGTTGGCAGATGAAAACATTCCCCTTTGACAGTTTCATTTGGCTCTTTTAGAGCCTTACAAATCCTCAAATTGCCATCTGTGTTCTCTCCTACTGCAATCAAGTAGATCTTACCAGTGTTGCCTTTTTTTTTTTTTTTTAAATTCACCATATTCTGCCTCTGTCCCCGTGGTCTCTTTGGCTCATATTTCAGTGTTCATACTCACTGAAAAAAATCTCATCTTTACTTTTTTAAAAAAAATGTATATAGAGTGTATTATGCTAAACCTTCAGCTCTTACAATTAGATCAGCAAACATTTAATGCTGCCTTTTATAACCTGAACACACTTTGTTATTCCTCTCACATTTCATGCCTCAGTGGTTGTTGTAAGTTCCCTGCTGTATTACAACAGCTTGTTCAGACACTCAATCCTCGTATCCACTGGGACATCACATATTGCTAAGGTCAGAATTTTCCTTCCTGTGAAATTGTGCAGTTTTATTCTTCAAGAAATATTGTGTGCTTAGGGTACATGCTTTTTAAAAAAATCTCAACTACTTGCTTCCCTGACTTGACAGTACTTGAAAATATTCACAGGTCTACAGGGGCAATTCACAGATTTTCTGACCCATCTAGAAAATGAATGAATGAGGTGCTTAAAAATCTATGCTTCTTCTTTGTATCTTTCCTTCCCTTGGGTCATATATAACAGTACCTGCAGCATATTTATCTTTGTAGTGTGTGCAGTTATATTTTCATTTTTAGGGAGCACATTGGGCATTTCAAATCAAGCAAATGAAACCCTTTCATATGAGCATTTTCCTTACATATGTGCATTTTCCACAAAGTGATTTAATTCAGTATAATTTTCATCTTTATACCCAGGAGGCAAGAACACATGTTTTCTTCTCAACTGCACATATCCATTCCCATTATGAAGGTGAGAAAGTACCATTTTCTTGGAAGTGGCCCTGGGAGGTAAATGGGTATCTAAGTTTCTCAAACATGTTTAATCCCTTGTGAGCCTTTACCTGAAGATTGTAATAATCTCACCTTTTCCTTCAGCAGATTAACCCTTCTTTTTCTGTAGTCCCCTGCATTGTCTTCCGTTCCTTCCTTGATTGCTTTTTTGAACTCCCTCTCATCAAACATATGAAGCTCAGCTTTCCTCTTTTTGGAAATTGGCTTTGCTTGTGAGAAAGCCCATCTCTACAAACTGTATTAATTCTCCTAGTGTCACCAAACCCAAATAGTATATGGTAGACTTCTGCCCCATTGCTCTACTAACATTGTGAGAAAGAGAAGTGAAATCTGCTAAAAGGTAGAAGTTATATTTGATCTTGGAGTCAGTTTATGGAAGAACACATCATAGAGAAGGGCAAGAACAGAAGACTGGAGGCAAGACTGAAAAGATCCATTGGAATGATAGGACTTCTAGTTTTAGAGACAAGTGAAAGCACAGCAATATCCTGACTTGCAACACTGGGAAAAAAGGAACAGATAAGACAATCTTATACCTTCTCTCATATTTCTCTTTCATATTTTTCCTTTGTTCAAGTGATGGTCTAATTTCCCATTTCCAGACTCTTGAGCCTGTGCACAGGTTTTAATAACCCTCAGAAAGCGACCTTGTAGGTAGGACATCGGTTTATCCAGAAACCTCAGCCGCTATCTGCAAACTCCTCTGATTTAATGATTCTGGTGTATAATCTGTATTTTCTACCTTACAGATAAGATTGCCTCTCTCAGCCATATGTAGTCTAGAAGAATATTTCCTGTCTGCTGGATACTTATATATAGCACCGAGTCAGATTTTGAGACCACAACAAATGGCATGTGCACGAATGACAAAATAGAATTTGAAGGATAATATTTAGAACAGTGTTATGATTTGGATATGGAGTGTGTCCCCAAAAGATTCATGTGTTGGGAACTTGGCCCTTGGTTTTGTGATGTGAGAGGTAGAATGGAACTTTCAGAGGTGGAGCTCAGTGAGATGTAATTAGGTCATTGATGGTGTTGCTTTAGGAAGGAATTGATGTAGTTCTTGTATAATGTTGGTTAGTTCTAGTGAGTGAGGTGTTAGAATTAGCCTGACCTCTCAGTCACTATGGTATTCTGTCACACGAAGCCCTGGACAAAGACAGCACTGTACTTTTTGGTTTTTCAGCCTCCAAAACTACAAGTTAAATAATCCCTTTTGCTTTATAAATTGCCCAAACTGAATAATCTTTAGAAACCTGACTAATCCAAATGACCATGTTGACAAGTGGCTGAGATCAAGTCAGATGGTTGGTTAATAATCATTTATTTTTCTCTGGTGTCTTAAAGTATTTCCAGGTGAAATTCTAGGTTCTACACTTAAGCATTGAATTGTCAGCATAGTCTTTCTGTTGGTTCACTCATGTAGTTATCTACTGATTTTCTTTTCTCCTAATCAAGGTACAGAGTCCTAGGAGAGACTGTCAAATCAGATAACAATTAGACTAGTTTATGAGGGAGAATGGTTTACTAGCTAAGAATACGAACTTTTGTGACAAATTTCCAAAGATGAAACCTAGTCCCTCACTTGCTAGTATTGAAAACTTGACCAAGTCACCTAACCATTTGTGTCTAATTTTTTTACTTGTCAAACGAGAACAATAATAGCAATTCCTTTTCAATCCATTGTTCTATAAAGGCAACGTGAATTAATGCATGCAATGATTGGAATAGCACTGAGGTATAGTCATTTAAAGCTTTTTATTATTATCATTATTGTTATTGAGTGCTATAGCATAGCAAGAGTACTTATTTCCCCATTCTCTTTACAACATGTTATAAGCGGTAGGTAATCACACTGCCTTTTTTGAGAGAAGGCTGGAATTAGAAGACAATTGCATGATATGGTTCTGGAGGTTTCTTGTAGTGTGTATACTGTGAGAAAAATTTTTGTAGACATTTGAGGTAGGCATGACATGCCCAAATCCTGTTTCTCATGTGCTTTGCTGCCTCTTACTTACCTTAACCTAAGATAATAACCATCAGCCAGTAAGCCAGACCTGCCTTTGTTTGTTAATTTATCCCAGGACATAAAGTTATACAAGTACTGCAGAGGAAGCCCTAGTACTGATAATGTATTCATAGGCTAAATCAGAGCCAAATACTGAGTGATGACAAGTATAGCTAACCTTTGAAGATTTTTTTGGTACATCTTGGAAATAAGAAAAAGGACAGTTGACTAGATTATTCTGGGGAAAAACTGGTGATGTTAATCCTTAGAATTTGGAATCCTTTTCTCTTTCATGAATGAATTTTCATGCATAAAGCAAACACTTGATTTAGGTCTTATTATACCTGGATTTTGGATTTTTTATATTACATGCTCTTAAAAATTATTTGGCTCTTCTCTTCTGTTTCCTATCCTGTATCCATAGCTTAATTTCATTTTCCTGTTCTAGTGGGAAAACCTAAGAGGATGTCAACACTCCCTATTGCTCTCACTGTTGTCTCATTCACAATCAGTGGGTAACTAGTAAGGCACCAAAGGAAGGGCTAGGGCCTTCTCAGCTGAACCTTTGAAGTGCAGATGTTCCTCTAAGACATTGCTGAAGCTGATCAAGCCTCTCCACTTCATAGGTAGGCAGAGTCTCTCAGCATTTCTGGCCCTTCTGCCTCCAGATAGAACTGAAAATCCTGCAGAGGCAGCAGGCCTGGTGGAATTTCTTCATTTTTTCTTCCTGACTAGTGGCTTGGATTTGCAGCTTGACACTGAAGCAAGGTCAGTCAGTACTCCATATTGCACTGAAGTTGGGAGGTTGATTTCTTCTGTCCATCCAACTTGAAATTTCATTTTATTTTTTTCCTCCAGGTTAGTAAAGCTGTGCCAAATATTGTCACTGTAGACTACACTAGTAATACAAAAAGAAAATTAAATGCTGCAGATGTTCTTAGTCTTGCTGCTCATGTCAAAAATTGTGCAAGTTTGAAGCACTCTGGAGATTTTGGTGTTCAAAACTGAAGATTGTCACCCAGTTCCTGACATCTGGACAAGGGGAACAGGCTTAGTAAGAGGTGAGACAGAATTGTGTGACTTGCTCTCAAAACCTTGAGCTGAATCAAATATACCTTTGTTGGGAAAAATGACTAGAATTGAGGTCATCTGAAAATGGCTGCTCAATTCTTGACAGAACTGATGAATTCTTTCCCTGAAATGATAACTTTTGCATTATGATTTTTTCTTGATTTCTATTATACTTTTCCCGTGGAATGAGTTTCTCATGGCACTGTTTTGGTTTGTAATCAAAGGGCAGAAGATGACACAAAATCAGAATTTGGAGGGCTTTGGTAACTAAAAAAAGTTAAGTATATTAAAAGTTATTAATTAAATCTCTTGAGAAAAATTCAAAGAAGTTTATATGGTTAGTTGTATCCTCAAAGTGGAACATAACTCCTTACTTTTTAAAGTGTGAACTTCACAGTGACTTCCTTCCAAAGAGTACGTTATGAAAAAGGGAGAAAAGAATGACTTTAAAGCTAAGAAATCAGACAAAGTCTACTTTAGCCAGAGTATGAAAGTCTATATCAACAGTCATAAATCATATTGATCATATTCACTCTCAATATGATGTAATGAAAATAGCACTTCATCTCTGTGATCTTCCTCCCCCAAACCCACAACTCCAGTCCAAGCATGAGAAAAACATCAGGTAAAAGGGCTTAGTAGAGAATCAGATTTAATGCAAGATATACAAATACGTAAGAATTTACAGATTGGCTTTCAATGGCCACCCACAGCGTCAGGTGTGGAGGAGTGCAGAGGGTCTGTCTGCACACTGGAGAGCTGAAGGACCCAATCAAAGTCCTGGAGCTCACTGCAGTAGGAGTTGTAGCTGGAGTGTGGTGCTCTCCTGCTGGTGCTCAGGACTTTCTTTGCATTTGCTGTGGTGAGTTGTAAACCGGTGCAGGGACAGCACCCTGGTAAGTAACCAACTTTCTAACACTCTTCCTGGGGTTTTTTCCTCCCAGGGTGAGACAACTGAGTTGGAATCCAATTGAAGTTTGAGCTTAAGCAAGAAGCAGGAATTTTAAAAGGCATTTGGGTTTTAACACTCAGACTACACCTAGGTCTACATTCAGACTGACCCTTACTAGCTGTGCCTGGCAAAGCTAGTTCTCATCTATTTGCTCCAGTGGCTCACGTGTTGAATGGATCATAATGGTAATAAATGTTTCACAGGGGTAAAAATGAAATGCCTGTGATGCACTCAGCACAGTGCCTGGCACCCAGAACATGTGTCTCCCATGTATACGCTTGGCGTCTGCCCTCACCTATTGTTACACCTTAACAGTGAAGCTTCCCACAATACTCCAGCCTGCTCCCCATCTCATGACTGAATTGACACTCCTGACCTGTCTGCTTTGCTCTTTTTTATTCTATGGGACATATGTAATAGTCTGATATATTACAGTTGTTTTAAAATATAGGTTCTATGGTGGTAATAAAATAGATGCTGAAATGGGGAGAAAGCTGCTTTTCACGAAAATCGTGTTTTTTTCTCCCCAAAATTAAAAACTGAAAACGTCTAAGCTGCAGACATTCCTACATTATCATGGTTGAATATTTTCTACTGAGCAGTTCACGCCCACGTGATAATTACCAGATAAATATCTAATGACTTTTTAATATCTTTTATGTTTTCCTGCAAGTTCAATTTCTTTATTCCTAACTATGATTATCCCTAAGGACAGATTATAGCCACATTATGAATGAGTAGTTTTGGTTTTTTTCTTTTGAATTAAAGATGTCAGCAAGTATGCCTCCTTGTCTTAGCCTGTCTTTTGGAGAAGCCTGTTCAAAACCATAGAGATTCCGATGGCCCTATAAATTCTTCTAGGATTGAAGCTCTGTTCACCTGGCATTCTCCTTGCCGCACTATGAATTCTTTTTTCTATAATTCTTCTTACTGATAGTTAAACCACAGATATAAACCCTTCTTCCTCCATTTCTTTCCATACACTTATCTCTTTCTTACTCTTATTCGACTAATGCAACAGTATCTGCCACATTATTTCACTCTACCACTGTATCATTTGGAAACCTAATTTCAACAGCTCTTCTGTCTGACCATCATAACTACAATTGAATTTTCCTTCAGTAGTACTCTGCTCTTGGCAAGCCTCTCTGGGGTTAAATCTTATTTAATCTGCAGACATCTATTGAGGTTTAATCTAAACTTCAAATTGCCCCCAGACACCAAATAAATACCAGATAAATATCTGGTAACTTCATTCTCTGACAATCCCTTGGCTTTCCCCAGAACATTAGGGACCAAGTTAGGGTTTGATATATTTCTCACAACACACAGATTTTTACCTTCCTTGTATTTCCCAAGTGACAATTCATTTACAAAGGCCTTCCAAATCTTCCCAACAGGCTGTACTCTCTGCCTTTGATTTAATGTTTTCATACAATACTATACCCCATTTTGATACCCTTGCTATCCACTAACTTACCTCTCTCTCTCCTCATTTTGCTGATCTCTCATGTTTTAAAATGTAGGCTTGATTATTATTCAGGTTTGACAAGGCCCATAGATAAGAAGATGGCCATTAGCTTATGATGTGCAGTTCCTAAGAAGACGGACATGCTACGGCAGGTAAAGCTACATGTAGAAGCACTAAAGTCAGTCAAGAGACAGAAGGAGGAGGGAAAAACATGAGCAAGTGTTATTATTATTCTTTCTATGGAAGGAATGGGTGAAGCAAAGGAAGCAGGTAGAGAATCGCCCGGTTTGAATTATTTCAGCAGGCTCTGAAGGACAGGGGTGATCCTATTGGTCTAGTACTTCACCCTAAGGTGATTAGAGCTTACAGATAGTGGCATGCATGGATCATAAGAGTTAAATAAGACCAATAGTTAAGGGATATGGGCTTTGGATTGGATTTTGTTTGCATGTGAAAATTAGGTTAGTAGGAGTCTTTTACTTCTCTAGAAGTTGTTTGGCCAGAGGAGGGGAGGTCTCTTAAAGATCAATAAGGTCTAAATGCTAACCATCAGAAAAAATAAAAATTAAGAATGATCCTAGATTTTCTCCAGATCTCTTAATGATCTGCTTCTTGTCTTACTGGTCTGCTTGTCTTACTCCTCACTTAACCATATCCTTCCCATTTCTACTCAGTTAACTTGATTCTTGATTTTCTGTTTTCATACTTGTGAGTTTAACTTTCAGCTCATCCCCAAACCTCTACTCTACCCTAGTCCAGTGATGACCATGTTTGCTTAAATTACCAGATGAAGAACTATATTAGTGTTATGGCTTGTATTTAGATGTTCCACCCAAAGTCTCATGCAGTCACGGAAGGGGGGCTTTTTACAGGTGGCTGGATCTAGAATGTGTGCAATACTAGGATTAAGGGTTTGTGATTACTATATTAGTCCACTGTTTGGTTTGGTACCCTACCTAAAATGGGTAGTCTAGATAGAATATAAAAGGGGGAGAAAGAACCTGCTATGGTCGTTTGTTACTGGTCACTTGTTTTTGCTGTCTTCTGCTGACCATGAATTATTTCTCCCCGTGATTCTCTCCTGCCATGACACCCTGCCTTGAAGCCAGCCAATTATGGACTGAAACTTCTACAAACTGTAAGCCAAATAAACATTTCCTCCTTTAACTCTGGGTGTTGGATATTTTGTCTCAGCAATGAGAAAAGTAACTAAGACAATTAGATTAACATGCTGCATATCAGTCTGGAATTGGTATTCCAAAGTTTCCCTTTCTACGTGCCTACATTTTACTATCCTTCAACTTCCATTTATTTACTCCAGCCAACAAGGTATCCATGTTTATTCAAGCCCAGGATACCTAGAAATTCTATCAATCAGTCCTCTCTATTTTGAGTTCATAATCTTCTCCACTCCTTCCTATTAATTTCCAAATGTTATTAAGTGACATAGTGTCCAGTTTAGCCACTCCCTTGTAGTCTTAATTCTATCATGTAATTTGTAGGTCTCCTTACTTTTTCTCAATAAGGACCAACAAATTTATCCCTCTACTCTCTAAATAATTTGTACATTGCTGATACATAAATGTTTCCTAAATATAATTCTTATTATGAGAATCTCTTTTATTGACTTCCCCTTCCATGGGGAAATAGATGATTCCAGAATTATGGCCTTTCATACTTTGTTCTCCTTTTTGATGAACTTGGTTTTGATTTTCCATGGCCAGATATGAACTTTCTCTAGAGAGATCTATATAGCTCTATTCAGGCACTCAGATTCTGTCTTGCTTCAATAATTTGTATACCATTAGACAGAAAGTGTCTTCATGGAAAGGTCTCTGTATTACTCACATTTATGTTTTCTTTAGTGATTAGTAAAGAATCTTATAAATAGAAGGTGTTAATAATTATTTTTGATGTACTAGAATCTCAAAGTCCCTTGGTAAGAACTTTGGTCCTTTGGCTAGGTTCTTAATTAGGTGCCAGTTTAAAAAGTTAAGATATTTTACATGTAACAGAACATACTCAAGCAAGTACCCTATAAATATTCATTTAATCAAACAGTTAAAGTTCCAAATTGCAACACATGCCTTAGTTTGCATTACATTTTGTACTGGAAGGTTTTCTTGTGCTTTCAGCTTACATTTAACATTTAAAAAAGGGTTAAACAACCCCGTGATGTGTTGTGTCCAAGAGAGGAGGGAAAGTGAGAGAAATTAAATTGTTCATACAAAAGCCAAATAAATCTAAGAAACAAATAGTCCAACACATCACAAACTCCTACATATTGCAGGCTTTGCGAAGGCAGACACATTATCTCGCCTGGAGACAGGGAGAGGGTGAAGAACAGTGGAAAGTCTGATTTATGACCCTCTGTTGAGTCAACTGGCTGCTCTTGAGTTATTCACAAAGTAGGATTAGTGCAGGTGAGAGGAAGAGGAAAGCAGTCATAGAATTTCAGAAGGGGAAAGGTTGTTAGAGGTTATCTGGTTCAATCTTGCCCCCTTGGCTGGAGAACTTCTTAAGTGCTATGGACATACGGCTTCTGTCTAACATCTCACCGAGAGAGATGATTGCTCTATGGAGGGGTCTCATCTCACTTTAGAACAGAGCTAATTATTAGGAAATCCTTCTTTCTATTGAATTTAAATATGCTTCCCATAACTTGTACCCAATGGTCCTCATTCTATCCTCTTGAGTAACACAGAATGGGTTCAATTCATCTTTCTTACAACTGCTGTCCTTGAAATAACTGATTCTCACTATCATGTCCTCTATCAGTCTTTCCTCGAGGCTAAACAGAAATCTCCATTCCTCACAGAAACAATTCCAAAGTACTTTATTTTCATCTTCCATTTAGAATTCATATTGTGCCAATTAGCATATAATTTATGTGTATTTGTCTTCTCTTCCTTCCTTTTTGCCTTGTGCTGAATTGAAATGAGGATTCCCCCTCCCCCCACCTTATTCTTTTGGCCATCTTCAAAATCAACCTTAGGTATTCAATGTTTCCTTTAAACATAAGTTCTCAAAGAGAAAGGGACAGGAAGAGAGTCATTTTCTCTTTTTCTTAAATTGACATGTTATTTGTACAATATTCTCCCTTTTTAAAAAAAATGACACGTAATAATCATACATATTTATGATCAATATGATGGTTCACATGTACTCAATGTATGATCATCAAATAAGAGTAATTAGCCTTTCCATCTCCTTAAAAAATGTATCACTTCCTTGTGTTAAAACCTTCAAGTTCCTCTTTTATAGTTCTTCACAAAAACATACTATATTTTTTTTATCTACAGTAACCCTAATGTGACATAGAACATTGCAACATTCCTTGTAAGTAACTATAGATTGGTTCATGTTATCCAACCTCTTTCTGTGGCTGCCTCTCTTTTCTTCCTTGCTAGACTGTAAGACTCTGGCTCTCCTTTTGCACGAACTCTAGAGAATTTGGAGTGACTAAATTTTTCTTCTTTTTAAATTTTATTTTATTGGTACATTTTAGGTATACAATATGATGACATTCATCAATGGAAATTTGCACCTTTGCATAATCTCTCTTGGTTCTTATTTTTTTCCCCTTCCCCTGCCCTCTCTTCAATCCCACAATCCCTCCCTATTTACAAACACTTTGTAAATAGGGAATAAATTTTTATTGAACATGCCAGTATAGTTCTTTAAAGGCAGCTTCAAATCAAAATCTGTTGAATAAAATGAAGCTGGAACTAATGACTTAGAGTGCAGTCAGCTAGGACCTTCAGGACTTGACTTCCTGAACCTCACTTACTGTGGTATACAAAGTATTTGATGAAATAACCTCAAATACTAAATGGAGTACTTGACTTTTATTCCTGCTAAATTTCATCATGTTCAGTTTTGT
>NW_004624734.1:20163937-20249805 GCF_000247695.1 Heterocephalus glaber | reverse complement strand
GGGGGTGCTTCTGGCACCCACACAGCTCACCTTCTCTGCCCTAGGAGCTTGGGATGGCGGCAGGGGAGCTTCCTTCTGGGTGCTGGGACTGGCTGAGCTTCTCTGCCCTAGGAGCCTGGGATGGAGGCAGGTAGCTTCCTTCCAGATGCTCAACATTTCTTCATTCTTCCCTCAAGATGGTCCTAAAAGCCTTTGTCACAGCCATGCTCATATTTGGATATGGTGGGTAATACTGTACAATGCCTTACCAATTTCCTTACCAGAAAGATAAATGAGTGTATTTTGTCTTAATGAGTCCATGGTGGTCCTTAAGAATCCTCATATTCTCTCCTTTACAAAGTGTCATAAAAATTATGATGAATGTTTAAATTTAAAAAAAAATTATTATAGTAAGAAATAATGGTGGATATTTAAATTTTTAAAAAATTTATTACAGTAAAAGACACAATAACATTAATCTTCCTCAAAAAACTTGCCCTTGCTTTGAACACACTTATCCTATTGTTCTTCCACTTTTTGAAGCAGTTCTTTCATGAATGTTTTCAGTTGTGCTATCATGACCACCTTGATATCTAGAATCAGTTCAAAATGCTTACCTTTCCTGGTCAGTTTGACTTTGGGAAAGAGCCAGAAGTTACATAGTGTCAAGTGTGTTGCATAAGGTGGTCAAAGACACAACCTTCACAGAAAGTGCTGTAAATGTTTTGAATCAATTCAGGACATGCAGGCCCTGTGAAAAGATACTTGTGAAAGAGAACGTCCAGAACTGCTTCAGAAAGTGGCAAGAACAGTGGAATATGTATGTTCAAAGCAAGGGGGATCAGTGGCAATGTGTCTTTTACTGTAATACATTTAAAAATTTTTATTTAAACATTTATATTTTGATTGTGCCTCATATTGCAATGCCATTTACTGTACAGCAGTACAAGTTATTAGTCTGTACTTTTCAAAATTTTTTTTATTTTGAAGCTTAATTCTCATTTGATGCCTTTTGCCTTTTGAACATTTCAAAGACAGTAAATCTTTTTATATCATTATTGAACTTATTGCGGATTGGAAAGTAATTTATTCAGTTTTTTATCATGCACTCAGATTTCTAATTACCTCTAAAAAAATTCCTGTTTCCAAAACATTGCTAACTAGTATGACTTTCTGTGATGTTAGAAATGTTCAATTTTTGCATTGTTTAATACAGTATTCAGTTGTCACACCAGGTAACTGAGCATTTGCAGTAACTGAGGAGCAATTAAGTGAGGAAAAGAATTTTAAATCTGGTTAATTTTAACTTTAAAATGTTATGTGTGGCTAATGGCTACCGTATCAGACACCACAATTCTAGAATTCTGAAATTTTATGAGTAACATTTGTTCATATGCTTCTTTCTTTGTTTCATTATTGGATTTGTGATTGTATATTTAGGTTAAAAATATTTTGGTGCGTGTCTCTAATCATGAGATCATTTTTATTCTTGGGGATGTGTAAGGTCTGCTTTTCATTATATATTTCTATTTCCTTTTTCACTTCAGACTTCCTAGAACAAAATTTTAAGATTCAGGATCACACTCAGAAAGAGAGCCATTCTAGCAAAAGACAGCTGAAATTTTGCAAAAGAAACCAGCATACATTTTTCTTCTACTTTTACAGTATTCCTACTTCTCACACCACATTCCCCACTGCACAATCTATTCACTCTTTCAATTTGGAATCGGTAAGTTCTTGAGATTTCAGGTTCTGGATACAGTCTTGACAGGTAGAGGGATATCTTCAATTAGAAAAGTACACATTTCTTAAATAAATTATTCAAATGTTGAAGTTACAGAGTAATAGAGAAATTGATGCTTTACTAAAGACCTGATAAAATTAGGACTGGCAGGGTTTTTACACAACAGTATATTGGAAAGATGTGACTTGTATCCACATCTTTGACTTTTTAGCCTGGGTTGTTACATGTGCATGCCATGACTTAAAAAGGTGATGTGTGTGCATGTGTTGTGTATGCTTGCATGTAAATAAACATAAAGAAACATTCCATATGTGTAGGCAAATCTATATCTGTAATGACATATGTTCTTTCCTACAACCGAGTTTGTATTCCACATTTCCTGAGAAACAATTATTGTGACAAGAAAACAACAAGGAGCCCTAGGATTTGTTAATTGTGAAGCTGTTGGGAACTGAATATTTTATCTTCAATAATCCATACTAACAAAGGACAGCAATAGTTCCATGCCTTTGCAAGCTCAACTATGCACAATACCTTGCCCTCCTTAGTGCATTTCTTCTGTGGATGTGGTTTGACAGGTACAGCTCACTCATTCACTGACTCACAGTGGCAAATCTCACCCTTTTAGTTTCCTTGCTAATAGACTTGAAGAATTGACAAAATGAACAGAACAGTCTCCTAGGGATATTTGCTTGGAATACTGCATTGATAGATGGTCAAGTGTTTCCAAAAAATAACTCCTAAGCACTGTTATTTTCTGCCTCCTGATACACATGGCTCATTTACAGGTTCAATTCCCTTGTTGTTTTTTGACACAGTTTTAAGAGGAACAATTAACTCTGGCCATTGTATTCTAAGTAATTACTGATTACCCCATACCTTTTCTGCAAAGTATGTGGAATGGAAAGTAAAACCAAACAGTGACCTGTAGGTGGTTTCTAATGTTTGTAGCTACAAACCCCTGCACCTTGGCTCTCTCCATGCCTGTGTTGCTTAACTGTCCCCAGCCAGTGATGATGGACGACTGTAACCTTGGGTTCAGAGAAAGGAGCCCTGAGGCCATTTCTGCATCACTGCATTCATGAACCTGTACCTGCTGAGACAGAGCAATTAATTCTTGGGCCAGCCTGGCAGCAGAAGCTTCCAAAACTGTCTTCTCTTTGTGTCCTAGAACCAATCATCTCATATCCTATCTTTGGCTCCTCTTTGAAAGGCAAATATATAGAAAGCAGGAAGGAAACAGGGAACATGAATGCACTTCCTCTACAAAGGTCATTATTTTCTACAATTCGGCATATGCTCAACCTCCTTAATATAGTCCTTGATAAATTTCCTCCAGAATGATGGGCAAACCCGTGTTCTTGATAGGGAGTAATGTTACTTTTCTTCATCCCTGACTCCCTTCCTCCTTCCCTCCCTCTTTCCCTCCTTCCCTCTTTCCATTTGATAAATATTGACTCAGTGCCTAGTATGTGATGGGCACCATGGTAGGTGGTGATGATTGTCTAGCAGATAGATCAGTAAAGTGCTTTCTGATGCTGACTTCTCTGTTGTCTTTTCTTCCTCAAGTCACTCCTATTACTCCAACAAGGTTCATTGAAAAGAGAGGAGCTGGAGATTTACTATAATCATGGGAGAATGTAGAAATAAGAAGAGAAGCCCGAGGGGGTAAAAGGAAGCAAGAAATTAATAGTTCTTATGTAATATATTTAAAAGTTGGCTGCTCTTGTGTTAAAACCATTAGACATGATTAACACTGTGGCAACTCAGTAAATAAGAGCTTTAGTTCCTTTGAAAGAATTCTGGGTGGTAGGTGGAGAGAGCAGAAGGAGAAGCATAATTAGAGGGTAGGTGGAGAGGCAGGAGGCACTTCTGTAGTGTTTACTGGGGGGACTTGCTTTCTTAGCCCACAACCACTGGGCCAGCTCACCCTTCCAGTGCTATGTGCTCAGTGATGCTTTATTCTTGTTCCACAAGTGAGAGAGATTATAGTTTAGAAGCAATATTTAAAAATGGATTATCTAAATGTATACTGCTTATTATGTTGACTCAGTGCATTATGTGTATAGGTTTTAAAGTATTTTAAAGATTAAGTTGTAATTAATTTTTTATCACTTTAATTTCTTATGTTGTTTGCTATGACCCTTCGTCTGTATTCTCTAACAGGAATTTTCTAAAGATACCTGAATATTTTAACCCAGGAGCTAAGAAATATCTGTTGGTAAAACTTATGTAGAACCAGCCTGGATGAAGATATGACTCAAACGAGGAAAAGGAATGGTTTTCCATGACAAAATTCCCTTTTTTGAGACAGGTAGTTTTGACTGGCTTTGAATTTGTGGTGATCCTCCTGCCTCAGCTTCTCAAGTGCTGGGACTACAGGCATGTACCACAACACCTAGCTTCATAATGCCCTTCTTATATGCATTTTAAAGTTTATAGTATGATTACTGAAACTAGCTTTTTAAACTAGTCTTTTTCAAGTTGGGTTTGGGGAATTAAGTGGTGGTGGAATTTGTAAAAATGTAAGCAATAAGCAGGATTCATATTGTCAATTTTTAATAAATATTTCCTGAATTAGTTATAAATGAGAGATTTCTACACCATGATAATTGCTTTTTATACTATAATATATTCAAAATGAGGCCTTTGTTGGCTTAATTCAGTGTTTTAATGGCACCCTAGAGAGCCTTTTGTGTTGTGGATGTCTATGAAAAAAAAAAGCAAATGTCCAATAACTTAAGAGGCAAAAATACCATGTGCGAACACTAAAAGAGACTGCATTCAAATCTTTTTCTGAGATGATCTTATTTTTAAAAATAGCTATATATTAATAATTATCCTTGACAGTGTTAAATTTTATTAAAGGCATGTATTCTCATGAAAGAGGAAAGATTAAGAAATCCCTTCCATCCTTTGTGTTCCAGGAAACTGCTTAACACAATGAACCACCCTCCCCTTATAACTTAGATAAGACTCATGGATTCTCTTTATTTACCTATGAGAAGGCCAGACAGAAATCTTAGTTCCCTTTCTTTACCCCATAAATGGTCAGCTGAACTGTTTTGCTTCCGCTGGTCAATCTGAATAAATGAAAATGAACTAAGCTTTGGTCCAGGTCATTGAACTCTGGCCCAACCTCAGCCCCTGATGGCACACACCCCTCCTGGACTGGCCCTTGGGAGATGCATTGTCCTCAGGCAAAAACATTCACTGATCTACCATCCAGTTGCATCCCCTTGGCATTCCAGTTACTGCATGGTTTTGGAAGCCATGTTACTTCTCTCTATAAGAGAAAAATCTCTTTTGCCTACTTCCTGAAGCACTTGCAGATCTTACAGTCCTACTGTTTTTCCTGTTTCAATAGTCCCTCTCCCTCTACTGGAAACTCCGCCCCACTGTTGCCATAATTCTTTCGGATAAAGCTTCTTCTTACCAAGCCCAGCTTTATGTTCATTTAACATTCCTTATACTTATCAGATATTGTGTCTCAAAGAACTTAAAGGAATTAAAAGATTTCTTGTGCAAGGACCCGAGTTTGATCCCCGGTACCAAAAAAACCCAAAAAACCAAAACCAAAAAAACAAACAGATTTCTTGAGAGCTTTTATTAAAATAATTGACATACATTTTATTGTTTTGCAGTCTCAATGTTTTAGAGTGAATTAAGATGAAAAACTTACCCAAACTCCTCATATCATCTGCAATAAGTTCCTCATATAATTTGCAATAAGAAACTCTCAATACTCCCTCTCTCTGGCTCATATTTTGTTCAATAGTCTAGGGTAAAATTCTGTGTATACATCTTATTATTGAAAGTGGGCTATAAAGTAGACCTTAGGCATCAAGGATTTGTTTCTAATTCCTATTGTTTGAAAGTAAACATGAAGGTCAATGGAATGAGATGTTCTGTAGTTTGCTGAGGCAATAATTTGAAGTTCATGTTCTGTGGGACTGGTGTGGGTGGAAGTGAGAAATTCAGTAGTCTGAACCTCACTATGACCTTTATTTTCCAGAACTTAGGTTAATGGAGAAATAATGTTTCATTTATGTTCACTTATTTTGGTAGTGCTTTGGAATATTGGCCTTCTGCTCTAAGGGAGAAAAGTTTTCTCCTTCCCTCTTAGGTTCTGTTGATGGAAACTGCAAGTTAAACTGACAAAAGACAGATTAACTAGAAAAAATGTTTTATGCCCCTAGCCCTTTATTTTTTTATTTTATTTTTTATTTTTGAGACAAGATCTTGCTAAATTGCCCAGGCTGGCAACTTTTGATTTCTCCTGCTTTAGGTTCCCAAAGTGCTGGGATTACATATGTGACCACACCCTGGGCCATTTTATTTTTAATTTATGTGCATAGATGTTCCATAGAAGTGAAAATTCAAAGAAATGGTTATACCCAGGGACTTATATATCATTTTAACAAAAAGTAATAAATTTGTGGAGTATGATGTAGTGACTAGACAAAGAAAAAGGAGCTTGAGCTCCTAAGGGTAGTAAATTGTAGGAGGCTAACTGGGAAATGTATGGTAAATAACAGTTGTTCACTTAGGTTCTTTTAGCAGATAAGAGTCACTCTCTTCTTCCTGATATGGGAAGGGGAGTACTTTTACAAAGGGAAATTTATGTTCTGATTCTAGGCATCAAGGTAAAGGCAGAGGGCAGAGAACTTTTTCTGTGTCTGCTATTCCTATTTTGTCTTTATTTCAAAATAGTCCTTATGCTAAAGCGGAAGTTAGGATGGCTTTTCTGATCTCTATCTCTGCTGATTTCTATAGTTTCCCCATCACTCAGGACAGTTCTTTCTATACCATACATACTTTGCTGGGATCTCCTTCAATATATTAGTAAAACAAGTGTATTACAGGGTCTAGATCTAGAGGTAAAAGAGCTTTGTGGCTCTTTTCTGTGGAATGGTAGCAGAATAGAGGACAGGTAAGAAAAGGAGGTAGCTTTTTCCTTCTGACTCCCTTCCCAAGGTCAAAGTAGGTAGAGTGCCTTTACTTTGCAGAGCATTCTTCATGTGGCTGTTACTTATCCTGTTGGGTTTAATTCTGTTTTTAATGAGCTGCACACCTGTGTCCCTGGCTGGCTGCCCTCCACACAGTGGGAAGAAGCAAGGGAGGGTGAATTCCTCCTTCATTCTGAGCCCTAGGGTTTGGAGCTGTGTCTGCCTGTATTTTGTTGAACATCCCAAGGGTAGAAAGTACTCTGAACTTCTTCCCATTATGCTAAGCAACCAACATGGGCTTTGTTATGCAGATGGAGGTTAAAGACGGTGAAATTTCACAGTTATACACAGGCTCACCACAAGCCAGCAGATTTCCCAATTGCTCAATGTGTTGAAGGAAACATGCCTGAGTTTTGTTTTCATTTTGTTTCGTTTTGCTAATTTCTTAGTTAAGGAATTTACTGAAGCTCAACTCTGAGGAGATGGTGGTGAAGATTGCTGAAGCTGTAGCTTTCAGGGATGGACTCACAGTAAAAAATGTAAAACAGGGCTGGGGATTTAGCTCAGTGGTTTCACTGCCTGCTGTGCAAGCGCAAGGACCTGAGTTTGATCCCTGGTACCAAAAAAAAGTAAAACAAGTCATGAGAGCTGTCAAAGATTTCTTTGTGAGGTATTCTAGTAAGGATTGGGGTTCAGGAGGGAGCTGGGCAATAGCATCAGATTTCTATTTGACTATTACCACATATCAAGAAAATGCTCAGAAAGATTCTTTACCAAAAATTAGAGGGTACATTTGAGATGCTAGATAATCAGAATTCACTTCAAAGACCACAAGAGCACCTAAAGAGATAAACAATCCCTGCCTGGAGAAGCTGAAATTAGGGCACAATTAAAAGTCTTATGCTGGGCCCTATCTACAGACACATGATAAACATGTTGAAATGCTGAGAGCAAAGCAAGCAAATGGTGACTACTATCTGTGACTCCAAGATCCAAAGTCCTAGAAAGATACTGATTTTGGTTCCTGGTTTATGATTGAATTTGTTTTCACATGGGAAACACTGTAGCATTATCCACATTGAGGAATAGCCTGGAGATAAGGGGTATCAGTCTATGCTGCCTTTAAATATTCCAGTTTGACTTAAGGATTATTTTGAGTTAAAGGTGATTAAGAGGAAGCAAGTGCAAAGCAGTCTTTGCCCTCCTCCTATCTGCCTAAGAGAAGGATGTAAATTTCCCTTTGGGAAGACGTTCCCTCTCCTTGCTCTGAACCAGAAGGAGAATAGCCCTCATCATCAGAGACAGAGAGCCTTACCAAAACAGGTCTGGATAAACAAACCTTTCTAATACAACCCTCATCTTCCATCACATCCCCTTTACCGTCACCTTCTTACCACTTATCACCCGTAGAAGACCAAACCCTTTTTCTTTTCTTTTTCTCTTGTCTTGCCCTTCTAATATTTACTGCTTTTTGTTAAAATGCTAAAGAAGCCCCTATATCAAACCATTCTTTGAGTCTATTTATTTTCTATGAAGGCCTCTAAACTTGTTAATATCAAAATGCAACATGAAATTCAGTTCGTGTGCCTCTTTTTCTGTTTGTCTTTGGTCACCCTACTTCTCAGGCTCCAGTCCTGGAACCTAAAGGCCAGAGGAAAGATTTTTTTCCTTCCTATCCTTACACATCTTATCTCAAATCCATCTCTCTCATTTGCTCTATAGACAGCTAACTCATGTGAGCCATTGTATCAGATGTTTAAAAAATCACTCACTCTTATCTTTTATCAGTAAGCATACATTTTCAATATATTTACTAATTTGTAAATAATATACTTACTTGTAGGGCTGCACCAGTATTTTATATGGATTGTAAAATGTTCATACAAATACAAATATTAAACTTAGAGTATCAATATTCTAACATTCTTTTCCTAACACTAAGGATTGTCATGCCTGACCTGAGTGAGACCCTCTTAGCAAATGTGTAGCCCTCCAGGAACAATAGGAAACCACTAAAAGGCCCCGCTGCCCTCAGCAAACAGAACAGATGTCCAGAAGGAAAATTTAGGACAGGACACACAATCTTCCTGGTACTGAGAAGTCCAGTATTATCTACACACTGCACTGACTGTCCTGGGAACTTTGACCCCAAGTGTTCCACTCCAGATTCCTTAGGATATAAAAACCCTTCCAAAACCCTATGAAAAACATGACTTCTCTGGGCAGCTACTGAAATCATTCAGGATCTCAGTCGGTCTGCATCCAGACAGAATAAATCCAGCCTCTTGCTGTCATAAAGCCTATGTTTGGGTAGCCTCTCATGTGCTGTTTGTAACAAGGATCATCAGGACTTCATCCTACTTTAGAGAACTCCGGTGCCAGAGTGAGCTTTTTGAAGTGGTATTCTAACCTTATCACTCACTAGGTTAGGACAAATTAGATGACTTCCCTTGCAGCAAGAAAAAAGTGTTTTTTCTAGAGGCCAAAAAGCTGTTTCTTGCCCTGTTTCCATCTGACAGGTGTCCTTTATTTGTCCCCCTTTGCCACTCTAGCCCTCACTCATCAGGCTCCTGCAGACTGGATTCCATTCTATTTTTCAAATGCTGCAGCGCTAGAGACATTCCTGTCTCTGAGCCTTCATGTAAGTTAGTTTGTAGGGAAGCAATAATATCTTTTCTTCTACTATTCTAAGTTCTTGGCTTGAAACCTTGTAACATAAGACACATTAACAAGAGGAAAAGCATACAAATTTTTAAACATAATTTTTACATGACATAAGAACCTTCATAAAGATGGGAAGCCACAAAGAAATGATTAAACTGAGCATTTGATTTTTTTTTTTTAAACTGAGCATTTGTATTGCTAGAGTTAATGAGATATGGAAAGTTGTGGAAAAATGTGAAAGGGCAAAGAGCCATAAACTGGGGGAAGTTCAGCAAGGTCTGTGCACTCAAGGTTCCTCTAAGCAACCCTCGTCTTTGAAGAGGAGGATGCTCTTTTTCTCTAGGTATAATGAAGGTAGCTTTCATATAATGGTCTCGATATAGGAGATTAGGGCATGGCAGAATTGGCTGGGGAAGTAGACATGGGCTGTTAATTGCAAGATCCTGAACACATGTGCAGAACAGTTCCCACCTGGACTTCTGCACCTGGACTTCTCCAGAGAACTCCAGCAGGTTTTCAATATGATGGCCTGACACGGAAGTGTGGGATCCCAGCACTGCCTCTCAGGACTCCTGTGTCGAAGTTCTTAAGCTTTTGACAGTATAAAAGGACACAGACACCAAGAAGATCTTGCTATCATGGCTTTCCTCATGGTAGCTACCCTATTTTCTCCAGGGAGTCCTTTTATTGCTTTTTTTCCTTTTACTTGACCCAAGCTCTCTCTGCTGAGCAAATTTCTCCCTCACTCTTCACTTTTACTCTCTTGAATAAACTTGGTCACTGCTTTTTGCTCATTTCATCCAATTCTTTGAGATGAGAAGAATCTGGGTCTACCTTCAGAGGGACAGGAGAGCAACACAGAACTCAGGAATGTTTAATTGTTGAGCCACTTTTAGAAGGAGCTATCTGATAATAATTTTATTATGACCTGCTTCAGAGAGAAGGGTGGGAAGGTTAGAGTCTTTCTTGCTGTTTCTCAAATTCATTCAGCTTGGAATATTCAATGTGCCAAGATGCCATATTTTGAAGTAGCTTGTCTTGAACTGTATTAGTTTGGACTCTTCTCACATTGAGTCCTCACCTGATTAACTTTTACTCCTTTGAATCTCTTCTTTCAAGATTTTTCCTCAAAGAAATCTTCCCTGTAATCCTTCACTAATATAAACCAATTTTCCCTATAGTAAACTCTCATTTCATTTAAAAGTTTTCCTTCACAGCACTTACTGTAGTGGGTAATTTTACATATATATATTTAATGTCTATTTTAAATGTATGCTTATACTTAGATTTATGCATATATATATATATATATATATATATATATATTAACTGTATAATCTGGGACTGTATCCTAAAAAATACCTTTATTCCTGATACCTAGAATATTATTTAACACATTACAAGTACTTGGTACATTTTTCAAAAATTGAGCAAAGAGTGAACAGATTTTCTAAACCAACCACCATGGTATCTGGAGACAAGGGCCTAGCCTATCTGAAGCGAGACTTTTCTGTACAGTCTTCATTCTTGTCCACTGTATATCAAGTTGGTATTTTAGCTTTGTGATATGAATATTAGAAGATTATATCCAGTGAATTAGAATATTGGAGAATGCTGTGGGATAAGTCTTCCCCTTCTAAATGTGCTTATCATTTCTCTTATTTTAATGCTGACATTTTTTTCAGGGAGTTGCTGATGCTTTCAGTCCAGATTTCTCTTCACCTCAGTTGCCTTGATTAAGGAGCTTCTAGCATTCCTAAATTATTCACAAATTCCAGACACAGCTGAGGACTAGCAAATAGCAAGTAAGGTAATTGTCATCCAGGCAGAGGAACACTTGATTTAAATGTGTGCATTTAAATTAGTAGGAAAGGAATTGGAAAAGTGACCCCACCCCTTAAGTGCCCAGAGAATCAAATGCAAATGTCTTCCCCCAGGTGTCCAAGTCAGATGCTCCTCATCCCTCTCAAACAGAAAGGGAAATGCCATTCACAGTGCCATCCAAGGGCAGAAAGCCTGACATTCACCGAGACCTCTGTGGAGTCTGGCCAGTGTTAATCTGCATAAGTACGAGTAAAGGGAGCATATTTTGAAATATTGATTGGGGCTGCTTCATTTTTATAAGTATCCTCTATAAGGAGAAGGGAGCCACTATATAATCAGAGCATGTTAGAAAAATCCAGGGCTGAAACCAGGTCAGGAACCAAACAGGCCTTTATTGCAGAGGGGAGTGAGTTGCCAGGCTGCCTCTGAACCAAGGGAAAACAGCAGCTGCTTGGAGCCCTAGCGCGGTTTTTTAAAGGGTTGGGTGAGGGGGTAGGTGACCTGGAGGGTTCCGATTGGTGCAGGGTTGTTGGTGGTGGGGGGAACGTGATGGATTATGGGAAGAAGAAGGCTGACTTGGGCTGGAAGGGAGACATTTTGGGGCTGGGTGACCTATCAGGAGCCTAGTTATTCATTCATGTATTTCTTCAAGTATTACTGTCATACTAGGAGTTTTAGAGTTATGTTGAGATTAAAACAAGATCTCCACCTCATGGAGTTTACCTTCTACTTTGGGTAGATACAAAATGAACAAATGAATAAGCAATTATATGTGTTATAATATTAATAATAAACTGAAATTTAGAGATCAAAAGTGAAAAGGGTAGCTGGATGAGGTGGTACACACCTGTAATACTAGCATTCTGAAAGGCTGAGGCAAAAGGAGTGTGGGACTGCATAACCTTTGTTCCTTTTCTCCAGCCCCATTGTGATTAAATGTGAGTTAATGGATAAAGATGCTTGTTAGTTTTGGGACACTAGATAAAATCTGTAACAGACCTAAATTCCCAAAGTAAACTACTCAACTCCTTGTTTGCCCGGAACTGATGTTCCAGACACCACAATCTATAGAACAAGCTGCAAGTGTCTGCTGACCATCAGTACGTGACAGTCGACCACTAACCTTTGTCCCTTTTCTTTAATTCTATATGTTAACCTCCCCCTCAACCCCCTATAAGAACAGCCTCGGACTCTGAGCCAGTTGCCTCTCTAAGCTATTTTGCTTTGGGAGTGCTGTCTGGCCAGACTAATAAAGGTCTGTTTTATTTTCCAACTTGTCCAGTGTGTTCCTTCCCGGGTGTTCTTCGCTGCAGTCAGCTCCTCGGAGCATTTGGTAAGGCCCTCGGTCTTACAGGAGCTCACAAGTTTGAGCCCAGGGTGGGCAATTTAGCAACTTAGTGAGACCCTGTCTCAAAAAAATAAAAAACAAAAGCCAAGGAAAAACAGAGGACCGGGAATGTAGCTCAGTTTGATAGGCCCTAGGTTCAATCCCTAGTATCCATCCCTCCAGCACAAAATGTGAAGAAGGTGAGAGTATCTAGGTAAGTCATTGATGTCATTTAAAAAAATTGCCAGCAGTAGAAAATAAAAATGCATGAGGCTCAATATGTGCATTCCTTGATATATTGGTCAGCTTTCCTTTTGTTGGGACAAAATGCCTGGCATTTATAATTTAAAGGAGAAGAGGTGTAATTTGGCTCATGGTTTCAGACTATAGTGGATTGGCTCCAAGCAGAAACATCATGGTGGAAGGGCACGGTGGAGGAAAGCTCCTCAACTCATGGCACCTGGGGTGCAGAGAGCAGGGGAAGAGCCCAGAAAGGGACAGCTCAAGGACAAGAAATGGTCCCCAAGGTCATACCCCCATGACCCACCTAGACACAACCAGAAGTGTGCTTTACTAATCTAGGCATCTTTCAAGCCAATCAAGCTGACAATCAAGATTAACATCATAGCTGGACATACTTATATCAAAAAGTTATTCATTGTCAATCTGAAATTCAAATTTAACTGGGCCTCTACTATTTTATCTTTCAACCCTGCATTTAAATCACATCTTGAATAATGTGTAGAAGCTAGGCATGAGGAGATCTGGAGAAAATGCTGTGTGGGTAGGAGATTAGCATGTGTAAAATTCCCTAAATCAGGGAGGAGGAGGAGTGAATGTTTGAAGATGAGGCTGAAAAGTTTTTTCAGACCACACTGTGTAGGCCTTTGAGAGCCATGGCATAGATTGTGAATTTTATCTTAAATTTGATGAAAAGCCATAAAAGAGATGTTTGGGAGCAAGAGAGTCATAATGTGCTTTTTTATTTTAAAAAGATCTCTTTGGATTCAGAGTTGAGAACATCGGAAGTGAGAGTAGTGGAAGAATGGCCAGTGGAGGAGGGGCTCACAGTGGACCAGGCATGGGATGGGGAGGGTTGAAGGAAGGTGGGAGTTGTGGAGATGTCAAAATTATTTCAATATGGTACTATTTTAAAAATAGAGCCAAGAAGAATTACGAGAAGATTGCATATGGGGTACTGGGAAGAGAAGAATCAATAAAAACTCCAAAGTTTTGGGCCTGAGAAACCATTTCAAAAGCTGCTACTGTCAATAGAAATGAAAATTTTTTCTTCAGATTTCCAGAGTGCAAACTCTGCCTTATTCAAGTCTTAGCATCCAATGAATAATCATCAAACAAACACATGAATTAAAGAATGAATGTTTTTCCTTTCAATTTTGACAAACAAGTATGATAGGCTAATTTGTGTATAACAACTGTGTGTTGGACGATCACAAGTTAAATTTCAATTTGTGCAAGTCATTTTGCAAGGGCTGGTTTGACAGCTCCATTTGTTATGCAAGGTCATATTGTTGTAATTATTGTCCCTTAGCATAAACACAGGCCAGGAACCAAGCATTAAAATGCAGTAAGTCCTTAGCATCTAATCACTCCCTTTGTTGCTTGACCTGATCTCTGACAGACCAGAGAACCAGCCTGAAGAGTTGCCTGCAGTCCCCGCAGACTGCTGTAAGAATGACAGCTTTGGCTCACAACGGGAACAGGGCAACGTGAGGAGTAATGTGATCAGTTCACCAGGGAAACCAGAACTTGGTTGGCCTGGAGGACTGGGACCAAGGTCGAGGCAGGCCAGAGGGAGAGAACATTAAGAGAATTGTGTGCAGCCTCGGGCTCTTTCAGTTTAAAGGTAAGATGTGTTAGTTCTGTGATTGTTTGCTCCATAGGATGCTTTATGCAAGACACCATGCCAAATACTGAGAGAGAAATGAGGATGAATCACCAAAGCTGACATTTATTTCTTGTTTATTATGTATCAGACACTGTATTGAGCACTTTAAAAGCAGTATCTCATTTAATCCTCAGAACAATTTTATGAGTCCAGAATAATTATAATACTCTCTAAGCTGATGAGGCAAATTAAGCTTAGTGGCAGTAATTTGCCCAAGGGCACACAGTAAGTGACAGAACTGGATATTCAAATGGGTCTGATTCAAAAGCCAATTCTCTTAACCAATGCATATTTTGACCTGGTTTTCAATCAGTGAACCTAATAATCTAATTGCTCCACTTTTATTTCAGTATAGGAAATAAGATACATAAATACAGACATTATAATATGAGACATAATGGGATAAATGCTATACAAAAGGAGTGAGCTCAGCATTATGGGGCATAGAACTTCTGGGAATGCAAGGTAGGCAGGATTTAAGCAGCAGGGGTTACAAAATAACAGTAGTAACCATTGAGTGTTTACTATAAGTCAGGTCCTTTACTTCCATTTATATATTCATTCCAGAAAATATTTACCAAGTGCCAACTATCATGTGGCACTCTTCCAAGTATCTGGGGCCTATTAAAGAATGAAACAGATAAATACACCTAACATCCTGAGTCTTGCCTTCTAGTAGAGGGAAAGAAATAGTAAAAAGTAAATGATGCATATGTAGTTTATACACATAAACACACATTTATACATGTAGTCACCTCCCAACACATATTTTTAGATTTTTTAGGCATTAAACAATGGCAAAAGAAAAAGAGGGTAAAAGCTACCCTAACAGAGTAATCATGAGATAGTGCACTGAAGTATCTCATTGGATCTTCATGACAAACCTCATAGAGTTTGGAGGCATTTGCTATTTTTGCACCCCATTTTCAGATGGGGAACAGACCCAAAGAGTTTAAATAGTTGATATAAGAAGGCAATGGAGTCCTCTTCTGGTACTAGATGCTTCTTGGGAGCTGTGAGTTATGGTGCAAAGTCCAAGCCAAGCACTACACCACACAAAACCTGTCCCCAAAATGGCGCAAAAATGGCATCAAGAAAGCCAAGTGATAAAGAGAGGAATCTTTTAAAGGGGTAGACCCCAAGTCCCCGAGGAACACGCAGGCTTTGAAGAAGCACGCGTGACTGAAGATGTAG
Source organism: Heterocephalus glaber (assembly GCF_000247695.1). The sequence continues at coordinate 20,234,215 of NW_004624734.1, read as the reverse complement.
ACAAAAGCATGCGGGTGCTATGAATGCATGCACTGAGGCTATCAAAGGCCTTGTGAAGCTCAACCAGGTTAAGTTCAAAATCCTACAGTGTGTCAACAGCAAGCAGCATTGACTTCCCTACATTACCTACCCCACTCTTGGAAGTGTACTCAAGCCCACATTGCAGAGGGTCTTGGGCTCTGTCAGGCAAAGGCCAAGATCAAGGCTTGAATCATAGTCCAGGATCAGGCAGCTTTAGCTCTGGCTCAGGCTCTCAGAGGTGCCCAGGCCCCCACAAATGCTCCGTACCGAAGGCCTCTGCCGATTTGAGAACAGAAGACAACTATGACCCTGGGCTGCCATCTGCACAGAGTTGGCATCCTTCTATAGTATTTTTCTAAAAGTAAACCTGAGGTAGGAAAAAAATAATAAAAGGTGAAGAAGAAGACAGCAGTGGAATTGGGATACCAAATTGGGTGTATGGATTCCAGAGTCTGCGTCTTCAATCACTGTGCCTTCGTCACCCCCCAGTAGGCTCTACCCCCTCTGGCACCTCCTCCTTCTTCTTGAAATTACAGCTTAGCACTTGTGGCTGTCAGGCCCTGCTTGAGCTTCTGTAGAACTTGCTGAGACACCGAGAGCCCCTCTGTGTAGACCCAGCTTAGCTGCCATTATGAGGCTCTGTGTGAGACAACAAGAGCTGCAGCAGCCTCACGCCCCAGCCCTGAAAGCCACTTCCAGTGTTGTAGAACCTAATCCGTGTAGCCTTTGGGATTCAGTATTGGTTTCTCCATTTCTTCTGCTTTTCTTTTTGTCAGACCTTCTGGTCTCTGAACCATACCTTTACTTTCCACATCCATGAGAAACTGCTTCATGGGCTAGCAGAGGCCACTGTAGGGACCAACGTTTGAAGCTGGAATATTGCTGAGGATTCAAAGGTTCTTCTTGTCATCTCTTTCACAATGGCCCCAAGTTTAATAGCAGTTTTTTTTGGGTGGGGGGGGTGTCACACTTATTATAAGGCAGATACAGCTGGATTAGAACTGGATTGCAGATCTCCTGTCAGCATCAAAATATGCTGATCTAGAAAGGTTGGCCTTGAGGCCCCTGCCTGTATGGTCTCTAAAGTCTTTAGTAGTGTAATTAATCTGTAGTGTGTAAATGGGTACATTCATTGGGTCTTTTAAGTCCACATGGCTAGACTTGGGAAAGATTGTCAAGCAGTAGATGTTTTCATTCATCAAACACAGTGTTTTGTTATTCAGTTCTTAGGATCTAGTGAAATAAGTACCATACTAGTATCCCCATTTTATAGATGACAAAACTGAGATACATGGAGTCAGGGTTCCTAAGGCTACAGCATTGAAGAGTAGCAGGGGTGGATTATAAACTGCAATCTGCCATAACTCCCTTATAATATTTTCTCTAGATGCTAGGGCACATCGAGTTAGGAGATTCCTGACTTCAGGAAACTTACAGCTGATTAGAGAGATAAGGAAGTTAATTTAAAATATCAGTAAGGAACTATTCTATACAATTTGGATAGTGTGCAGGTAAAATTTTGAGAAAAGACATTCAGGGGCACTGGTGGGGCTTTTCCTCCCCTTCCTTGCATGATTTTGGTCTGTCCCATAGCATCATATGCTTCTGTGACTCATTTTCTCCATATTATTGATCTGGATAGTTTTGATCTCCTTATGGTTCTGTTACAGGACTATACTGAAACATGTCAACGAGGTAGCCAGTCTTACCAGCTAATTTGTTACCATAAGCTTCGTTTATCTACTATTACACAACAAACTACTCTAACACTTAAGGGCTTAAGCAAACCTAATTTTCTATGTCATGTTTTTCTGGAGTAGGAATTTGGCAGGAATTGGCTGAGCTATTGTTCTGCTCCACATAGCAGATACACAACTTGTGGCTGGACTAGATTGGAGAACCTAAGATCCTTTCACTTTTGCTTGCCTGGAAATTGGTGGGATATGTGGAAGACTCAGCTGTTTCTTCATGTAGTACAGCACTCCTGCATATGGTCTCCTTAGCAGGTTATCAGAATTCTTACAAGGTCTCTCCTCAGCTACTAGGAGACGAAGGATAAAGCAGACAATTCTCTTAAAGAACACATCTGGAACTGGCATGACATCTCTACCATCATCGTCTATTGTTAAAGCAACTACAGGCCAGTAAGATGGAAAGGAAAAAGAAGTGTACTCCATCTCCGAGTGGGAGGAATGTCAAAGAATTTGCAGCTTTCTTCCATCCTGCACTCTTTAGTTGGCTTTGCATTAAATTTGCATGAAGGATTCAACATATATCCAATGAAATACTGTGTATCTCTGTTTCACAGTCTTCAATATATTTTAGTGTTCAAATAAGACAACCAGACTTTCTTGGGGGCAATGAATGTACAGGGATTGTATTTTAATATATGTAAATTGTGAATTTCCAAATGGTACTGTGAAAAGAGGTGGGGTATTTGGATTTTCCTTGCAATTTTGGCAGTAGGAGTGACTAAGTGTTGTGATGCAGAGAAGACAGGTTGAGAATCATTGTGAATTGTTAAAGAAAAACTTGAGGAAAATGGCAAGTGAACTACATCTATTCTAAGAGAAGGAGCCATGAAAATTCCCACAAAAAGCAAAATGAGCAAGACTTGAGAAAATAGGCCTCCTAAGGCATTACCAGGAGAAAACCAACTTCTAAAACAGTTCCAGTGCATTGTAGGCATCAGTAAGTACTTATAGGAATCAAATTAGTAAAGAGATGATAGTGGAACGTTCTAAGTCAGGGGCCTCAGAAACAGTGAATCTCAGGATAAAGAACTTAAACTTTTGAAGAGAATTAAATTGATTATTTGGGTGATATATGAACCTATGCTTAGCAAATAGCAGATACTCAAACATTTTTGATTATTTTTATTCTTTACTGGTTTTATCTTCAAAAGTCAAAAACTTTGCTTTGGATTATGAATGGTAATAGAGAATAAGAATGGAATTAGATGATAATTTTACTTTTGTGTGTTAAAGTATAGAGCAGAATTGTCCAACTGAGATTTCTGTAATGATGGAGCCAGTTTATGTCTGCACTGTTGAATTTGGTAGCCAACAACCACATGTGAACATTGACCATTGAAATAAGCTAGTGTGACTGGAGAAGACAATTTAAAATTCAATTTTAATTTTAATTAAAAAGCTTCACGTGGCTGGTAGTTACTATATTGGACAGAAAGATTTATTTAAGGCTCGTATGAAGTGATGTGCATGATCCACCATGGCACTTTGTAATCTTAGGCATATAGTAACTATATCTGAAAATTCACATTTTAGCAAAATTTGTTTATTGAGATACATTAAACGGGTAGAAGAAAAGTTAGGTTTATGACTAATAAATGTAGAGGCCTAAATATGAGAATATAATGCAAAGACTGAATTAGGGATAGTAACTTAGGGACCATCTGTTTGCCCAGTCCAAAAAAGATCCCGGAGCATGTAAGTAAGTGTATATCAGAATAACAGGCTTTGGTTTTTCAGAGAAGTTCAGTTGTTTTCCGGCCTTATTGCAGGTAGCAATTTGAGTGAAATGAGCATTATTTATATTCACCTGGCATAATTTGTTATTCTACTATTTCTGATGGCAGTAATGAAACTGGAGCAGTTAAACCATGTTCTCCAGGGTACTGGTACTACTGCCAAGAGCGGAAAACTTTCATCTTCCAAAGCCTCAATCAGCCAGTTTCTCATCTGCATCCCATAAATCATCAAGAAGGAACAAGCTCATTATCTCAGCACTGGGGACAAAAGTCTTTTACATGACACTGAACTTCTGACTATTGCAAACATGGCAGCTTGCCATCCTGTCTTTAACTGGTGTGTTGGTTTCTTTAACAGTCTGGGTCAGAAGTTCGAGGGTATGGCCTGAAATTTCAATTTTCTTATGTGCCGTGACTTGCAGTGGGCCCATGTCCAAAGGTAATTGGACCCAGAGTCTATGGAGTTACTTGGATATTTTGTAGTTTTAATAGTTTTGAGGAAAGAAAAGTGGGAATTTCTTTCCCTGCAGATATTCTCTCAGAGGACAGGGATTAGGAGAAATTCTGTGCTGTACTTTGGGAAAGTATTTCAATGTTGCTACTTCAAAGACTTAGGTAGAAATTCCCAGGGGTAGGATGTTAAAATTTCTTGAATTAAAAAAAAATCTTCTGATTTGACACATAATAACTGTACATACTTGTGAGGTGTGATAAAAATACAGTGAATGTTTAAATAAAAATACAAATTTATTATAGTAAAATACATTGTCATTAATTCCCTGCATAATAGTCTCTCTTGCTTCAAACAATTTTTCTCATTGTTCTTGCCACTTTCTGAAGCAGTTCTGGAAATCCTCTTTTGTATCTTTTCATGGCAGCCTCAATGTCCTGAATTGATTTGAAACATTTGTGGCAATTTCTGTCAAAAGCATTACAGTGCACCTCATTGACCTTATTCACCATATCTGGTACTATGAAACTTCTGGCTGTTCTCCAAAGTCAAAATGATCATGAAAGTAAATGTTTTGAATAGACTCAGAACATCGAGGCAGCCAGGACAGAGCAACAAAAGTCACTCAAGAAGGGGGACTTCCAGAACTGCTTCAGAATATGGCAAGAACAATGGGATAAGTATATTCGAAGCAAGGGAGAGTATTTTGAGAGGGATTAATGCTGATGTATCTTTTATTGTAACAATTTTTAAAACTTTAAACATCCACGGTGGGTTTTGATCACACCATATATAGGACACAGTGGTATTCCTGTGCATGTATACAATGTGAAGTAATTAGATTTGGGATAATGCATTTATTGTTGCTTTGTAATGGGAACATTTGAAATCTTCTCTACTGGCTATTTTTGAAACACAACTAAATATTGTCAGTCACATTTTTCCTACTATGCTATGGAATATCAGCATATAGTTATTCTGCCTATTGCACTTCACCAATAATCTTCTTTCCAGCCCCCTATACTCCTTAGCCTTCCGAGCCTCTGGCAACCACTATCCCAAAACAAACAACACAACAAAACAAGCAAACAAACCCTGAGGCCTGTGCCAGAAGCAAAACAACATAATAAAAAAGTATTTTTTTATTTATGCACCTGCCAAATTGTAACTTTAAAATGCATACTAGCCATCTTAAAAGGGACTTCAAATAAAATGATAATGCATAATAAAAATACAAGAAAGTGTAATATAGGAAGAAAAATCCAGGTGCTCCTATCCTGCTCCATTCTGTAGTTCTCTTCTTACATAATAAGTTTCATTTTAGAACCTTTTAAATCACCCAACATAAGATTTCTATGCCTATAGAATTTCTTATGATTCCTAGTAAGTTAATCATATTCCTAGAAAAGATTACTTCACCTCTCTTTCTTATGACAGACCTGAGGACCAGTGGAACAGATTAGAAGATGCAGAAACAATGCCAGACACACTCAGCCATCTCATCTTTGACAAAGGAGCCAAACACCCTCACTGGAGGAAAGATTAATAAATGGTGCTGGAAAAATTGGGCTTCAGCTTGCCAAAGATTAAAACTAGACCTATATCTCTCGCCATGCACTACTCTAAAATCAAAATGGATTAAAGATCTAAATATTAAAATAGAAACTCTGAACCAGTTGGAACAGAGGTTAGGTAGAACCCTTGAAGACATTGGTGTAGGAAAAGATTTTATGAACAAAACCTCAGTTGCCCATGAACTAGCACAAACAATCAACAAGTGGGATCTCTTCTTATTAAAAGGCTTCTGCACAGCAAGAGAAACCACCAGCAGTGTGAAGAGACAACCCACAATGTGGGAAAAAATCTTCACCTGCTCTTCCTCAGACAAAGGTCTACTATCTTGAATCTATAAAGAACTTAAAAAGACCAGACCTCCCAAATTTAAAGACCCAATCCGAAAATGGGCATCTGAAATGAACAGACATTTCTCAGACAAAGAAGTAGAAATAGCAAATAAATACATGAAAAAATGTTCAACATCGCTGGTCATTCGAGAGATGCAAATGAAAACAAAGCTGAGATTCCACCTCACTCCAGAAAGAATGGCTGCTATCATGAAATCAACCAATAACAAATGCTGGCAGGGCTGTGGGGAAGGAGGAACCCTGCTCCACTGCTGGTGGGAGTGTAGACTGGTGCAAGCACTGTGGAAATCAGTATGGAGATACCTCAAAGAACTAGGACTGGAAGTCCCATTTGACCCCACTATTCCACTGCTGGGGATCTTCCCCAAAGAATTAAAAGAATCATACCACAGTGATATATGTGCACCCATGTTCATAGCAGTGCAGTTTGTAATAGCTAAAACTTGGAAACAGCCCAAATGCCCATCAACTGGAGACTGGATAAAGAAAATGTGGTTTTTTTATAAAATGGAGTACTACTCAGCCATAAAAAAGAGAAATTAGAGACATTTATAGCTAAGTGGATGCACATTGAGGAGATACTCTTAAGTGAAATAAATAGGACAAACGTATGTAAATACCGAATAGTTTCTCTGATGTGAGAAACTGAAAGTGTAAATAAGGATTAAATGTATAATAGGTAATGTGAAATAGGAAGAAAAGGGGCAAAGGGGAAGGAAGTGGGAGGGCTAGGGGAAAGGATAGAAGGGAATGGGATTAATATGAGAAAATGGAAAAATAGGAACAAAATCTTTGTAAATAGGAAGGACTGGAGGGGTTGAAGGGAGGGCTGGGCAAGGGTGAAAAATAAGAACCAAGACAGACTATGTAAAGGTGCAAATTTCCAATGATGAATGTCATTATATTGTATACCTAAAATGTACCAATGATTAGAATGAATAATCGATAATGCAAAATAGGAAGAAAAGGTCCAAAGGGGTAGGGGTAGTGGGAGGGGCAGGGGAAAGGAAAGAAGGGAAAGGAAAAATGCTGAGAAATGGAAAAAGTGGAAATAAAGTCTTTGTAAATAGGGAAGGGTGGAGGGGGTGAAGGGAGGGCTAGGAATGGGGAGAAAGTAAGAACCAAGATGCATTATGTAAAGGTACAATTCCCAATGAGAAATGTAATTGTGTTGTATACCTAAAATGTACCAATAAAAGAATTTAATACAAAAGAAAATAAAAGAAATACTGTAAATGGTGCATTGAAGGGTGCTCCACATATGGACACTGAATTGTTACCTGTTCAAGAAAATATAATTTTACTGGGATAAAAAGGGTATAAGAGTGCAAACATTTTCTGTCATATCAAAGGTCAGATAAATACTTTAGGCTTTAGGTCATGTGATCTCTGTTTTTACTGCTTAAACTGGTAGCAAAACCAAAAGCAATATGTAAATGGATGAGCATGGCTGGTTTCAATAAATGTTAGGGACACTAAAATTTCATGTCATTTCACTTGTGATTAAATATTATTTTTCTTTTGATTTTTTTCAATTACTCAAAAATATGAAAACTACTACAACCAGTCTGTTAAAAACAAAGAAGTAAAAATAAACAAACTGAAACAACAAAGATGGAAGATCAGATTTGGCTGGTCAGCTACTGTTTTCTGACTCCTGTTCTACAAGGTACGCACAACATAACTAGAGTGTAAATATCCCATTAAAATTATTTTAAGTATTAGTAGGTGTGTCAGTCAGCTTTTTATCTCTGTGACAAAACACCTGAGAATAACAACTTAATGAAAGAATATTTTATTTTGGCTCATGTTTTCAGAGGTTTCAGTCCAGGTTGGTTGAATACATTACTTTGGCCTGAGGTGAGGCAGAACATCATAGTGCAAAGGTGTGGGGAGGACTGGAGGAAAACTGCTTACCTCATGGCAGCTGGAAAGGAGAGAGAGAGAGAGAGAGAGAGAGAGAGAGGGAGAGAGAGACTAAAGTAGTTAAAGATAAAATATGTCTTTCAACAGCAGGCCTCCAGTGATAGACACGCTTCCTCCAACTGGGCTCCATCTCCTCCTCATAGTCCATCCATTCAGCTAAAAACTAATCAGTGGATTAACCTATGGGTAAAGTTAGTGTCCTGTGATCCAGTCACCTCTCTAGGCCCCACTTCTGAATACTGCTGCACTGGGGATGAAGTCCCCAATAATGAGTCTTTGGGTGACATTTTTCCTTTAAACCATAACGGTATATCTTGGATTTCCTAAGTTATGGAAGACATATGTTCCCACCCTTATATATGAAATTCAAAGTCATTATTTACTCATAGTGAGCATTTTTGTAGGTATTTTTTCTTAAATGAAAGAAAAATAAAATATATTTTTTTTGTACAGTGGAAAGGTAACTGCACAAGATGTTAGATCAGTCCAGGATTTTCTGCTCAGCTCTGATACTAAGCAAAGTCTTATTACACTGGATTTTCTTATTTGTAAACCAGGAATAGTGCTGGCTTTTCAACCTTCATAAGGCATTTATAAAAACCAAATGAGACTGCTTTTTTTAACATATGCTCAAAAAAGATCAAGTGTTATCTGTGTGTAAATTTCTAAGAATGTCCAGAAAGTGCTGGGCCACTATGTCATATAATTTTTGTTAGTAATTATATGGAAATCATACTTCATAAACATATGAATAAACAAATGAATATTTTTATATTCATGTAGCAATGATATGATGAGACAAATGATCTAACCTGAATGTTTTATGTTTTAATGGTAATAATGAACTTGTCATGTATGAATAGTTTAAACCATTTTATTTAAAATACTATGTCTTTTCTGACTTATTCCAAAAGCCAAGATAGCCAAAAAGGATGAAATATGCTTGCATGCTTTTTATATGTTGGAACCTATAATATAGTGGATTTTGGATTGGATTAAAGAAAGACAATAGAATCTTATAGAAGTGGTGCTTTGTAATACTGAATGAGTCAACAAGATAGGAAAGAGGCCTTCTATTTGGAGCCATATCAGCAATAAATGAGATGTGTGTGTGCATGTATGTGTGTGTGTATGTCTGTGTGTGTGTTTGCATGTGTAAATGTAAGTGAAATGACTTGCACAATATTTTACAATGGAAGAATAATTTCAAGGGTAAAAAATGTTCATCTTAAAATCATTCAGTTTGTTCAATTTTAGTTTAATCAATTTTGTAAAAGGTCTTTCTTTTTTGATCTGCAAGAAATAATTCAGTGAAGACAGTAAACATTTTGAAAGGATAAAATTTTGTTTATGTTTCTTAGGAAACCCTAAATGGAGAATTTTAATTAAAATAGATGAGAAACCAGGGAAGCAGAGGAGAAAGACTTCTAAACATATTTTTCTTGTGTAAGGTTTTTCATGTTTGCTTCATAAAAGTGAATTTCCCTTCTGGGCTTTGCAATATAGTTTGTATAATTAATTTGGAGAAATGAGAAATGTGAGGAGGAAAATGGGGTATTTTAGAACCCCAAATATATGCTACATCTGGCTGATTCCAGTTAATTCTCCAAGCACCACTAAATAGTGTAGATGTCATGAATTATGGTGATATAAAGTGTTATATTTCCCACTTCTGACACTAATTTTTATAATGTTGGCTCTCTGGTCACTGATGTTAATTGTTTTAGCTGGTAAATATATATATATATATATTTACATAATCCTTATCCCTTCTATTCTTATATGTTAACATACTCTTTAATAAGGGCAAGATATAATATAACTTAACATGAGGTAATATAATAACTGTATAACATTTTCTGATTTGGAACCATGACTATGATATTGTCAGCCATGTTCAAGAATTTGACTTTGGGTGAGACAGACCTAATGCCTGTTGTTAATCCACAGGGTTATGAAAGACCTTTTAGTGATGAGTCAGTGCTAACAAACATTTTTCTCATTAGATAATACACTGCAGAGTCTTGGCATAGTTGGAACTAGCTTCAGCTTAATGAGAGAAGACCATCACACAAACTAATATATCAGATTCAAAATTTCATAGTGTAGAACTTGTAGAGAGTATAAAACCTAATGATGCCAGATATGAGTTCAGAAACCTCCATCCACTCTACCCTCTTGTTATATCAAGGAAGAGTTAAACAGTTCAAAAGGGATACAATGTTAAATTCTAAATCCTTTGGCATAGTTTAAAATTTGAAACCAAATTTAAGCTCAAAAATTTTCACATATACTTTTGGATTTCTTTTGTAGATCCCATAGTCTATTGAATAAAGTCAATGTAAAGTGCCAGTACCATGAAGAGGCATTGCCATCTGGTGGGTGAGAAATCAGCTCTGGAGTTGGACTTACCTGGTTTAAATCTCAGCTAGGCTCCCTACTAGCCCAGCAACCTTGGGCATGCAACTTATTATCTCTGACTTGAATTTCTCTCTTTTAAATGGGGATACAAATTGTGCCTTCTGGGCACAATTCAATGAAATAAGGCATAGATAATGCTTAGCATGCTTAAAGTGCTTAGTGTACTAAAAACACTCAATACATATCACTAAATATTTGAGGAATAGTGTAATGTTTTCTAAATGTATTGTTCAGCTTTCTTGTTGTTGGGACAAAACACCTGAAATCAACAAATTAAAGAAGAGCTTTATTTTGGGTCATGGTTTAAGAGGTTTCAGTCCACAGTTTGGTGGCTCAGTGGCAGAAAGGCACGTTGGAGGAAAGCTGCTTATCTTATGGTATCCAGGAAGCAGAGGGCAAGGAAAGAGCCAGAGAGGAAGGGGCCAGTGACCAGATATACAGTGGACCTTTGACTTATGAACTCAGTTTGTTCCCCATGGCTGGTTTAACTCAAGTTGGTCAATTAAAGGCTCAGGCTCCACTACATAGCCTTCAAAGTCTCTCTCCTGTATACAGGCAGATACAGGGTCCTTAGAAAGACATTGGGCTGGGATTTCTCAATTAACCCCATACAGGAAAGAATGTTGTAATGTTCCTTCCAAAATTCTTTAAGGGTTAAATCCATACCTGAGACCATCTGGAAGCACAAGTGGCTGGCATTTGGGTCATAACTCAAGACTTTGGTCGAAAGTTAAAACTAAAATTCTGGTTGTAACCCAAGTTGTTCATGTGTCAGTCTGGTCATAACTTGAGGGGATACTGTAGTTTCCAAGATCATACCCACATGACCTACTTCCTTCAATGAGGCCCTAATTCCTAGTAGCTCATTCAGCTAAGAACTCATCAATGAACCCATCCAGAGCACACCATGAGGGTATTTTAGGCTGGAAAAGTAGGAACTTGTCCTACCCTTGCCTAGCTGATATAGATTTGTATCTTATGTAAAAGGCGAATTCTTTAGACCATGGAGCTGTCAAGGGAGGTCTTGTTCACTTCATGTGGCTACTAGCCTGTTCCCTCCACACTGGGAATGCTGTGCATCTGAGAACTACACCAGCACCAAAGCCACACAAAGGCAGAAGCTTTACCTTTCATTTGCTGGAGGGCTCTGAAGACTGGGTACAGAGGATAACCGTTTTGGTAGGAACATATTTTATTTCACAAACAGCCTCTTTAAACCTTTGTGGCTACATGAACTTTTATAAAGAAGACTTTGCAAAACTTTAAAATGTCACTCAGAGCTGCTCTTTGTCTATAACTAAGCTCATCTTCTACCTTTCCAAATGCAGGTGGTGGTGAATAGGGGAGAAGGGGAATTCAGATGTGAATAGGGGTTTTCCCTGCATGAAGAGCAGAAGGCAATTTGACATACCAAAGAGAGAAGCATGCATAAATTGAACTGCAATTGCAGGCCTGGCATTGTCCTTGGAGATTTCCTTGTGCCTCCATGCTGTTTAGTTCATCTTCGTCCCAGGGCGGGCCTTGACAAGTCATTGTTAATAGAAGGCACCGCCAGAGCTAACCTTCAGCATTTACAACAGAAATCCATTCTCTAGAGGAAATACATGCAGAAGACAGTGTAGCTATGCTTATTAAATAGCAAATGTTCTGTTCTAAGAGGACCAGAAACATTTTCTCCTTTATCTTTCCACAAACAGACTTGGGGGAACTCCTTCATGCCCATGCTGCCTGTTCCTTCTGGGGAACATGCAGAGTTGCTTAGTTTAGTACATTATTTACATTTTCAGATTATTCCTAGGATTAATTGCTACTGCAGCCCAGATTTAATTAGCATAAACTTCAGTAACAGCTTAATATAAATTAAATTACAAGCCAATTCTCTTTGAGAAATATTAGGATGTATTAGCAGTCCCCCCAAAACTAATTAGTTGAATGGATACCTTTCAGCATTATGTGAAGAAGGAAGTTTTGTTTGCTATTGTTTGTAATTACATCCAGCAAATTCCCTCCACCTTCTCCTTTCTTGTGTCTACTTTAGGATTAGCCTGAGAGAGAAGCCTCCTCTGTTTGCCCAAGGCTTTAGGAAAACCATAATGGCCACTGAGAGAGAAACTGACAGAGCATGCTCTCTGCCTTGCTCAATTAATCTTCAAAAATAGTTGCTTGATCATGTCATTCCCCTGCTCAAAAACAAACAGTGCAAGGAATGGGCTTTGGAGTCGAGAAGTTTTTGTTTAAATCTTTATTTTGCCATTGTTCCATTTGAGAAACAACTTCTCTGATATTTGGAATCCAGATGCTGGACTATAGTAATGTGAGGAAAAGAAGGAGAAGGGAAATGGGTCCCCAGGACCCAGCAAGGATCTTAAGGGAGAATTAGAGACCAAGAGGAGAGTGAAGAGAGGGATCACAACACAGAGGTGGCAAGCAGAACTTTCACCCTAACCCCTGACTCACTGTGTAGGAGGAGTGACTCTAACATGCAGAGGCATGGTGACTACTGGTGACCCCAGAGTCCTTCATGGAGAAACACCAGTGGAAATGAGTAGTGAATGCTGCAGACTGCAGTGGCTGGTGAGTTATTTGAGTTCAGACACTCTCCTTGAAGAGGGCAATTGACTGGTAGCCAATTTGGAAAGGAGCCAACAGAAGTCATAACTCAGAGCAGGTGTGGGTTGGCCCCATCTAGTGGCTCCAAATGTCAGTGTAAGGTACAACCAAGTTCAAGCTAGCAGGAGGTCAGGGAGCTGTGCGTTCAAGCAGGCAGGAGTCGCTTGTAGTGTTGCAGGCTGAAAAATTGAGTCCTAGCCTCACAGTCAGAAACCAGAAGCAGCCTAAACTTCAGTGGAAATAATGGCCCAGGTTTGATGGGATTATGCACCACTGCCATTATCCACCACTGCTGCATTGCTAGGATCCATCAAGGTGGATCTTTGTTCTGGCTCTCTCTTAATCAGTGACAGCAGAGACATGCCCTGAAATGGACATTTTTCTTTGCTTTTTAATTTTTTAAATTTTCAGAATTTTCTTCTCTTTTTCTTGATTATTTGTTCTTGTTTTTATATGAGTGAGACCATTGCTTCTAGTTTTTTGGCTTGTTTTATTCAGTTCTTGTTTCTATTTCTTCCTTCTTTTCCTCTTGTCTTCTTCCTAAGTTCCCAAAGTTTATGTAATCTTCCTTTGTTCTCCAGCCTTTCTTCTAATCCCTTTCTTTTCTTCCATTTCTCTATTTTTTCCTTAGGTCCTTTTAATTTTTTCACCCGACAGGGGAATATTTACTGTACACAATTTTTTGGTTTGCTTTAGATTTGGTTATATAACTACAAATCTTATTCATACAGTTATAGATGGCAAATTAATAGTTACCACAGTTTGTCACTTTCTAGGATGTGTTTGATGCTATTGTTACTACTGATTGTACTACTTTAGCCAAGGTGACATAGTTATTCTAATCAGTTGTTCTTCCTTGTATGCCAAGAGTGAGATTGCCTGATGGTCATAAACAATACTATAGGCCAGTGCCAAAGAATGAGGGGTTAGGCCAAATAGGCAGGAATTTCTCATTCTCCAATAAATTGAAGAGGTAGGATTTTGCAACAAATTCAAAACCCAAAAGCCAGCTACACCTGGAAGATATCTCTGAGAAGTAGCCATTTCCTAAGGGTTCTTGATACTAGCAATAAAGATATCTACCATAAACAATTTACAAGTATTAACAGAAGAATTAAAATAAAAAAGAAAAAGAAAATGAGAAGACATGGAAGCAAGATGCAATCCCAGACTTCTAGCTCATGAAAGACAAACTCAGGGGCCAGTGAGGTGAAACAATTCAAAGCAACCAACCTGGACTCTCTGAAGTAGTAAAGCAGAAGTAATAAAAAAAATGAATGAGGCTCTAGAAAAAAATCAAATCACAAATTTCTCAGATAACTTTAGAGATGATGAATAATGAAGGGCATAGGGCCGGGGATTTAGCTCAGTGGTTTCATTGCCTGCTGCACAAGCGCAAGGACCCGAGTTTGATCCCCAGTACCAAAAAAAAAAAAAAAAATAAAAATAAATAAATAATGAAGGGCCTGATTAGTGAATCTAGAGAAGATACAGATAAAAAAAATAGATGATCTTAGGAAAATGATGGAAACCATGAATGTCCAACATAGGAAAGAAATAGAATCCATGAAACAGATTCAATCAGATATCCAGGAGATTAAAAATTCTATTGAAAGTATATGTAGCAGAATGAACCAATATGAGGATAGAATATCAGATCTAGAAGACAAGATTGCAGTTAGTGATCATGAAAAGAAAGATTTCTTAAAAATAGCAATGGACCATGAAAAATCAATCCAACAGCTGATAGATGATACAGAGAAGACTAACATAAGATTTGACTGGAGTCAAAGAAAAAGCAAGAGATAGCACAAATGATGTAAAAAACCTATTCATGGAAGTAATGGCAGAAAACTGCCCAAGCAGGGAAAAAAACTTGACATACAAATAAGTGAATATACAGAACTCCAATTAGCTATGATAAAAAAAAATCTACCCCAAGGCATATAGTACTCAATTCCAGAAATTCAACACAAGGACAGAATATTAAAAGCTGTTAGAGAAAATAAATCACTCATAAAGGAAAGCCCATCAGAATTATAGCAGACTTCTCAAAACAAACCTTTCTCCATCACATCATAAATCAGATGTATGTAATTAGGACTAGGTATGTCTTAGTTTCAAAACTCTCAAAGGTCAGGAGAGTCCCTAGAAAATGTAAATGCATCATTGTTATGAAAATATTAAGTCTATAAATTTAAGCATTTGCAAATCCACAATGCTTAAGAAATATTTAAACCTGAACATAGGTTGTGAATTTGGCTTTGAGTTTCTGTACATAAATGAAAGATTAGTTGATTCGTCAATAGAGCTTCTCCAGTACAAAATGTTTTCATTTTATATAGTTTGTTTTAACTTCAATTTTATCATATTTTCATGATACCAAACATGTAACTTAAAAGGTTAGCAAAAAACCCACTATTTTCAAATCAATAGATATTTCACACTGTATGGAAAATATACCTCTTTCCCCCAGCGTATTTTTTTCCTTATATCAAGAACATTCTTGACACTGGATCATTTATTACTCTGAATACAGTAAAGAAGAGCCAAATGAGGCAGATGGTTGGAAGATTTAGAAGACACAGATAATGCAGATAAGCATTTTTTCCTGTGACATAACTTCTTGACTATTGCTCATAAGAAAGTAGTAAAGACAAAGATTTCCAGCTGCTATCAGTTATCACTGATTTTCATTAATGAAGCTATTCTTGTAGAAAAACTTCAGAGAGAGGGTTGATAGCAGGATAATACCCCATTTAAATAACAGATGGGTTGTTAGCCATGGTGACAGCTCCGTAAAGGTGTTTGTTTTCAAATCTGTGACCAACCTCATTCTTCAGAGGTGTGCTGATGGGTTAAGAGAGGCCAGTATTCCTGAAAACTGGAGTAAACAGCTAATGTTTAGTAGATTACCTAAATTACCAAATGGGACATTGGTTTCCTTGAAGAATTAAATATACCTCATATGAATGAGTGGGCAATTTTTTTTCAACAGGTAATTTACTCAATTGTAAACTCAGCCAGCATATATTAATACAGGTCAAATCCTGCTGAAGAAAAATAATTTGCATTTTAAAAACTCTTTCCAATTTTTCAGCCATCACACAATTTGTTCACACAATAGCTGCATGCATAAGACCAGCAAACAAATGCTGTGGTTAGCCAATTGTGGTAGATAAAACAGTATTTGATAGGATGTAAAAATGAGTTTCCACATAACTGTACCATTGTTTTGGCCAGAGTGCTGAATGATTTATTTTAGAAAATCTTTTTGTATGGGTCCATGCAAACTTTAGTTTGAAGTAAAAGGCAAGGAAGTCAACTCATTCAAAATGTAAATCATCAAAGGTATTTGAAGAGATTGAAAGAAGACAGCTTTATTGCTTACAAATTTTGTGGATAGATATATTTAAAACAGTAACTGATGCTTCTTTCCCTGACATTTTCTGCTTTACTAACCCTTCCACAATTTTTTTTTTTTTTGGTACCGGGGATCGAACTCAGGACCTTGAGCTTGCAAGTCAGGCGCCGGAACCACTGAGGTAAATCCCCGGCGCTTCCTACAATTTTTTTTCAGTCAGAGTATATAAAAATAAAAAGATTGCCTATTTTTATAGTGCTTACTATATGCCAGGCCCTATTCTAAGCACCTTACATATGTTAGCCCAAGAATTCATTACAAAAGCTTCAATCTGAGGCAAATAAAAATATCACCCTCATTTCATAGATGTTGTCACTGAGGCACAAAGATGTTCAAACACTTGCCCTGGTCACACCGCTCAGAAGACTTAGTCACTTTGACTGCAGAAGCTAAGCTTGTACTGTATTTGTCAAGCTTGAACTTGCATCAGAATCACCTAGAAGGTTCCTTAAATCGGATTCCTGGGTGCCATTCCCAGAGTTTGAGTAGTGAGTGTAGGCTGAGGTCTGAAAATTCACATTCTGACAAGTTCCCATGGGATGGTGAAGTTGTTGGCCTAGAGGGACTGGGTTAAAACTAGTACATTATGCTTCTGTAATACCCATAACCCAGTAAAAGGATCTAGTGGTAGAGAAACAGTTGATCCATTTACGTTTTTGAAAGTCAAGACTGAAGCTTCTGAAAGTGAAGGAAAAGATGTGGTCACTCTTACCTTTCAAGTTCCAATCCTGGGACTAGAAAAGCTTCCCGAGAGAGGGAATGGAGGAAAGAGTAGACATTGGTGGATTCCTGAGAGGGGATTTTGAGTCTATGTTTTCTGAACTCTTCCCCAAGGGAAGCAAAGAGGACAAGGGGAAGCGATAGAGTCCCTAGAAATGCTTGACAGAGTTGAGGAGGGAAGGAAGGCCTGTATCCTCCACCAGGAGGAGCCATGGAAGCTGCAAGCCCCTGGCCTTCTCATCGCTCAGCTTGCTGGAGAAGCAACTGTCTCTGTAGACAGGATTGACATAGCAATCCAGAGTTCCTGGAGTCTGAGCAAGGGACCAATGCAGAAAAATCTTCCTGGAAAGCACTGAGAACTTGGGTATGGCTGGCAGAAAGCAGCTGACTTGATGAAATTGTGAGCTTGGAATGAGGGTGGTCAGCATTGATTTGAATTAAAGGGTGACCAAAAACCCTAATGGGCTGAGTATGCCTTATGGATTCTGTACAGAGTTAAATACTCAAGGACCAGAATCTTACACACTGCTGCCCTTCCTGCACCATAGGAACAATATACCTTCTCGATCAGTGCTAAATTCAGAGACATTCCATGTAAAAAGAAGTAGGTGAGTTGTTCGCAGCATCTTCAGGATTCTTTAAAGGAAACTACCTTTTTGCCTAAGAGATTAGGGAACGAAATTTATACCGACTATGCACGGATTGCTGTGTCAAAATTTAAAGAATACTTATGTAGGGGAGTTCAGTGCTACAGACTGATGAAGGGACCCAGGGGCAGATTTAAAGTGAAATCATGATGAACCAATAAAGGTGACCCTGCACAAGGATGGATGTCCAGAGAGCTCACAGCAGACTTTGGACATGCCACCACTGGACTGTAAAGAAACTTAGTTAGAAAAAGAATAACCAAATGCTTTAAGTTTACAAGGCAAAAATAGCGTAGGTGACTGAAAGGACAGAGAAAGGGAAAAGGGAGCTTTGTAACAGTTTGTTGAGGCAGTTTATCTGGGACTCAGACTTCTTTTGCTTAGGAAGTAAAGGAAATTTCCAGCACTATTAGACCAGACCAGCAAGGTAGTGAGGGGCCATTACTTGGTCAGAGGAGTATCCATCTTGACCTTCGGTGATTAGCCTATGGGTAAAGCTACAATTTGCAAAGAACACTAGACCTTAACTCTATCAAGTTCCAGAGTATTGGGCGTAGACATCCCTAAGCTATAGCTTCCTTTCTTTATAAAATAGAAATAATACCCTTGCACTATTGCCTTTATGACACAAAACACTGCATGTTTGATATGGAGCTGCTACCATAGTGCTTCAAGTTTTTGCTTATATTTCACATAATGTAAAAGACCAAGTTATCATCCTTGGAAGCATCGAAATAAATAACCAGGCAAAAGTGATTCTCGACATTAAAATTTTCTAGTAAATAGAAAATTCTTGATTTTTTTAGATGAAGATTTCTACTTTTGTCCCTCATCTAGTATGTAAGAATGAAGAACATTTTTTTATTTTGAATGCTTTGCAGTCTATTTTTGTAGAAGGCAGATGTATCTCCGTGTGCAGAACCATTATTAAGTAACAGACCCTTTGCTATATTAGGAATAGAAGCATACCCAGCCAAAAGTTGCTTTTGCAGACATGTGTTCCCATATGGCCAGATACTGGCCAATAAGAAGTGAGTAGAAGAGTTTTATGGTACTTCTGGAATGTCTTTTTAAAAAGAGAGTGCAAGAGTCTTAGGTAATTACAGCTTAGAGAGAGCTTTGTCCACACAAGACTTCCCATATAGAAAACACCAATTTCAAGTTTAGGTGGTGATTCCAAACAACCCTCAGGTTTGATAATTGAATAGAAGGACTCAGAGAACTCACAGAGAAAAGCTGTTGCATTCACAGTACAGTTTATTGAAGCTAAGTCACACAGCTTAAAGTTAGCAAAGGTAGGAGATACAAATGACAGAGTCTAAGAAAGACTCACATGCAAAGATTCTGGTTGTTCTTTCCCCATAAAGTCATAGACTCTGTCAACTTCTCCAGGCCATGATTTGTGACAATACACACATGGTATAGGGAATCTCATCTGTGACTTCATGTCCAGAGTTTTACTGGGGCTCCATCTCCAGTTCCTCCTGCAGTTTGGGGCCAATTTCTATATAGTGTAGTCTCTGATTGCTCTGGAAATCAAGACTGATACTATATGACTTCCATACATCATTTCGTTAGACTGTCCATTGGTCAACATCTGAAGGCAAAGACAGTCCTAATATCGGGAGGATTCCAGAGACCAAGAGATCACTTCCCAGGAGGTAACAGCAAGCCAAGTTTAATTCTTCACTACACAGTGGGTCAGGACTTTCCTGGCTTCTTCAATGTACTGCCTAGAATACCAGTTTGGTGGATGAAGCTCTTGCTGTCACTATTAGGAGGAAAAATCCAGTGTCCTGGGGTTGTTGGAATGGTGTCTAGGAAGGAACCTGGATTGCTGATGATTTCATGTGGCTGAAGTCACACACCAGCAAAGACTTTATTATGCGAAGGAGAAATGAAAAATCCATCTTACTCAAGCCATTTATTTTGCCCATTTTTTCTTTACAATCATTAAATACAATCCCAAGTGAAACTGTGTTCTTGATTTTCCAGTTTAGAAAGATTATGCCTACTCTCTTGCTTTAAAATGTCCTTATTTTTAAAAAATGTCTCACTAATTGTAAGAGATATGATTTCACATTTCAACCTCCAAATATGCATTTTTTGAGAGGCATTTTAATTGCTTTTGGAAAGGCACTTCTTTGTGAAGGCAAAAGTTCTCTCTATGCTCAGTTTTCGAATGACTCCAAATTTTTATCCCAGTATTCAATGTCCATTATTACTAAGTATATATTTGAGTGCTTTAGACAGCTTAGTTTGTAGAATTTTTACTTTTATACCAAGACTAATATTTCCTATGGTCTAATTCACCACTATATGCTTGTATCAAGAGGCTCCCCTCCCTTCCTCATTCACTGCGAGGGGACCCTTTCCACGACAGGTGGCAATCATTTTCTCCGTAGTCACCTTTCCTTGTTCTTGTGCACTCTGTCCCCATCCAACTGTGTCCTCCTCCCACAATCGCTCATAAAACGGAGTTGTAATAGCTATAATTCTCTTGCAATCAATCAATTGCTGCAGTTAACAAATCGTTTATTGGAGTGTTAACCTCCATTAGCCAAGAGGCTAGGTCATTAGCTGCCTCTGATAACCATTTCTCAAGGTTTATGACTTAAATAATCACTTAAATAATGACTTTTATTCTTTTATCTGGATTGAACAAAGTTTCTTAAGAACTTAAATTCAGGGACAAAATGAGTAATATTCATTTAAAATCTGTGTGGGCACGGGCCCCACATTTTGTTTTAAGGCCCTCCTGTTTGTTTTAGAACTTCCAAGCTAAGATGAAATACAGATTTCAGGCACCCTGAACTTCTAGGTACTTCTAGGCACCCAGGCGACATTTTCAATGAGAACAGACATGTCCTCTGTTGATTGGGGGGTGTAAGTAAATTGTTTTCCTTTCACTTTCTAATTTCTAGTCTGGGAAATATCAGCAGTTCTTACCATAAATTATGGAGCTTTGATGGTTTGTGACTTATTTGTTGCTAAGCAATTGTTTAGTAGGCATCTAGATACTCTTTGACTTAGGATGGGATTAAGTCTTGAAAAACACTTCAGAAGTGAAAAATATCATAATTTGAGGATGCATTTACTTTTTAAACATCATAGCTCAGCAACACAGCACACGGTAGAATGTTGGTTGTTCCCCTTGTATCCCATGGCTGACCGGAAGTGAAGGATCATGGTGATTGGCCCGCATCTCAAGAGAATATCCTACTGCATATTGCTACTACTGGAAAAGATTAAAATTCAAAATTCCAAACATAGCTTATACTGAATGCATTTGGCTTTTGCATCATTATCAAGTTTAAAATTTCCGAGTTGAATCCTTGTAAGACAGGGACTATCTATACTTAATTTTAAGAAGGAAATTCTTAAGAGTGAATTATTTTTGCTAATCTAATATTCAGCATCTCTAGTGATTCAAAAAAGTCATGAAAAGGGGAATGAATTTCACTGGTTTGATAATGCCACATCGTTGCTTACAAACCTTATCAGTTTTCAATTGCATACAAAGGAAGGATTTTATAGGTAGAAGAGGAAGTAGGGTTACTAAGTTGTGGAATTGCAGTTTCCCTTTTTTGAAGGTGTGAATTACTATTTTTATTTCTAGATAGTTTCAGAATGAAATGCGTGCCTAGGAAGCATTTATGAATGGGATAGGGATCAAACTGTTGTTTCTATTTTTTGTACTGCCAATATGCCTTGAAATACATTTTAGACTGGAGAAATGTGTATTTTCTCATTGCATTCTCTGATTCAATCACATACTCTCAACTATACAAGGCATATAAAAATTTGCTGTGGGACTATTAAAACTACTTTCACTTTCAAGGCAGACTGCTACCAGTTTTGTTTTAATTGATTTGGCTCTTGTGCAAAAGAGTTTATCATCAAAGGAGGGGCACAAACCATTCCTTATTCATTTCTGTAGTTACAGTGCTTGGCATTGTGCCTATCAAACACTAAAGTTTTGAAAAATGTTTGCTAAATTCCTCAAATACACCTACTAAATGTTAATCTTTCTTTTTTGTGATCTTTCATGATGATATCTTTATGAAACAGGTTTATTTCTTTTTTCTTACATTTGCCTCATATTAGCTCTTTACACATCTGTTTACTCTGGTATTATTAGAAGCAAGGATGGAGTGTTTCCCTTTTATCCATCATGATTCATAACATTATGCCATGCTTATAGTGTACCATTTCCATATGATGCCTTTCCATTGTAAAAATAGGACATAATACAATGGAATGTTGTATTAGTTTCTTTTTTTAAATTAAATTCTTTTATTGGTACATTGTAGGTATACAACACAATTACATTTCTCATTGGGAATTGTACCTTTACATAATGCATCTTGGTTCTTATTTTTTCCCCATTCCTAGCCCTCCCTTCACCCCCTCCACCCTTCCCTATTTACAAAGACTTTATTTCCATTCAAATCACCATAACATTGTCTTCTGTCTGCTTCTTACACTCCTTCCTTATGTAAGAAAGGACTCTTGTGATTATATTGGGCCTACTCACTTAAGCCAGGATATTCTCTACATTTTAAAACCTTAACTCAATCATACCTGCAAAATATCTCATGACAATAAGACAACAAATTTGTAAATTCTGGGCACTAAAATGTGAGCATTGTTGGGGTACCATTATTCTATCACTGATATTTAGAAGAAAAAGGAAATGAAAAGATTCCATAGTTAGATAAACATAGGAAGCATTAATATGAATAACATGAATATGTAACTTTTAATGCAGAATTTTCTTACTTTTATAAAAAGCATGTATTGGGATTTTTCCATGAAGACAATATAGAACATAATATTCCTTCAAACATTTGGTAATTGTACCACCCACCAACAATGAGTATTTAATGAGTAGCTAGTATTTGTGGCAAAGTCCACAAATACTATGGGGGGAGTGGGGAATGATTCTGAAAACTGACATTACAAGGATCCAAGAAAGGTCTTCATGTAAAGGTGGCAGGAAGAGGGGAAAATAAATCACAACAAAATATCCCACGAGACTTCTCCATAATATAGGCACATTCTGCATGGGGAAAGGACTTTCCCAGAACATAATTCTGAAACCTATTCCAGCAGTTGGAAAGGAAGTCTTCCTTGTTCTCTTGAATCTTCTTCATCCTTCTTTTCTTACCTAAATTTAAACAATAAATGTCAACAGTAGACAATAGTTGGAAGAAATAGATTAGGAATATTATAGCCAGGGAGGGGAGTGAGTAGCAAGGAATAAGTGATATACAACTGGGAGAGTGTTTCCAGAGATAACATATGCAGAGGAAGGGACAGGAACGCTTTCAAAGGTGATAGCCACAAGACATATGTTTACTTAAAGATAGAGACACAATTTAGATATTATAGAATGACTACTTCCCTTGTACCCTAACAACACATTAAAAATTTGCAGTGTATAGTACTCAGGCAGGATGGCCCCAACTTTGAGGTCAGCCTGGACTACATAGCTAGACCATGTCTCAGAAATACCAGAAAAGAAAAAAGCTCCAGTACAATAATAGTGATTTCAGCTGAAAGTATACAGAGAAAGCCTCAATGCCATGGAAGGAGGAAAAAGATTGACTAGAGGAATTTAAAGCTTCTGATGCTTATAGTTATAGGAAACATTAAACCCAGCTGAAGTGCTAACCAGCTTACCACAAATCCTCATCTTAATGGCCTGCTTAAATCTTCCTATTACTGGATACTACATCTTTAGCTTTTAATAAAAAAATTACAGGCTATACCAAAAGGCTAGAAAAACAAACTCTGTAGAAGAAGTAATCATCAGAACCAGATTAAAAAATATGGCACACTGAATTATGCTGACACTGGGATTACTGAGGTGGGCATTTAAAATAGTTACAATTAATATGTTAAGGATGTTAATGGAAATAGTAAATAAAAATGGAAAAATAGATTAGCAATATAAGCAGATAGAAAATTTCACAAAGAATCATTGAAAATAAACACAGTTATACATGTAAAGAATGCCTTTGGGATACTCTTCAGTAGGCTTTACATAGCTGGAAAAAAATATCAGTGAAATTGAATATAGGTTACTAGAATCTTCCAAAGAAATGAGGAAAAAAAGAAACAGGAAACTAGAAATCCCCCAAACTGAAATATAAAGGAGAATATAAACAGAAAAAAAGCTTGAGACAGTATACCATAACATAAATGGAACACAGAAATAGTACTTAAAGTAACCATTGTTGTGAATTTTCCAAAATTAATGCCAGATACAAATTTGCAAATCCAGGAAGATCAGAGAGCAGCAAGCAGAATAAATCACAGAAATGTACATCATATCAAACTGTGAAAAGCCAAAGACAAAGATAAAATCTTGAAGTCACAGGAAAAACAATCACCTTGACCGTGCAGGTGGAAGGATGAAAATTATACCCAACTTTCCTCCAGAAATGGTATAAGAAAGACTAGAGTGAATTCTTGATAGTGTTGGAAAGTGAATACATGCATGTGCATGTGTGCACACAAACACCCACTAAGCTAGAATTCTATATACAGCAATATTATCCTTCAAAAATGAAAGAGAAATAAAGACTTTCTTGGACCAACAAAAATTGAAGAAATTTATTACCAACAGACCACTCCTTCAACAAAGGTTTTAAAATTTTTCCTTTTCATGCAAAGGAAAAATGTTATAGTAGTGAATTGGGGCCTCATTAAAAATCCATGGAGGGGAGAAAGAACATTTCCTCTACCTTCTAATATTCTATAAATGGAGCCTGTGAATTAAAGTGATACAAACAGATCCACAGGAGAAAAAGCAGTTAATTCACGGATGCAAAGCACATGTATGTGGAACACTCAGCGATGAGCTACTCACCTCAGCAGTTAAGATATGAGGCCTGAATACCATCTTGGCAGGTGAAGAGTGGAGACAGAAGTACACTGACCGGGAAAGAAATGACGGTTCAGAAGGTTGAATGGATTTCCAGGACAAGAAACAGGAAACAAAATTTGTAGCAATTTTTGTATATACAGGCATATTTGGTTTTTCTGTATTGTCTAGGCCCACAAAAATACCCTGGAGAGGGGATTTGGAGTAGGTTTTATTCGAGCTCTCTCCTTGGAGGAGATTGTCCAGGAAGAGGATATTGGGGCATCCTTATTTTCTAGAACTTGCTACTTTTAGTCAGGTAAGGGAAGCTACAAGAAGGCTTTTTTTTTCTGTGTTTGTTGGATCTTTTGTGTTTTCATCTTGAAATTATCCAAATGACAAAGTGACAAATTTTTTATTCATTTTAAAAAATTGAGACATAATGTTTGTGCATTTTTATTGAGTACATTATGGTAATTCAAAGCATGTACACAATATATAATAATTAAATCATGGTAATAAGCATTACCATCTCTTCAACCATTAATTGTTTTTGTGTTGGGAATTTCATATTCTTCTAAATTTAAATTTAAATCTAAATTTTTGAAATATAAGTAACGGAAGTAATTCTTCCATTCTAATGGTTTTTTCTCTTCTCCCTGACCCCTAGTCTTCTTAGCCTAGAGACCTCTTTTTCATTTTATAAAAATAAGTGAGAATGTAGTATTTTTCCTTGTGTGTATGTTGTTTCATCTGACATTATGACCTCCAGTTCCATCCATGATAATACAAATGAGAGGATTCAATTCTTTTTATGGCTGAATAGTATTCCTTGGTATAAACACAGAAACTTTTCATTCATTCATTCATTCATTCATTCACAGAAGAGCCTTTGGTTGAGTTTATATTTTTGCTATTGTGAATAGTACTACTGCAATAAACATGGAAGTACAAGTATGTTTTTGGTTTAGTCATTTTATCTCCTTTGGATATATACCCAGTAGAAGAATTGGTGGATCATATGATAGTTCTAATTTTATGTTTTGAGCAATGTCCATACTGTTTTTCATAATATTTATACTAATTAACATTCCCACCATGTGTAAGAGTAACCCTTGCATCCTCACCAGCATTTGTTATTTTTTTGTCTTTTTGATGATAACCATTCAAACGGGGGTGAGATAATATTTCATCCAGGTTTTGATTTGCACTTCTCTGATGATTAGTGTGGTTGGGCAGTTTTTCATGTACTTGTAGGCCATTTGTATGTCTTCTTTGAGAAGTGTCTACTTAGATCACCAGCATCTCTGTTAATTGGATTTTCTTTTTGTTATTCAGCCTTTTGATCTCCATATATTCCCAATGTCAGTCCCTGATTGGATGAGCAGCTTGCAAATATTTTTTCCATTCTGTAGCTTGTCTGCTGATTATTTCTTCAACTGTGCAAACATTTCTGAGTTTGATATAATCTCATTTGTTTTACTTTTGTTGTCAGTGCCTTTGTTATCCTATCTAAAATTAATGCCTAAACTAAGGTCTTGAAATGTTTTTCCTATGTTTTCTTGTAGTCATTTCATAGTTTCAGGTTTAAGATCTCTATGTGTGATCCATTTTGTGTTGATTTTTGTGTACATTGAGAAGAAACAATCTAGTTTATTCTTCTGTATATGCATATCCAAGTTTGCCAGTGCTCTTTATTGAAGAGATCATCATTTCTCCACTGAATGTGCTTGATACCTTTGTAAGGTGACATATTTTGAGGTGGCATAAACTAATTGTCTTGAAAAGTAAATATGTGAGAGCAAGAATTAATTAAAGTAAAACAAAATCATTTACTTTTCTCATTCTTTACTAATCTAAAAAGTACACAAAACAATAACAGCAGTAGTTTGGTTGTTTAGAGCATACAGATGCTGAAAATGATATTAGCAGTGTTACAAAAGATACAAAGGTTGTATTAAGAGTATTTAGTTATAGGGTATCTATACTGCATGTGAAGCATTATAGTGTTATTTGATTTAGTTTATCTAAAATATATATTATAATCCACAGAGTAACTGCTAAAAATAAAAATGATGTACAAGTGATATATTAAAAGAGGTGGCATAATGGAACTATATAAAATATTCAATTAAAACCTGTTTAGACAGAAATGGGAAAGAAGAATCAGGGAACAGAAAAGCGTTACAAAGATGGTAAGTATTACTTATATTAATGATTGCTTAAAGAGTAGATAGTTTAAATACACCAAGCAAAATTAAGGTTCTCAGAATGAATAAAAGATAAGATCAATCTTTAAGTTGTCTCTGAGATCCCAACATAATCATAAATATTGAGATAACTGAAAAGTCAGGAGGTGAGCAAGATATACCATGCTATTAATGATTAAAATATGGTGATTATGTTGACCCTGGGAACCGATAAATCTGGTTGGGATGCCAGTGTCATCACTGAGGGAATATGAGTAAGTTACTTTAATCTCTCTATGCCCCAACATTAAGGTTCAGACAAAAATACCTCTTTATGCATGATTAATGCATGTAGCAGTTCTAGTAGTATAGCCAATTTATAATAGGTGTATAGAACAGCACATTCTTCTTCTGGCACCTCAGAAAATAATAGCAATTTACTTCTTACTGTTCTTCCTGTGTCTTCCTATTTCTTTTTTTTTTTTGTACGGAGATCGAACTCAGGACTTTGCGCTTGCGAGGCAGGTGTGGTGCCACTGAGCTAAATCCCCAGCCCTGTCTTCCTATTTCTATTTTGTAAAAATTCTTTGTTTCTTCTGTCATTTCCTTCTAAAATTTTTATTTTTGCATCTTATAATATATCATTTATTTCTGTGTAAGACACTAGTATACTGAGCAGTGACTGGATAAACTCTAACAGTTTAGATACAGATTTAACAACAAATTGACTTTTGCTCCAAATTATCCAAATGGATTCAAGCAATTCTATAAACTTTCTTCTACTCCAGATTAAAAAAAAAGAGCTCAGAGAATATGAGCAGCTAAAAGAGGATCTTGCAGTCCTATGATTGGCATAGAGCAGAAAGGTTATTTGTGAGTGAGACCCAAGTATATTCTTTAAAAATTAATGACAAGGATAAAGAGAAACTATATAGTCCTCCAAAGAAGTCTGAAGAAACAGGTGAAAATGAATTCCCAGTGATCAATAGTTCAGTACACAAATTGCTTTTCTTGCATGTATAGCTTAGAAAATAAAATTCAAAACCTCAAACTCCCAGTTGCCAAAATGAAAAGCAATAATTACAGGAAGACTGCTACATAATGGTCATTTTAATTATCATGTATTTGTTTCTCTGATATAATTAGTTTTATTTTATTATTTGTTTGAAACATTTGAAGAGGAGACTTTTCCAGCTGGTGTTAGGTCCTGTATATTCTGAAGATAATTATATCTTCCAAGCAACAACGGCAAGAATTCAAAAAGTAAAGAGGATTTGACACTGAACATCTTGTATTGTGAAACAGAATCCAATGACAAGTTCATGTTCCAAAGGCTTTTTTCAGCCACTGCACCAGAGGAGGGCAAAATAAATTCAGTGTTGTTTTTGTCATTGGCAGGGATGATTGGAGGTGCTGGAAGTTGCGCCTTCCCCTGTGAGTGTTACACTGGCTCAATTCTGCTCCAGGTTAAACCCTAATACTGAGCACAATGACACCCTAAGCAGTTATTGAACAGAAGGCTATGGAATCCTCCACCAAGATTACCCATCCTTCATTGGCAGCTAGAGTTTATGATTGGTCTCAATGTTGTTCTAAACTATACACATAAAGAGCCACTACTGTCTCAGTCAGATCATTGACAAGACCACGGAGAGCCAGTGAAGGGCTCGGTGTAGCATAACTCTGGCCATGAAGGAACACATAGTCCATTTTTATTTTTATTAAGTAGGGAACCAATTGCACAGTATGCCACTATGGAACGCCCTTTCTGATCATGATCTGTGAGCAATTAGAGTGGGTTGCAAATTCTAAGAGGGGTCATGTGTGCTTCCTTTACTATACACTCTGGCTGTAGCTACTATTTGGGGGATGCATCTAGGGCTTTGAGAGAGAGCCCCGTGGTAGCAGTTTCTGGAGGCTAATTAAGTATTGCATAGAAAATTATAACCGTATATCTGCTTTAAATTTTCTGCCCATTAATTTGGAGCAGCCCCTTGTTCTGATGTGATAGGATAGTGCAATTAGAAGTAATTTATGGCTCATTTTTGTACCATTTATTGCTTTATGGCTATGGCAGAATAAAACTTCTGGTTTTTAATGAGGACTACTCTGGAAATGAGGGGATAACTGGATGGTAATGCTTTCCATGTGTACTGTGCCTCACTCCAGTTTTCTCGGTGTCTTCCTTGTATGCCGGCCATGCAAGTGACAGAGGTTAATAGGTCTGGTTTACAATCATGATGGCGTTATATCCTAAACACTGACCAAGCCAGCACTTTTGGAATCCAGTTCCATGTAGGTTGGTTTTGTGCCTTCTCTTTTTCTCAAGCCTTGGCCCCTTCTTTGCTTTCCTACATGTTTTTCTCAGTTTGACAGTGGAAACTATGAAAAGTGAGGGGAACAAAAGAGAGATGCAGGCAAGAGCTCTTAGTGGGTTTCTCCTTTATAGGAACATGAAATAATTCTGAAAAGCTTCTACTAGTCTTAACTTAATCTAGACCTAGTTCCATCCCCTACCTCCAAAACATTCACTTTCAAAATACTTTAAAATTGCTAAAATGAGCTTAACCAACTGTGATTCTTCCCCCTGGGTCTGTGCACATTTTCACTGGGCAAAATTGGGATTCTCGTGGCCAGGAAGAATGGGAAGAATGGCTGATGGCTGCCTACCTGCATTTGGCAGCCACAGTGGCTTCTCACTGTGGTTTCTTTGAAAATTCTTGGAGTCTCCATTGTTTCCAGATTGTCATGGTTTGCTGCCTAGGATTCTGGGACATCAAAGCCTTCTTGGTAGCTGATAACTTTGTCTTAATTTCTCTTTGCTGGAGAAAGGCTGTGCTCCATGCAAAGCTAGTGTGGTTCATTTCTCAAAGTACTTCATTGCGTCCACTTCTCTTAAGGTCCCATGCTCAAAGAGTTCCTTCCTGCGGCTCTTTTCTCTCTGAAAATTTGATTCAGGGCCTGGTCCTGGGCTGGGGAGTAAGTATCAGTGCTTCTCCAGTCCAACCTTCTCTGCCAGGAGATTGTCTACCTGTCTAAACTATACTTCAGGTGCAGTTGTACATTATGCTACTTGGATAATAAATGTTAACAAACCAAAATTAAAACCAGAGCTCTGATTTTTAGAGACTGAACTTTAAGGTTAACAAGCCAGAAGAATATACCCAGAATATTTGACTTGAAGAAACTAATCATAATTTGTACACATTTGAAAGAAGGAGAAAGCCTATATTAGACAAGAAACTTGGACTGTAATTGAAACAGGCCACCCAAGGGACATCTGGGTCTAGAAACTTGTCAGGATTAGCAGCATGGAGCATAGCACTCTTATGGCTTAACCTGTGTTTCATGTACAGGGAGGAAAAGTCATGTATGGAAAATGCAATAGTGACTTTGGGCATACAAAAAGAATCAGCCAATGTCAATCAGTATGTTATGGCAATTGCAAGCGGCAGGTGGAAATCAAGGAAACCAAGCACACAAGAAACAATAAACAGTTAACTGCCATTATTTTTGCCACCAGTAGGTTTGGTAATAACATGAACATGTAGATTTAGCCATTAGAATCAGATAGTCCAGACTGCCATTTACAGAGCCTAGACCTACATCCCCAGTCTCACCTCACCTCTCACCATAGATTCTCCCAGTGGTATGTACCAGTCTGTCACAGCCCTGTCCTGGTGTGTGTGTGTGTGTGTGTGTGTGTGTGTGTGTGTGTGTCTGTGTGTGTATGCATGCTATGTTTGTTTGAGAGAACATTTGCCTGCTATTTGCCTTCCTCTGTACTGTGGATTGTAAGTCCATGAGGACAATGGCTATTGTTGCTTTTATTTATGGTAGCATTTCCCATACTTATGACATAGTCTGGCTCAATAAAATATTTTAAGTAAAGAAACATGTAATAAATGGATGAATGGATTTTAGTGTTACTTTTTGGTCTTAGAAAGAGAGTTGAAGAACAGGGGTACAGCTGAAGTTGAAGCTTTAATTGAATTGGACACAAGGTCAGAATAGAACCAGATCTCAGAGAGAATTGAAGCTGAGAATCCCATTGCCAAAGGGTTCTATGTTAGAGTGTCAAAATGGAGTGACTCCTCCTTAAAGGTGGAGATGTGGAATTAGAGATATTGTTAGGCTGCTAGAAACATTTGCTAGCCTTTCTTGCCTTTCCGGCTTGATCAGAAGGTTGATTCCTTATCTGGTTGATACCTCCTTGTCCTCTCTTTCTTGTACTGTGAGGATATCATGACTTAGCGAATGAATAAAAAATTTTCAGGTTAAAAACTATCAGGACACATGAGTAAAAAGTTGGGGGGGGTCCAAATATTCAGCAAGTAATACAGAATGTATTGGATGAATACATGATATTGTTCTGTAACAGAAAGTGGCAGGAACTTCTCTCTTGTGACAGGAATTTTCCCCTTATTAACAAATCCTAGGCTCACTACTTCCAGGTGCCAATATCCAACACAAATGACAGTTGGATTTGTGCCAGACATGCAAATTGCAATCTCTAGATGTTGGCCATCTATATTTTCTCACGATAGCTCTCTCCGAAATTTTTACAATATGTGAAAGATTTTTATCATGGCTGGGTATTGCAAAGTATTCTTCATTCTTTAATACATTCCAAGAAAGTGCAATGTGTAAGTCTTACAGATCAGCCCTTCCCTTTAGGAGCACATCTGCTTTGGTGAATAAAGGTTACATTGCAGTCCTAATTATATGACCTGATGTGGGTCATTTAACCTCCAACATCACCAGTACTTGAACTTGTAGTGTTTACTTAATTCATGTTTGTTTTAAAAATTAAAACAAGGCTTATTTGCAGATTCAGAGAAAGAAATTTGACCAGGCAGGGCCTGCCTACTCTGCTTAAGCCAAGACTAAACTTCTTCTGTTTTCTTTCACCAATATTTGTTCTGTTGGGCTCCTTTACTCCCATCCATCTTTGTTTCTTTTTTTTTTTTCCCCAGAGTCAACATCATTCTTTTTAAAGAAACCCATGTTCTTGCTGGCCTTGATAAACGCAGTGCTGGTATCTTGTTCTTAAAAGCCAAGGATGGGTGAATTTTGGATACAGTCCTTTCTGGAAGAAGTCATAGTACCGCTCCCACCCAGTCTGAGAGGCAGAGGATTTAACAATGATTGAACATTGACACTGGCATCTTAGGATTGAGCCAGAGCTTTCAAACAATCATCAGCTTTCAGGCCCCCAAGAACCTTTGTATTTTCTGTACTCAAGCATGAGTTCTAGTTCTTATGACATTGTGCTCATTCCAGACTCATTTTATTTAACCCAAGAATGACAAAAAAAGATTTTGCATGATATGCTAATTTATACCATTTAAGTTTTCCCTTGCACCACTGGGGTGAGAAGAATTCTGAGAGGTAGCAGGCTCTTGGGAAAGGATGTCATGGTTAAATGACCATGTCTATCCTCAGTGGAGCACGGGGCATGGTGGAAGATGTGGAACACAGCCGCTATTTCCCAGTTGAAATAGTGGTTGGCATGAGGTCAAAGGCTGTACTCACACTTTCTCCAAAGATTGGAATTCCATTTGAAATAGAAAGGTAGTGTTAAATGGGAGCTGTGAATGAATCGAGATTGACAACATTAGTTAGCAGTAGGTAGTCTCCCAGGGAAAGCAGCTGTTTCTTCAGATCAAAATGAATATTTTCTCTATTTGCTAGGAGTAACATTTATCAGTGGATTTTCTACTCATGTTTTATTGGGAAGACCTTAGTAATATGACCACAGAGTTGCAAGGCAAACCTGGAAATGTAGTTTCTGGTGGGATGGCCACCTGCCCAATGAAAACTCAAAATAATTGATATTGTTGAAAATTAGTGGTTACATTCTCACACTGAAGGTGTTTTGGATGCAGAGGAGGAATCTGAAAAGGAAATGTAAAATGTTACTGATTTCCTTCCCAATATCCACTCTCTGCTTCTTCACTAATTTGACCTAAGGTTTTGGTTTGCCATCTACTCAAATGAAAACAATGTTTCTCAGCATCATTTGCAGTTGGATGACTATGAAGTAGTTTGGAGATGTGAGAGGAATTTCTAGGTACAAATTACAAGTTCATAATGTGCTTGACTTTTTATATACTTTTCTTTTTTTGTGTTAAATGTATGCAATTGTATAATATAAAATTTCCCATTTTAATAGTTTTTTTGTGTTCTTTTATACTGGGGATTGAACCTAGGGCTTTCACACTGAGGTATAGCCGTAGTCCTTTTAAATTTTGTTTTCTTTTGAGATAGGCTCTTGCTAATTCACTAAGTTGCCCAGGCTGGGCTTGAACTTGCTATCCTCCTGACTCAGTCTCCCAGAGGGTTAAGATTATACGCATTCACTGCCATGCCTTGTTCATTTAAATAGTTTTAAGTGTATGATTTAGCCACGTTCATTACATTTATTGTGTTGCACAACCATTCATCATTTTCTATTTCTGAAACTTTTCCATTATACTTAATAGCAACTCTGTATTCATTGAACAATGATTCCCCAGTCCTCCTCCTTTTAGCTCTAAGTATGCTTTAATCTACTTTCTGTTTCTATTGGGCTCCATCTGTCTATTAGTAAAATATTGTGAATATTTTATTTATAAATGGAATGATAGAATATTTTTGTGGGCCTAACTTGGTTTACATAACAACATTATCAAGTTTCATCCATGCTTTAGCATGCATCAAAACTTCATTCTTCTGTCTGAATAATATTTTATTACAGGTATATATGATGTATTATGCTTTGTTTTTTTCCATTCTTTTGATAGACACCTAGGTTGTTTTCACCTTTTGTCTATTGTGAATAATGCTGCCGTAAACATTGGTATTCAAGTACTTTGCTGAATCCCCATTTTCATTTCTTGTGGATATATAACAAGAACAATTGTTGCACCATACTTTAATTATTTAATCTTTTGAGAAACTACCAGGCTATTTTTCATATTAGCTACATTATTTTACTTTTCAATCAACAATATCTAACCAGTACTTACTATTCTGCAACTTTTTTTAAAGTATGGCCATTGTAGTAGGTATGAAGTGATATGTCATGTTTTTGATTTCCATTTTCAAGATGACTAATGACACTGAGCATCTTTTCATAAGCTTATTGACCATGTATATATCTCCTTTGGAAATAATTTTATTTAATTCCTTTGGCCACTTTTTAATAAACTTTTTTTTGGCTGGTTTGTTTTTGAGTTGTAGGAGATTTTTCTATGTTCTGGATACTAACCCCTTATTAGATACATTTTTTTAAAGTATTTTCTCCCCATTGTTGGGTTGTTGGCTTGCCTTTTCACTCTTGATAGAGTGCACTGATGGACAAAAGTTTTTAATTGGATATAGCACAGTTTATTTTTTATTGTTGCTGTTGCTCATATTTTGGCGTCATACATAAGAATGCATCGGCAAATCCAAGGTCAAGAAGATAACAATGTGCTTGATTTTTATGACATAATTAAAACACTTTGTTTTCTTTTTTGTACATTATCACTAAGCCTTGATTTTTATTTAAATCTCAGGAATCAGCATGTCATTAATCCTCCCATTAGTTGTTAATATCACAGCCACATATAGAATAAAAAGCGGTGGTTGGAGATAGGAGCCAGAATCTTGAAGGCTTATTTTAGCCTCTACCAATATGGCAGATGTAATCCATCTTCTTTCCTTTTGGTAATAGCCTCTACTATCTGAGGCTGTCTGGCTCCTTCATTCTCAGTTCATGAGCTACCTGGGAGGAACCACGCCTGCCTCAGAGCTAGGCATGTGTTCTGTAACAACCTAGTTTTTGTTACAAGAAGGATATTTTAGTTAAACCAAGACATTTTGTTTTCACCAACATATTGAGACACATTAAAGTTTTGGTTGGTGAATAGCAGATGCTCCTTCCCACTGGACACTAAACCAAGACAATAAAGTCTCAGGCTCCTCACAGGTTTTCTATGCCATAGGGACAGACTGCCTGAGATTGGTGGCAACTTGGAAGACAGAGAATTAGCTGCCCCGGAGAGAAGAATTTGGTCCTGGCACTTTTGTTGAAACTATAAATCAAATCAAGTCTGAAGCATTTGCTACTCTTGAACTTTAATCAATGACTACTCTTTTTGCTTTAGCCAGCTTGGGTTGTATTGTTAGTCACTCACAACAGAGAGAGTTTTGGACACAGCTAGCAACCAGTTACATATCAGTTCATACATCTATGCCTCTGGCTTTGTTTGTTTGTTTGGTGCTGAGGATAGAACCCAGAGCCTCATGCTTGCTAATCATCTATTTTACCACTGGACTTACACTCCCAGTCCTGACCTTCTGCTTTAAATCTGGTTGTATTAACTCTGTTCTTTGGAGCTGGGATGTAAAGACACTGCAAGGAGAAGCAACGATCTCTGAGGTTATACAGTACCTTCCCCAAATCACTGGAATATATAATCATAAACTTAAAATTTTGGATATTTTGCTTTAGTACAGAAAGAGTACTATTTTTAATGCATCAAAAGATTGGCTGGTGATGTTTTCTGCAGATTTCCTCAGACCTGAAAATTTCAATATACAGAAAGGAACCCAAGTCTTTGGGTAAATTACTTCACATGCTCACCCTGCTGAGCCGTGGATGGACAGGGCAGCAGAAAGTGTACCCGACGAATGCGTGCAACCACAGTCAATGTCCTAGGAGATCTGCAAATAATTCTTGACAGAGGAAATTAAACTTGGCTAAAAGAAAGCTTTAGGCAGTTTTGTGATATTGAATGAGCTCTCTTTCCTGTCTCCCTCTTTTTCACTTTTCAAGTTCATGAACTCATTTTCTCTGGCTCAGATTTCATCATTTCCCTAACAGATGGGGTTGTTACCCACATCTTGGCTGGGATGAGAATGTGAGAATGCCACTTCTCTGGGACAGTTCTCTTTTCCTGCAGCTTACACTCCAAACACACCTGTTTGGTTGAGAAGATCACTTCTCACACTGAGGATGCTCAAGTTTCCTTCCTCTCTCCCTCCCTCTCGCCCTTTCTCCCAACCTTTCCTCCTTTTCTAACTCTTAGCTTCAGAATCTTCCTTATTAACTCCAACCCCCTCTTTAGCAGGAAAGGATTTTATCTTTTCACTGACCTTTGGATGGTTTGTGGTGCCCATATGGAATGGAATCCCTTCCAGGGATAACTGAAGGAAGTTACTTTGAAATTTACAAAAAAGACTTTAAAAAAATTTGAGTCTTCAGAAAAAGAAAAAAAATGAATTGTAAGGGATAGAATTTTTAGACAGCCGTTGCAAAATGATCTTAAAAATCCGAGTCCATCTTCATTATACAAATGTTTGCATGAGGACCAGGGCACAACAAAGTGACTCGCAGAATTGTGCAACTAATTCTGGCCGAGTTAGTTCAATACAGACCAAAACTTTTATTGACACCTTGGCTCTATATAGAAAAAATTTCTTTATGTAGAATTTCTGAGTTTCTAGGGATTAAATTATCTAACTAGAATAAAGCCATAGTGTTCAGAATTATAGGGCAGATGACTAGTTTTATGTGAAATATTTTAAACATAAATATGTTGAATTATTTGCATAACTTCTGGCTTATTTTTCAGTATTGAAATTTAGCTTATTTTATTATATATATATGGGCTATATTTTACAAAATACATAATTATTATATCAGTCCTACTCAGTTTGGGTTTGAGTTCCAAAGCAAAGAATATTGAAACTGAAAGGCCTAAAGCTAATCTACATCACTGATTCTCACACTTTGTAAACACAAGAATCACTTGAGAAACTTATCAAGAAAAGTGATACTTTTGGAGTTTATTCAACAGGATTGGGTGTACTAAAGAGAATGCATCTTTAAGAAGTATTCCAAGTAAGGCTGTACATGGGTGACCCTCAGCCAGGTGAGTAGAGAGAAAAGCAGGGAATCATGGACTTGCCCAAGTCAAACAACAAAATTTAACAACAGAAATGAAACTAGAAACTGATTATACCTTCTCAAAATTAAGTGGTGACTCTTAATGCACCTCAAGGTGTCTCAGGTAAAGCTTCCAAAAATGTCCTGGCTGGCCTCCTCCAAATTTTCATTCGCAAAAAAATTCTACCAAATAACAAGTAAAACTTTACAAGTTAGAATGCTTCTTGGGAGATGGAGACTAAACCTTATTAAATAAGTGATCTCAAAGTGCTGTTATTTTTCAGGGAATCATAGAAAAAAGATTTCAGAAAGGGCCTTGCTTGTGCATGCAGAATATTTTGTTAAAAGAATGTTAAATCTTATCTCACTTGCCACTTCTTTATTTTCACTTAGAATTTCAGGAAAGTAACTGTTGATATCTGTGAAATTGAGTTTGAATGTTATCATTTGAATGTGGCTTGATGCAGGTAGGAAAAGAAATCATTTGGAGAAATGGAATATAGGTTATTATTAAACTTTGGGGGTTATGTTATATATTCATGGCTCATTATGAAATATTTTTATATCCCGTTGTGCAGAGCGGAGGAATAATATCACTCATACAAGTTAAGAAAGCTTTATGTTTAACATAAAATAGTTTAAGACCACATGGGGAATCTAGTTTACAATTAAAATGTCCCAGGCAGTGAGTCCCTCATTAAAAACACAAAGTAAAACTTAACTCACACCATTAAAATATCTCCATTCATTACTACAAACATGCACCATCTGGGGTTGTTTCGTTCCTCCCAATTTCTTATTAGCAGGGGAGAGATTGGGACTGACTTCCTCCAGAAATCAGTATGTCTTACATAATGCAAATGCACACTGCTGATTGCAAGCAGTGCTTAATTACTAATGGGAGCCTCTGACCAAGTGCTAATGTTGGAACATGTCCTTCATCAGAGCTTTAAAAATGACTCAAATCACAAATTCCTACTGAGTTTACTTTCCTTAATGATGCTGCATTTTATGATTAGAAAAGATAAAGTTTAATTATTAAATTTAAAAATAAATACCTATTTTCCTTAACTCATAATAATGGTGCCCCCTTTTATGTACTAGGTCCTATACTAACATCATCTCTTTTATCTTCTCCATAGTTGTTTTAGTTAGCAGTACTGCCCATATCTTTTAGATTGAGAGATGGCTCAGAAAGGTAAACAGCTTGCAAAGGCAAAATAGCTAGTGAGTCATGTGTGTATATGATGCTATTTAAGGGGACATTATATTAATAAAGATTTTATGAGGTTGCTCTTTTGAGGTCATGACTATTGAGTATATAAAGGACTAATACCATGACTCCAGTTGCATTAAAATATCTGGGTATCTTGAAGCAGGGATTATAGCCCATCTATATAGATGACAGTCTATCAATAGTGTGGTACATGAATGAGCAGCAACTATATCATCAATTAGTTCAGATGCCATTTGAGAACTACTGCATCCAAAACTGAATTTTAAATAGAAATTCAAGGGCTTTGCATGTATCTTTATATTTGAGAGTCCATGGAGTAGATGATCCTTCATTCATCTTTCATCCATAGTACTATGGTTCATGCAAAGAGGAAAATGCTGTTTTCTCTTATGTTATCTATCACTTGAAAATAACATTCCTAACTTATATAATTTTATAGCTCCTACAGCAGTTAGCACTATGCTTTTTCCTTAACAGTTGCTTTTTAAGAAATGATTTTGTTTATTTTATATTTGGATATTGTATACATTGTGGAATTGGTAAAATGAGCTATATACATTATTCTTCCCTTCCTCTTGGCTAATAATCCTTCTACTTTCTCATCATTTATTTTAGAATTCACAGGTTAGGGAGCACATGCAGTGTTTTTCTTTCTGAGTCTGGCTTATTTTGCTCAAAATCTTGATTGCCAGACTCATATATTTCTGCAAATGCCAAAATTTTGTTCTTTTTTTTTCCTTTAGAGGAACCTCCATAGTATTTGTCATATCAGCTTTATTAATTTATATTTCCACCAAGAGTGTACAAAGTTCTTTTTTTCCTCTACATCATAACAAACTTATCTTTCTTCTTTTTTTTGGTACCGGGGGTCAAACTTGGGACCTTGCGCTTTTGAGGCAGGCAGCAGAACCACTGAGCTAAATCCCCAGTCCCATCTTTCTTCTTTTGGATAACAGTTATTCTAACAGGTAAAAGATAGTATTGCATTATGTTATTAATTTGCAGTTTTCTGATGCCTGCTGATTTTGAGGATTTCTTTAAATATCTACTGTCCATTTGTACATCTTGTTTTCAGAATTGTCTATTCAGGTCTTTTGCCTATTCTTCTATTGTGTTTTTTCTTAATATTGAGTTGTTTAAGTATCTTATATATTTTGGATATTAGCTTCTTATCAAATATATAGTTGTGAATATTTTCCACCATTTTCTTGATTCTATTGGATGTTCCTTTATATTTAAAGTAGTTATTGCACGTTGATATGTAAAGGGTTACTACTTACTTATTACTTAATACTAACATTTTGCCAATTGTTTTCTGGTTGTTTTGTTGGTCCTTTATTCCTTTCTTTCTTAGTGTCATACTAGGTTCTTTTTTTCTCAGACTTGATTTTCTTAGCTCTTATGGAGGTATTTTTGTGTCTGGATAGTTGTTCAAGTTGATGTTTCTGTGGGGAGACTGACTCTGAAGAGTGTTATTCTATGATCTTGCAAATGTTCCCTTTAGACATTGGAATAAATAAATAGACAAGTGACCATTTCCTTATGGGAATCCAATGAATATGGAAATTCGAATATTAAAGAAATTTTCAGTGGATGCCAAAGAAACATTTAATTAAAGCCTCTCTAGTCCTGCAGCTTTTTAAAAAGTATGATAGACATGTAAGTCTACGCATTAAACATTTAAGGCCCATGCTTCCAGGCAAGAGAAGCCTTTCTTGCTCTGCCTGTTGCTGCCAGTCTTCTGGCTCAGATTCTACCTTCCTCGTTACCTTTTCCACATTATTGATTATATTTTAGTGTATGTGCTGCCGAAGCAAGCACGCCACATTATTGATTATAAGTAGCCTCTGATGTATCTCAGCCTCATTATCCTGTCTTGTGACTAATTTCTTTTCTTTTTTTTTAAAGACTTATTTATTTATTTATTTATTTATATTTTTAGGTACCAGGGATTGAACACAGGGCCTTGCGCTTGCACAGCAGGCGGTGAAACCACTGAGGTAAATCCCCGGCCCTCTCTTGTGACTAATTTCTAACGACTATAAGCAAATAGTTTGGTTTCCTGGCTAATCTCTCACTTTCATATTTACTATGGAAGGGACCAGCTAACAAAGTTGACACAGATAGAAGTGATAAAAGTCTCCCATTGGAACACATACTGAATTCAGAGTAGAAATGGGAATTTCGGTGAAAATAGAAAAAATTTTAAAGCCAGGAAAAATGCAGGACCCCAACATCTGGCAAAATGAATAAGTTTGGGAAATTCTCCTGATGGATATGATTGATGCCTGTACCCTGAGAGCATTCCAAGGATAGACTGCAAAATACAGCGGGACTGTGGTGGGAATTGGGTACCTTGCAAAGGTCCAGTGCATGGGCCTCTCTGAATACAGAATAGGTGACTTGTTGCAGAGTTATTCAAATGTAGCAATCAGCCTCCAGATATACACACTGTATTCTTCAGTACTGGGACCATGTACTTCCAAAAATAAAAAAAATGCCTCTTACAGCTTAGAGTTGCCAGTTAAGAATGGGATTAGCAAAGGAAATGTGGAATGTGGAAGAGGCAAGGAATAGGATGACTAAACCTGTTCTAATTTTTTAAAAACTATACTCTATTGCCACAGAGTTAGGATTCTTCAAATTGATATGCTAACTTATGTATAGAAGATATAAATTCCTGTTTGGTGTTAATGAGTGATACTTTTAATGAGCCTAAAAGCAAAGTGCACAAAAGTAGAGGAGACCCTAGAGGAATATACATTTTTACTGCTCATCATGACAGGCGAACTTGAGAGATGAGCTTGAAGGGAGAGGGATGCAGCATTTCAGATTGTTTTCAGCTGCTTCAGATCCTGCACTTTATGCTCTGGAAATCACCTTCCTTCGATTCAATCTTTTCTTCTCCATTTCTTCCTACTTTATAGCTAAGAAAGCAGCTATAGAAAAGTTAGGAAAGAATTTTTTGTTAAAACACATGAAGACAATAATTCTGATTCTTGTTTTTGACTTCCCCTTTCTCTGTATTTTAAAGATCAGAAATAAGATCATGGGAGCTTATATTCCAGAGGTGGGCTGGATAATCTCTTCAGTTTTCCTGACCTCTAAGATTCACTTCAATAATTCTCTAAATAATGTTGTGGTCAGCAGGATAGAGTCATGAAGGAGCAATGGACTTAGCAGGTTAACAGTCTAGGTTCATATTTCATCTCCGTACTTCCTAGGTATGAATCTTAGAAAAGCAAAAAAATCTCTCCATGCCTGCTTTCTCTGCTTGCAATATATAGGAGAATTGGTAGCACCTATATTTTTGAGTTTTAAAAATTAATAAATATATAAATCTATATTTGTATTATTTAATTTAATTTATATTATTTTAATAATAAAAATAATAGCACAGCACAACATTTGGCAAATTACAAATAGCTATTGTTATAATGATATCTGTCATCATTATTCATGACATGCCAATTTGACTGGATTAAAGACATTGAAGGGATTGGTAAAGCACACCTCTAGGTGTGTTTGTGAGTATGATATATGGTCCCTCACCCCTTCCTCCCTGGCCCTATTTCCCTGCTTTGCTTTCTAGTTGCTATGACTAAGCAGCTTTGTTTCACCTCTTCCTTCCACCATGATGTTTCTGCCTCGGAGCCACCTGACTATGGACCGAATCCTTTGACACCATGAGGCAAATACACCATTTCTTCCTTTAAGTGGTGGGTATTGGGTATTTGGTCCTAGCAATGAGAAAGCTGCCTAACAAAATACCCAGGCCATCCATCATTCAGACACATTTCTAGATCCAAGGAGAGTAAACAGATATTCAGAAATTGACTCATGAGCTCTTGTTTTGGGGTACTTCCATAAGTACACGATTTCATATACATAAAGAATGCTGGAAATAAAAGGGTAAAGAATTGGATTGATGTGAAAGAAGACTGATGACAGCTCATCTAAATTTTGTCTAGTTCCTGATTTACAGTGAGACTCAAGGTGATTCGGTGATTAGTGTTTTTGGTTTAAATCATCCAGGTTCAGTGTTGATCACATCGACAAAATTCCTTTTGTAGTTATTCTCTTTTTTTTATTCAGAGCTCAGAATGAACTAGGCCTGAGAAGTTGTTTTCCAGAGTGATTGTTTTTGAGATTTAGTTGGAGACATGAAGCCCTGTGTTTTTATTGTGTTGTTAGCCACACTATAGATAATTATTTATTGTATAATAAACAAGTATGGCTTATATACTATTTGGAATTTTTAAATTTCTGAGCATTGAATAAATGGGAAAATGATTTTTGGCCCACTTGTTAACCATC
Organism: Heterocephalus glaber; assembly: GCF_000247695.1. Next base: position 20,192,050 of record NW_004624734.1, on the reverse strand, counting down.
AATGGCTACAGGATTTAGCAGACATGCAAGACATGTAGAGTTGTACAGGTATGAATTCTCCATGGAAAAATCCTACACCTTCTCAGCTGTTAAAAGCTAATAGAACTGTGCTGGGATAAGTGGTAAATCTCTTGTAAAGCATCCCAGAGAGGGGATGAATTTTCATAATCTGATTTAAACATTCTATAAGTACTTATATATAATATGTCTATACATAATCTGTATATTTTTTCTCTTTGTTTTCAGTCATCACAAGGATCATACCAGATGATATTTTTATTATGTAGAGTAAAAGAAAACTGAGGTTCAGAGTTACATAGTGATGAAATGACACAATGAGATTAGAATTTAGGCCTATCTGTCACAAAATAGTTTGTTTTTCTTCATTGGCTTATGTTTCCACAGCATATGTTTATGAGAAATTAATTTTGATTAACTGAAAGCAGCTTCTTCCAATAAGTGATGTCATTGTATATTCAGAGTTTTACTAAGCCTTCTACCTTGTTGCTTGGTTGGATATGAAGGACTGGACTGGGGACTCAGAAGTCTGTAAAGTTGCCCTGAGACAACAGCAAATTGCATGAATTTCTCTGAGAGTTTTGTTGGTCATTAGAAGAATTATTTTCTGGAAGTCACTTAACGTGCACTGAGTTCCTACTATGTGGTGCATTTTGTTATAAGCAAAGAAAACAGAGTAATAAATAAAATTTATAATAACCTTTGATTCTAGAATGTTTTTCCTGTGCTTTTTAATCATCAATGCTTTTACTTATAGACTACTATTTGAAAGCCATTTTCTTGATACTTTTAACACCTAGTTTAAGGAAACTTTTATTAGGCAACTTTAAATCTAGCTTGTTTACCACTTACTAATTATTGAACTGGAAACTACCAGAGAATAAGAACTTTAGTCATTAAAGCAAGAATAAACAGAATTTCATCTTGTTAGATTGTTAAAAGAAACAAATCTTTTCTTTCTGTTTGTCTTTTAAATATATGCTGTTATAAAATGAGCATCTCAAGTCTTATCTGCAAACATTTCCTCAGGTTGCTTGCATTTGTGTTTTAATTTGTTGCAGCAGCTACTTTGCTAACTTTTCATCCTGTCACTCTTTCCCAGTTTATTCTACAGATGAATTTTTTGTATGTATGTCTGAGCTAAAATACTTATCTCACCAAAAGTGCCTTAACACGGTCAAATAATTGAAGTAGAGAGGTCCAGATTTTTGTATCAGAATCACTACTTACTAGAAAAATAACATGGAATAAGTTATTTAAATTTTCTGGGGCCAAATTACTCATACCTTTTGTGTTTTCTTTGAAATTAAAGAGAAAATAATTAGTGATGGATTTTTTTCATGTTCTAGAACCTGGCATATTACTATTAATTTGATTGCTTTTATTTATACTCTTTTTGGAAATATATTTTGTCTTCTAGTATATGTGCTGCTGAAGTGAGCATGTATCTTTTGTTTTTTAAACCAGTCAGGTCATCTTTGAGTGGTTTAGGATAGGAGTCAGTGGAGATAATGTAAGGAATTAATTCAGTTGGTTTAGCTATTTGTACCTCTTGATATATATAGGACATTTTTCTATCTAGGAGAAAATGGGAGGATTTCAGTTATGGTCAAAGATAGGAAGGCAACATATATAAGGAAAAAAAATGGCTCTCAATACCATGACTAATTTTTGGCTTCTGTTGAGGGAAAGGGAAGAGGATGGTCTTCAGAAATAAATGGAATTGTGTTGGGGTCCAAATTTCAAATGATGGCATAGTTAGGAAGGAAATTTTCAACTTTGTAGGGAGTTCAACAAAATCCACAAATTCTAATGATTCTTCACAGTATCTTGAGATCACATCCAATAATAGAGATCAATCCTTTCATTGCAGGTTGAAGGAGTGTTAGAGATTCTATGACTGGCTTTTTAGGGTAATGCACAAAGATATATGTGAGAGTATGAGTTGCTTAGACAACCAGGGGTTAACTATGGTGAAGGCTTCTGATACACTTGTTTGAGGGCACATGACATATCTTTTGGGACTCTTAAGTCATAACATGAAAAAGGTTAAATTTTGGCATTCAAATTTAGAGGAGCATTATTCTTTCACAAAAGGAACTCACAGAAACAAGTGTGAAACTGAACTGTTGCTCGGTGAAGACAGGGTACACATACATTTTTATTTTTCCTATTCTTCTCATTAATTACAGTTAAAATTCCATAATGTATATCAGAGAACCCTTAAAAATGGAGAGAAGATGACCAGCAACTTTACAATTCAAGGAACACCACAGTTGGTGTACGTTCCCTGGTTTTCTTTCTTGTGCTTCATATATCCCAGACTTGGAACTAAGGAAGGAAGCATCCCAGAAATGTCAATAGGTGCAGAAAACAGAAACAGCAAAATCCTGTTTTCTCTGTCTTCAGGACCAGGAAAGCAGATGCCTAGGATGGCAGAAAACTTTTGGATTCAATCTCAGCCAAATTCTACTGAACAATCTGTGTCCCTCCAGCAGCAAAGCCAAGTGGGGAGCCTGGGCTTGAAGTCACTTAATGAGCGGAGAGATATCACAAGGCCAAGTGGGGAGCTGGGGCTTGTATACTATCTAGAAATAACAAGGGCACTCTTCCCACCACAGCGCTAAGAGAGTCCCATTAAGGAGCAATAATGAGATACTCCTGTTCCTCCTAGGCAAAGGGGCATCAGTGGAGGTCTTTTGAAGCCACAACTCCCACCTTTCCCCAAAAAGGGTGTGTCAAAAGAAGCAAGTTAAAATAAATGTAAATTTAAATAAAGTTGAAATTAATAAATTCAAGTTAAAATAAATTAAATTAAAATAAATAAAGTTAAAATGAAAGGGTCAAATAAGATTCAAAATTTATAATACCCCAAATGTCCAGATTTCTATAAAAAGTGTTTATCATATTAGATCCAGGAAGATATAAAACTGAATGACTGAAGACAATCAATAGATTCCACAGTCAATGTCAGAGATGTTAGAATTTAAGGAAGAAATCATAAAATGTCTCAACAATCAGTTATAAACACAATATAACTAAAAACATGATAAAATATTTAAAAAAAGAAAGCCTCAGCAATGAAATAAGTGATATAAAGAACCAAATAAAAAAGTATAAATAAATAGTAAATTAAAGTTCAAATAAATAGTAAGTTGAAAGGATGGGCTCAACAATAGAGTAGAAGAGACAGAGAAAGGATCAGCGATAGATACAAGAAGAAAATGTCCTGACTCAAACAACAAAAATAAAGTAGACTGAAAAGCAACAACAACAAACCCAGACACACGGGAACCTGTGGCACTCTAACAGAAGATTGAATTTTCATGTCATCGGAGTCCGAGAATAAGAGAAGAAAGAAAGCAGGGCTGAAAAAGTGCTCAGAAGATAATGGCAGAATACTTGCCAGTTTTCTAACAGTATGTAAAATCTAAGTTTAAGAAGTTGAATGAACTGCAACAGGAGAAATCCACACCAATATACAGCATAGCAGACTTTGAGAATTAAATATAAAGAAGAAACCCCTAAAAGCAGAGATTAAAAAAAAGTGTCTTATAGAAAGCCAACATAAGTGATAGATTTCTCATCAGAAATCAGGAAGACTGGAAGAAAGTGTCACAATATTTTTCACATGTTGACAGGAAAGCATTATTAGCCTAGTATCCTACATCCAGTTTAATCAGGAATAAAGGAGAAATCAGGACATTCTCAGATACTGGAAGACTAAAAAGCTGTCATCAGACTACTCATCTGAAAAGCATGGAAAAAGAGGAAATTCTCCAAACAGAAAGTAATACATGGAGGATACTTGGAACATAAGAAAGAAGAAAGAACACAGGTAAACAAAAATACAGCCTAGTAAAATAGATTGCCTGACTTTCAGAGTTTTAAAAATTATGTCTGATAGGTAAGGCAAAAATTATAACCTGTCTAATGCAGTTTTAAAGCTATTTAGAAAAATACACCTAAGACGATGATAAATGGAAAGGGCAAGAATTTAAAGAGAAGTAATGTTTTTATATTTCACTTGATTTTGTAAAATGATGACCCCAAGAGACTATGGTGAGATATGGTAAGAGATGTGTGTGTGTGTGTGTGTGTGTGTGTGTGTGTTGGGGGGGGCGAGAGCAAGAGCGAGAGTGAGAGCAAGAGAGAGAGAGAACCACAACAAAAACCTAACCAAACCAAACCAAACCAAAACACCAACTAAAATAGAGACAGAGAAGTACATTTTATAGTGACAAAAGACATAGAAATTTGAAACATGCATGTAGTAAAGGATAGAGCTACAAAACATGTGTATCAAAACCTGATGGAATTGAAAGGAGAAAGAGGTTCATTCACAGTTATAGTTAGAGACTTCAAACCTTATCTCCCAATAATTGGCAGGACAATCAAAGAGAAAATTAATGGAATCTGAATAGTGAATAACGTTCTTTTCAAGTGTCCACACACCATACCTGAGATCATAAAACAAACTACAAATAGGTTTAAAATAACTGAAATGGCACTGAGTTTATTCCACAAAGCAATTAATCTAGAAATCAGTAAAAAGAAAAGAGGGAAGTCTTTGAACACTTGGAAACTAAGCAAGACATTTGTAAATAATCCTTCTGTCAGCTGAGCATAGTGGTGCATGCCTGTAATCCTGGCACTCCAGAGGCTGAAGTTTGAAGATGGCTGCGAATTTAAGGCCATCCTGCACTACATAGTGAGTTCAAGGCCAGTCTAAACTATACTTTAAAACCTTATCTTAAAAAAATTAAAAAAAATTCCATCAGTCAATGATGAGGTCTCATGATAACAACAACAACAACAAAATCTGATGAGAGTACAATATACAGTAATGCCTTGGTTCATGAATGGTTCTTTGCAAAGAATTCAGTTTGCAAACAAAAATGTTGGGCAAAATTTTGCTTCCATTTGCAAACTCTGCATGGGATAACAAACACACCCATGGCTATCTTCCCCACACAAACAGAATGGGACCATCTTCCCCCAAATCGTAAAACAAATTAAGTTCATAAACCGAAGCACCACTGTATCAGAATTTGTGAGTTATAGTTAAAGCAGTGTTGAGAGAGAAATTTAGAGTATTAGAAGTTATAAATTAAAAATTAGAAAATTTTAAAAATGGGAAAGTTCTCATATTAATACTCTATTGTTCTACTTCAACAACCTCGGAAAAGAACAAACTAAACCCAAAGCAAATATGGTAAGATAAATGAAAGTAAAAGCAGAAATCAATGAAATTGAAAACATAAAAACACCAGAGAATATTTAAAACAAAGGTCTGTGTTTTAAAAGAGGTCAATACAATTGACAAACTTCTAGCAAATCTGACAAAGATAAAGCACAAGTCACAAGTCATTAATATTGCAGTAAAACAGGAATACCACTACTGACCCTACAGACAATGAGATGATTACCAGGGAATACTACAAACAACTCTACATATAAGAATTTGATGACCTCAATTAAATGGGACAATTTTTCAAAAACACAAACTATAAGAGCTCATCCAATTTAAAATAGGTAATATGGGTAGCTCTAAAATTATTAAAGAAATTGAATGTATATTTAAAAAATTTCACAAAGAGAACATTCCAAGTCCAGAGGGCCTCCCTGCAAAACTCTACTAAAAATTTAAAGAAGAATTTAGACAATTCTAAACTAGGCATGGTGGTGTGCACTTGTAATCTCAGCATCCTGGGGGGCTGAGGCAGGTAGCATTGTAAATTCCAGCCTGCTGGGATGTAGCTCGGTGAAAAGGTTCTGGGTTCAATCCCTACTATCAAGAAACATTTTCATAGTCTTATTTTTTTATTTACTTCTTCATATGTGTATTAGTTTATTTATTTTTGGTTTGAGATGAAATTTTGCAGTGTTGCCCAGGGCGGTCTTGAATTCATGATCTTTATGTTTTAGCCTCTTGATTAGGTGAAATTATTGGTGTGTACCTTTGCACCTCACATAATCATTTCCAGAAAATAGAAAAGGATGGAAGATTTCCCCAAACATCTTTAAAGCTACTCTTATGCAACAAATAAAACCATAGGCCAATATTCCTCATAAATACAGATACAAAACATTTATAATATTAGAAAATAAAATTCAACAACATATAAAATGATATAACCATTTTGGTTTTAGTTATGCATTTAAGGCTGGTTTGATTTTAGAGAAATCAGTTAATGTAATCAATCATATAAACAAGCTAGATAAAAAATGGCATGAGTATATCATTGATGCAGAAAAAAACATTTGAAAAAATCGAATGTCTATTTATGCTTAGAAGTATGATAAAAAGAGGAGAACTTCATCTTGATAAAAATATCCCAAACTAACTTTACACTTAATAGTGAAAATGTTAACTCTTTCTTCCCAATGACTGGAAACAGTACAAAGATGCACTCTCATCACTGAAGATTGTTCTGAAAGTTTGGGCCCATTTAACAAAACAAGAAAAGGAAATAGAAGATGTTTCAGTTGGATATCAAAATTTTCTCTATTTGCAGATGACCATACTGTCTACATAGGATTTCCTAAGGAAGCTATAGAGAAAAAAAAACTTTCAGAAAAGAGTTCAGTTGATCAAGGTGTACAAACATAAATAATAAATTATATTTTTGAATCCTAGCAATGAATTCATGGACAAAAAATACAATACCAATTGAAATCACTCAAAATACTTTTTTAGGTGTACTTTTTTTTTTTTTTTTTTTTTTGGTACCGGGGATCGAACTCAGGACCTAGTGCTTGCAAGGCAGGTGGCGGAACCACTGAGCTAAATCCCCAGCCTGTAAGTGTACTTCTAAAAACACAAGTACAGGTCTTATGCACTGAAAACTATGAAGCTCTGCTATAATAAATCAAGGAAGTTCCAAATAAATGGCAAGACAAACTACATGAATGGAGAGGAAGTTTCAACATAGTAAAGGTCTCAACTCTCCCCAACTTAATATACAGGCTTAATGCAATTCTTATCAAAATTCTGACTTTTTAGAGAACAGACAAAATTATTCTCAAGTATTTACAAAAAGGCAAAAGCAATAAAATTGCTGAAATGACTTTGAAAGAGAAAAATAAGGAGAATCAATATATCAAATATAAAACTTATTATATAACTATAGTAATCAAGACTGTGTTGTATTGGTGGACACACAGACAGATATGTTAATAGAATTGTATAGAGAACACAGAAATGGCTAGACTATATAAATATGCCCAACTAATTTTTAGTAAAGGTGCAAAACAATTCAATGGAGAAAGTGTAGTCTTCTCAACCAAAGCTACTGGAGCAATTGAACATCCACAGGGGACCACCACCAAACAGCTACATCAACACCCTGTGACATCAGTCTCACATCTTGTACAAAAGTTAACTCGAAATTTTCACAAAGTAAAATGTAAAATTATGGAACTTTTCAAAAAATTAGCAGAAAATCTTAGGGAACAGGGGTAGGCTATGTTTTTAGACTTCACAACAAAAATATGATCTAGGGCCAGGGATTTAGATCAGTGGCACTGCTCCTGCCTTGCAAGTGCAAGGTCCTGAGTTTGATCCCTGGTGCCAAACAAACAAACAAACACATGATCTATCTATGAAAGGAAAAAACCATAATGTATACATTGGATTTCATCAAACTTAAAAACAAAATATCCTATTAGATAGATGAAAAGACAGTTTACATACTGGGAGGAAACATTTGCATACCAAATATCCCACAAAAGACTAATATATAGAAAAACAAAATAGTTGCACCTGACAATTAAAGACAAATAAGCAAAAATGACCCATTCAATTAGAACAGGACCAAAAATATGAACTAAAAGATACTAACAGCAATTAAGCACATGAGCTGTTCAAAATTACTAACCATTGAGGAAATGAAAATTAAAACCATGACAAACTATCACTACACATCTATCAGAACAGCAACAGTAGTGAGAAACTGGATCACTTGTAGATTGCTGATGGGAACCTAGAATACATAGTACAACCACTTTGAAGACCATTTTAGTGGTTTTTTTAAAGACTGAATATGCAACCATCAATGCCACCCAGTAATTGTACTTCTGAACAATTAACTCAGATAAAAGGAAACTTTCATTTACATAAAATCCTGTGCAAGAATAGTTAAAGCAGCATTATTATAATAGTCCAACACTAGAAACAATTCAGATATCCTAGAATGGGCAAATGATTAAACTATAGTAGATATACACCAAGGCATGCTATTCAAAAATAAAAACAAATCATCGATCTATGGAACAACTTGGATTAATCACTAGAAAACTATGCCAAGTTAAAAAGCCAACATTTAAAGCACACAAATTATATGATTCCACTTATATGACATTATTGAAAAGACACAATTATAGAAATAGAGAAGAAATTATTAATTTCTAGGAATTAAAGAGGAAGTATAGCAGAAGGATATGAGTATGCCTGTAAAAGTGCAACAGGAGACATCATGTGATGTGAAAATGTTTTATACCTTTTTTTTTTTGGTACCACAGATGGAACTTGGGTCCTTGCAGTTGCGCAGCAAGCGACAAAACCACTGAGCTAAATCCCCAGCCCAGTGTTTTATATCTTGACTATCAATATCATATTGGTGTTATACTCCACTAAATTTTAAAATATGTTATCAATAGGGCAAAATGATAAAGGATATATGGGATTTCTATGCATTAGTTCTTATAAATGCATGTGCATCCACAATTATGTCAAGATAATGATATGCCTTAAGTTTATAGACACAAGGTGCAACTATAGAACATTTGACCACAGGAAAAGAGTCAGGATATCTGGATTCTATAATTAGATGTATATATTGACTGAATAACTTTGTACAAATAACTTCCTTCATTCATTTGCTTAATAAATGGTTTTTGTGTTCCTAATATCAGCCAAATTGTGGGCAAAATACTGGGGATCATTCATTTTCCTGGTTTTAAATCTTAAATTTTAAAGGGGTGTTCAAATTTTAAAATTGAAAATTCAAATGTCTTCAAAATAATGTAGTTGCTAAGAATTGTTATTAAATGTTAATATTAGTTTATATTTGAATTACTACTTGCTTTGTAAACCCTTTAATTCATAGTTTGGCCCTATACTTCTTTATTTATCCAATATTTAGCAAAATAGCTTTGCATATAACATATGCTAAATTAATTTTATATTGATTTAAGATGTATTAATGATGACTTCATCTTAGGGTCAATAATTTAAATTGTTTCCTTGAACAATTGCCATTCTCAAATGTACACAAAACTTAAACGCTAGCTTTTAAAATCTCTTCCTATGCTATCTAGCCCACCAGCTGTTGTAATTCAGCTGTTGTAATGCTTAAATATTCTATGCTAGAAGCTCATATAATTCAGCTCAAATGTATTTTAAAATCACACCCATTTATAATTAATTTTGCCATAGTTATGCATTTATATAACAAATATCATGTGTCCATATTATAGAAGATAGGGCCTTGGAGAGACCATCAAGCTGCAGATGAATGTTTATTGGCCTGAAAAATCAAATTTCTGATGTTAAAGAGGCCTGGAAATGCTTAAAGAGCTGTAATTCAGTAGATTTTTCTCTGAATTTCAAAGTAGAAACTTTCTCATTGTCATCAATCATTAGATGAACATATGCTTAGGATCTCTCAAAAAGGACAAACCAAATGTATGTATGAACCTCAAATACTTGATAAAGTTGTGCAGCTACTGTCTATTTAGAAGGCAAAGACAAGTTGGCATAGTTTGATCTCACATTTATCTGCCATTTTTTCCCTCAACTATGAATGTGTTGTTTAATACAACTGAATTGAGCAGTTAAAATGTATGCCAAGAAGCTTATGTGTTAAAGTCTGGACTAAACTCAATAAAGAACTCCCTAGCTCTCAGGCCATGTCAACAGGCTCATTCTAGATAACATTATACATCCTTTTTTTTTTTCTGGGTACTGGGGATTGAACTCGGGTCCTTGCGCTTGCAAGACAAGCAGCGGAACCACTGAGCTAAATCCCCAGCCCTATACAGATTATTTTTATTTTATGTATAATAATTGTATAAATTTGTGAGATAACTGCATATGTATATACAATGGGTAATGATCCAATCAGAGTAATTAGCATTTCCATCTCCTCAAATATCTATTATTTTCTTGTGTTGGGAACCTCTGAACTTCCCCTGCCAGTTCTTTATAAAATATGTATCAAATTTTTGTGAACTATAGTCACCCTTCTATGCTGTTGCATTAGAGTTCGTTGGAGGTCAGAAGTAGAAAATATAAGAAGTGGTTACTCCAACAGCAGCCACAAACACCAGGAAAGTTTTGAGCAGTGTTGGGGGAAAAACACATGAAATTTGCATGTACTCTCTCACCTTCCCTCAAGTCTTATTTGATGATGGATCTTGCCCACGGTATTTTTAAGTGTTTTTTCTCTAGTTTGCTGGACCAATAGCTTCTTGTGCCAAACGGTAGAATACCAGGCATCCCTCCTCTGCTTTTCTCTGGTGTGCCCAGGATAAGCAGGGTTGGGGATGGGTTCTCTGGTCTGAATTCTTTCCTTGACACTACTCTTAGCCAGTGTTTACTACTGCTCTACTAGCCTCCAAGGGGTGGTCACTGCCACCTTCTAAGCTGCTAACTACTGTCATCCCTTGACATCCCTAACAACTTGATCTCCCTGTACTGTGTCACTTGCTGACCATATTGCAACCCTCAGATTCTATGATTGTGACATTCTGCTAGTAATGAGATTGGACTGATTCCACTATTTTGAGATAAAATTCTAGGGATGAAGTCAAAGAACTACAGAATTCCATTCCTTTTGTTAAATGAGGCCAGGCCTCACTTCAAATATTATAGTCCTAAAACTTTTCTGAAGGCAGTATCTCTAAACCTCATGAAAATAGATCTACTAATGTAACAAAATACTTCTGAAATGGTTGTATAATTCTTTTTTTGTTTATTTAATTCTTATGGACAATAGATAAAATCGAACTAGCGAGCACCATTGAATATAGCAGTGAAAAGGGGAAAATTCCTAAAAATTTTAAAAGCCTGAGACCCTTTAGTGAAGGAGAAAGAGTCATGTCCACTGCAAGTTTTCTCAGAGGTATCACAGTGTTACTTCCTAACACTGCATTAGCACTGTCCTGTGACTATCATCATGATAAAAATGCAATAAATCGTGCGTCAGTTTTGTTTGCAACTTCACAACAGTATATAATCTTTTCTGGAATAAATTACAATTAAAATGGTTAAGATAAAACTTTTTTTCTCTTAAAAGCCTTAAGATTAAAGAATCTGGAAATTTGCATGGAATTTCCTTATTCTCTGCTACTGATGAATGCCGTTGAAATTATTGTTAGGAAAATGAAAGGATATTGATGTTTAAATTTATAAGAGTTTTTATAATGTTCACTGAGAGCAAGTGTCAGGGTTGGTGCTAGCTTTGTTACATGCACTAGTCCCAGTACATTAGTCTATAGTATAATGAGTTAACTGAAGTTCAAAACAACTGGAGTGATTCACAAAGGTAACACCGAGGAGATAAAATCTGAACCTTTTTTAACGGCCCGAAAAACCTTATTTTTCCTCTTCACTGTAGTCTAATACAGTCATCCATTATATAATGATGTTATAGCCAATGACAGGTTGCTTACACGATGGTGGTCCCTTAAGACCAGAATGGAGCTAAAAAATTTCCATCACCTAGTGACATTATGGTTATCTCATTGTTGCAACACTTTGCATTACTTATCTGCTCGTGTTTATGGTGATTCTGATATAAACAATCCACTTCATTTCTAGTATTATAAATTATGGCAATATAATAATGTACAGTATAAAACATTTGATTATAGTAATAGATGACTCTTACTGGTTTATTTATTACACATTTTAATCATTATTTTAGAGCCTAACACTACTTATTTAAAGTAAGATTATCATGAAAAAGTATGCCATGTTATGTTTGCAACAATCTCATACATTGTACACTTACCACATTTCTTGATTGGTCCAAGAGTTCATTGTCAATTGACTATTACCATCGAGGTTTAATGTAAATACACTCTATGATGTTCACACAAGAAAATTTTTCCAGTCACACATACTTTAGAATATATTCATGCTGTTAAGTTATACATGATGTTGTAGTTACCTCTTTCCTAGCATAATTGATAAAATATAACTTAAAAGAGATGGTTAGAATTATTACCAGGCCAGGGATTTAGCTCAGTGGTTCCGCCTCCTGCCTCACAAGCCCAAGGTCCCGAGTTCGATCCCTGGTACCAAAAAAAAAAAAGAATTATTACCATAGGCTATACACTTTCATTTTTCCTGTCAACATGAACAAGCATGACAAACCAGTGAGAAATTGTATGTTGATTTATTTGTTCATTAAAGCCCTGGAGTCTGATAGCTGTAGTTTTGTAGAACTGTACTTTCTGCCCTGAAGTGTAGTTTTCTTTTACTACCAAATTTATTTTAAAAATATGACTGTACTATGCCATTGCCAGGCGATGAACAAGCCAGACCATGAGCAAACCAGATGCCTTCAAATATTTGATTGATACTGACCTTCTATTTCCTCCGTTTTAAGGAAATTTATGATACACTATGCAGCTTCTTTCAGTGGAAATTAAAAGAACACATAGAAAGACTCAAAATCTTGTAGTGTACCCAAAGGAGAATGACTGGGTTTGAGCAACTGTCTAAAATCCTATCAAGCATCAAGAAACTATACATATCTAACTGAGAAATACAGAAGGGTAATGTACTTTTAATCACCTTCCAAGGCTCTTATGTTAGAAAGTTTTAACCTCCTTTTCTGTGATCTAAGAGAACAGAACTAGAGTCTAAGTTATATGAATGTCAATTTCTTCCCACTGGAATAACGAATTACTTAACAATTGAGTCACATAAAATTTGTGTGGGTTGTCCTGTGAATGGAGAGTTCCTTACCTCTGAGGGTATTTGTACTCACTTTTTGGATTGTTATAACTTGGAGAGAGTAGATAATGGTTTCAAAGTGGATATTTTTATTAGGTCATTACTTCCCTCTCCAATCTCCCATCTCCAACTAAAATCTAACCTGCAATGCAGTATATAAATTAGGTAAATATGATACTTCTCAAGTTGGATTAGGGAAGCCGATGCAGCGATGAGGAGGTCTAGGACTTCATGCAACATAACTTGGATGCATTTAAAGATTAACCTTTGGATGATGTATAGTTTGAATATTGAATACCCCCAGCAGCCTATGTGTTGTTTTTTTTTTTCTGGTACTGGGGATCAAACTTGGGTCCTGGTGCTTGCGAGGCAGGTGCCAGAACCACTGAGCTAAATTCCTGGCCCATTCTAGCAGCCTATGTGTTAAGGTTTAGCCTCCAGCATGATGCTCTTGGGAGGAGGTAGAAGGTTTGAGAGGTGAGGCCTAGTGGGAGACTTTTAGGTCACTGGGGGCATGTCCTGGAAAGGGAATGTGGGATTTCAGCTTCTTCCTCATTCTCTTTCTCTCTTTTTCTCTCTTCATTCCCCCTTTCTCACTTCTTGGCCATGAGCTGAGCAGTCTTTCTTTGTCATGTGCACCCACTGTGATGTGCGGCCTTTGCACAGGACCAAAGAAACAGGGCCAACAGATAGTGGACCAAAACCCTCAAAGCTGTACACCAGAGTAAACCTATGCTATTCGTAAGTTGATTATCTCAGGTATTAGTTATTGTTGCAGAAAACTAACACAGATAGGAACTAGGTAGAGCTGAGGCTTGTTATGAGATTATGAGTGAATTAAAACTTTTTATAATGGTGATATTAAATCATGTTCTAAATGCCAAACTGGAATTTGAACAAGGTAAGCATCTTAAATGTTCTTTTTTTATTCTTTTTAGTGAGCTGAGGGAGGCCAACAAGGGGATAATCGTATTTTGTTTAATCTCACTCTTCTTCCAACCCTCACCCACTTTTTGGCATGATAAAAAATGAGCAAGACAAACAGGTGACAAAAAGCCTGGACCTATTTGACCATTACAATACTACAGCTGGCATGCTGTGCTTCTTCAGAACTTTATTCCATGCTCTGGTGTTAGCAGTTGCCTCAGATGTTATACTGTAAAAGTATCATTGTGAATTTCTTTTACCATAAAAGTTTGAAAGGTTTCCCACTAAGTTTTGAAAATTGAAGCTGAATAAGGATTTTTGTTCATGGAGGAAGAAACTGTCCTTTGAAACTTATTTTGCCTAAATGACAGTATTATGACTACTACATGTTATGAAATCAGGCTTCCAAAGGTCTATATTTACTTCAAAATGTCATCTGTAAATTACATATCTTCAAGGATTCTCATAAACTATGTTCCTTAAAGCTCTATGTTGAGCTGAACTATAATACAAAAAAAAATGACAGGTTGGAATTGGAATTTTATTTTCAGCATGGGTTAATGCAGAGTTCCTTCTGAGAACACTGGAGTAGGTAGAATAGAAATTTCAGCAGCTGCCACAGCTTAAAATGCTTTGCCCAGTCAAGTTTGATTCTCTGGAGCATGATTGGTTTTCTGCAAATTAAGTTTTTAACATTCTGGATGACCCATTCATATCTGTGGGAGTCCTCCCTCAAGAGTTTTGGGATCAATTTAGCTACACTGTATTATTTTAATAGGAGAAACCTTACTCCTCTGTATTGACGAGTAATATTTTTCCAAATAGAAAATAACAAGAGTGTGGTCTACACTTACTGTTTAACAAATATTTAACTAATGTATTGATATCAAACTAGGTATTGGTTCATTTTCCCTGTCCTAATGGAATTTAATTCCACAAGTGTTTATTTTATTAAAATTGTAAATGAGTGTATATGTTATTTTTCCATATACTTTAAATTTCTCTTGACATTGGATTTAATTAGCCAAAAAAGAAAAATGACTCATTAATTTACAAAATAGAAACTGCGTAATGAAATTTCTAAGCCCTTTATTCTTGGGAATTATTTTTTCCTCTCTCTATAATAGATATTATTAAATTATATTCACTCAGACCTATGATAATTCAGCTGATAATTATCTAGCAAATATTTTTTCCTACAATGTGGGCACTAATATGATAAGAACTGTTACCATGTATGAAATATGTATCTTTGATTATATGTATATATTATCTAATTAAGCCACCAAAATGATTACAGTAAATCCTATTACCCCATTATATGGATAAATATTCAAGCATCATGAAACTTACCCCAAATCATACAACCACCAGAATTAGTTCTGCACAGCGCTAAAATTCAAGCTCTTTTCATTGTGCTGTACTCTTTCATTGCTCTTCTAATGCCTTTGGGATCAATCAGGCTCTTGGCCTGAGAAGATGTGATTGTTATTCAATTATTCATTATGTCACTGAAGGGCAAGATTCAGATGTGTTGGATCAAAATCAATCCAAGTTCAGAATATTCCAGAGAGAAATCCTACATTGCCTAATGACCTGCAGAAAAAAAATCTGCTTTTAATGTTTTCTAGTGGTGATGAGAAAGCCATAAAGCATACTGTATTCATAGAGTGTTATTGGGAGAATTTGCTTGACTTGCTTTGCTAGAGTTTGTTTAAGCCACAGGGAGATCCTGTCTATGGAAAATAACCTTTTCTTCCAGTCAAGGAACAGGAATATTTTTAGATCACCTATTGAAAACTCTTGGCCACCTCCATGTAGTACAACTGTTTTTGGAAGCTGAGGGTTTATCTATCAGAAAGGACTTCCCAAAATAAAGTGGTCAGTACCTGATTGTGTGATTCTACCTTTGGAAAATATCTCCGTATTGACATAAGAATTTTGTCTCTTAATCCTGTGTAATTTATCAACTTAATTTAGTACAGTTAGTGTGAATTATCTCTTATGGATAGATGTTACTTTATGAATTACTTGGTTTATAATGAGCTTTCTTCCAATGATCAGAGGGACTGATGTTGCTTTGTGTGAGCTTTCATCTTTGCCATCAATACAGCAAATTGCCAAATCATGCACATGGCCTCATACAACTTCCAAGTCACCAGGGAATAGAAGAGAAGAGACAGACTGGAGAGGAAAAATACACTAAGGAGTAGTATTTTTAAGGTTCTGATTTTGAGCAATGCCTTTCCATAACAAATAGAAGTCAATTAAAAATTTGTATGACTAAACTCAATTCTTCACTTCTGTCCTCAAGTTAGGGATATTTGAATCTTAACTGAAAAAGCAAACAATTTTTTATCTGAAAAAAAGATCAAAGCAAAGAGCTCCATTAGTGATTTCAGGATACTGTCCTGATATTTTTCTTTCTTAACTGCATTTCCTCATTGGATCATATTTATTCCTCAATTGGCCTCCTAGCATTCTGGAAAAGCACAGAGGTGGCCATTCTGAAAGTACTGCAGCCTTAATCAACAGTCTAGGCGATACAGGTAAAACAATACACAATGACAAAGGCATCTACCTTGACCACACACCAAGCTCTGGATTTTGCATCAGGCTGGGCATTTATTTTAGGAGTTGGCATTTGATAGATACTATTTAGAGTCCGTGGATATATTTGTTTGATTTTAGCACTTTAGGTTTATTTATTTATTGAGTTAACTCAAGAGGTAGCTATTACTATAATTAGCCCTAACATACAGATGGAGAAAGTACACTTAAGTAGTGTTAAAACATTCTTCCCAAAGTTTTACTTTTTCTTTTTAATTTTAATTTTTCTATTAGCACATGTTTGAAGTACAAAATGATTGTCGTCCTCTTGGGGAGTTGGTGCATGTACATAATGCACCTTCTTTTTGAACCCCCTCCTCTCCCAAATCTCTCCATCACTTGATCTTTTTCCCATTTAAGAAAGATCTATCTTTCTACTTCCTATCATCTATCTTTGATTTTGCTCTTTATTTATATTTTGGGTTTCTCATATAAGAGAGAGCATGAAATGTTTAAGCTTGTATGTCTGATTTATTTCATTTAAGTTTTTAAAACTTGGAAGTTAATCCATTACCCACATTTACATACAGCTGATTATATTTTAAGGAAGATCGCATGAAGATATCATCAGAAAAGTGGCAATGGAAATATAGTTTGTGTACCACATTGATTTGACTAGTTGTTAGCTATGGGGTAATAGTTTTGTTCAAAATTAGTTAAATCTTACAGGAAAAAAATATGCAAACTTCCTTTTTGTAACATTTAAGCTATCAAGTATTTGATCTCCAAACATCTTTCCCAAGTTAATTTTTTAACATCCCTGCATACAATGCCACTTTAGCTCAGAGTTGCAATGAAATACTATTATTAATGTGTCACTTATGTCATACTTTGTGCCTATGTTCATGGTGCCACTTATGTAAATCATTCTTACCCTTAAATGCTAATGTACCACTTTCTCTGTGAGATCTCTTTGACATTTAGTGAGAATTAAAAGTTCTCTCATTTGGATGCTTTCATCAAGTTATGTGTATAATCATGCCACCATTTTGTATTTGAGTTTGTAATATTGCAAATTCTTGGAAGGCCAGTTATTTTTCTCACCCAACTGTAGATTTCCAAACATTTTTATTAGTTTCAAATGAGACAGAATAAGGGCAAAATATGAGTTAACTGAGTAGAAAATGGAGACATGAATTTTTTCACTTAGTCATTAAAGGGAGAAAGAACTTTATAAAAGAGAACACAGGTAGCATGATTTCCTCCATCTCCAATATCCTTGAAAATAAAGATTTCCTCTTCTCCATTTGCTTTGTGAAAATAATTATTGAGAAGCTTTTGCTTTGTGAATGAAATTTAATTACATGCTAGTAATTTCTTGGAAGAGGCAAAAGTTTACTGGGTCCCCTGATACTGATTAGTATTTGGATCCCTCATGCAATCACGCTCATGACCCCAAATGTGAACACTATTGTGCTCCTTGATAATTGGATCTGTGTTCAGAGTTTGATATACTTGCCCAAGAGAATTGGTTTAAAGTGAGAAGCAAAGTTTAAAATGGTAAAAGTAGAAGAAGTAAATTAGGAGGATAGATTTTTTTTTTTAGTTGTTAATTGAATCATTAAAAATGCCATTTTGAAACAGGGCAGGTAGTGTGTATTAATTGCAGGCATTAAAAAGAGCAATAAATGTTACAGCACCTCTTTAGCCATGAGTGTTGAGAGCCGTTAACAGAATTTTACAAAGGGGAGAGTCAACCAGATGTATTCAGTGAGCATTTGTAATGCTTGCCTTGTGCCTGGCAGTGTCATGGGTTGAAGAAATCTTATACTAAAAGAGATTGAAATCTGTTGTGGGAGACAACACATTAAAAGTAAGAGGGGTATGCATAGAATCAGAGAGGAGGAAGCAAATACTCTCCCTGAAGAAATCTTTGAAGGGTTCACCTGGCAGGTGGTCTCTAAGCATTATTTTAAAACATGAGTTTGTCTGGCTAAAAAGTGGAGCAGAGCATTTTGCACAAAAGGTCCAGCCTACTTACAGATAAGACCATGGAGGCCCTAGGGCATGTGCTGGCTCAGGAACAGTGAATAACACAATACAGCAAGATGGAGTATTGGGGTGATCCCAGGAATGAGGTAAGATAAGTTGATGGTGAAGAGTCTTCTAGATGATGACAAGGTTTGAACATTATTACAGGCAACAGAAACTTTAAAACGGCATTCGGTGCAGGGTATGGGGTTAATGTGCCCATATGCCGTCATACCTTATAAGAATTTTTTCATTTTACTTACCAAGAAATAAACTCAGAAACGTGGCTAGAAAAATCTAAATCAAAAGAAATTCTCAATGCTTTAAGGCTAGATTCACCATCAACAAGTGGTGGCAGTAGTGTCACTTGAGCCTCTCTTTAGAGAAAGATAATTAAATCCAGTCCCTGAGTGTGTTTGCCATTCTCATCCACCTTTCCCTATAAGTACAGATTGTAAACTTTCTGGAAAATTATCTCTGCAATTAAAATTCTAGAGTCAATTAGTGTTAAATTATTTAAACTTGAATAATTGCCTAACAACTAGTAATTGTGGACTTAGGATACTTTTACAGAGTTAAACTTAAGGACTCTGAGAAGTCATGAAGATTGCCTGAAGTTTTTCCCCCTGCTCAATCCTTTTGTGTATATACGACTGCAAATCCAAAGTGGAAGGAGAGCGATGAGTCTTTTCTGGAAGGTGAGTAGAAAGACCAATATGCCGAGGAGGATGTAATCATGAAAACTGTGTGAAGTGCAAATTTCTCCTTCTAGTGTATGAAATAGGCCACATCCCTCAACACAAAGGGTTGACGGGCTGGGAATGAGCAGCTCAGTTAGCAACTCCTCCCTCTTGGTCAGTCAGTGATTTTTCAAAAGAATCTATTCTTTTTTTTGCCCCTAGTCCCTTCAGCTAAGCAGATAATTCATTTTTTTCTCTCCTTCTATAATTTTTGTCAAGCACCTTTTCTTTTTTGTATCATGTTTGACTCATAATAAGCACTATTTATCATGAGCTTCCATTAGAAAGAACAGGAAAGTTCTGGCAGGGTTAAAAGTTGTCTTCCTGATTTCTCCATTTCAGCTTCATTTGAGGGTTCATGGAAGTACGTACAGATTTGAGGAACAGCATTAAAAGTATGAGACATGTACTTCTACAGGCCTTTGCCTTTGGTCCATCTTCACATCTCTAAGGAGGTGGGAAGGTGTGAATTTTGAGACTTCCCAGCCCAATCCTTAATCTAATTGGTGCAGAGATATAAAAGGGTTAAAAAGAAACTGATGATAAAATTCTATCAATATTTTTGAATATAAGATATTTAACAGAGAAAAAATAAGCTATCAAATTAGAAATTATTGGGGAAACATTCCTCCAAAGACTGGAGATTTGTACAAGAGAAGTAAGTAGTTTCCAAAGATATTTTTTAACTTTGATAAGGGCTGGAAATAATGAGGAATTTAACCATTTGCTATGTTTAGGTCTTTTTTTTTTTTTTGAAGAAGCCACAAGAACATTGCTGTCTTTTCTATAGACTGAGTTAAAGTGGAGAAAACAAGGACAGGGCAATAGCTTGGGCCCAGTGTGGGTTCTTCATTTGCCTATAACCTGAAGATGGGGGTTGTAGTAGGTTGTACTGTTTATATCATATTGCTTATTATTTTCACTAGTTCCTACTTACTGTACCTCATTAATAGCACTTCAGTTCTTTTCGTTTGTTTGATTTTTGTTTTTGCTATGTAGTCCAGTTTGGCCTTGAACTTGTGGTCTTCCTGCCTCAGCCTCCCAAGTGCTAGGATTACACCAGATCCAGCTTAAGTTCTTCTTAAATGGAATTATTTAAAAACTTAACATTATTTTTGTGGTAATTACATCTTTCAGTGCATTCATGAAGTATCTGGAAATGATTATCATGCTCCTCATTTTAATGCCATAATTATAATTATTACCCATATGCCAATCAATTCAATAAACATTTATTGAGTATCTGCTTTTTACCAATACTGGGGTTGGACCAGTTAATAAGAAAAGATCCTGCCTACAAGGAGTCATGGTCTGGTAAAATTAAAGAAAAATTGTTGGAGAGAACCAACTAAATGCTACTAACATAGCAAACAGTGTTAGGGAAACCTAGAGCCTAAAAGGCACTTTTGGGTTTTCTTTTAAGGCTGATAATGAATGATTTTTGGGTACAAACCTAACCATCAGATGGCATGTGCTAAGTGATAGCTTCCAGCTAATGTTAATATCCAGTTAATATTAGGTTTAAAAGAAAGCCATATATTCAAGCATAGAAATTGAGACTACCCAGGTGTGATAGAAACAATTTGCTGTTGTTACTGTTGGCTTTGTTTGTTGGCAATTGAGTGTGGGATTCTTTTCAGGGTAATTTAATTTTAGTTTGAGATGGAAAGCAGTGAGTGTGTTTGATTTTGAAGATCACTCCCTCCAAGCACACCTGAACTCACCATGAGTTAGAGAAATGTCTCTCTGCTAGAATTAGTAAGAAATACAGTGTTTAGAATAAATAAGTCCCAGGAGAGTAATGAAGAGTTGGGAAAATAAAAGATCTAGAGGTTGAACAATATGTCAGAAGCTGGAGGAGATGACCAGGAAACTGATTCTGGAAATACAAGTAGCTGAGGTACACCCAGAAGAGTCATGTCTACTCTTTATGTATGTCACTTAAGCTGAAATTGTTTACCAAGTGTGTTGGTCAGTTTTCCTGTTGCTGGAATTGAATACCTGACACCCACAACTTAAAGGAAGAAATAGTTTATTTGGCTCATAGTTTCAGGGGATTTGATCCATTGTCAGGTGGGTCCAAGCCAAGAACATCATGAAGAAGGAGCTTGACAAAGGAATACTGCTGACTTGATGGTGGCTGGAAAGCAGAGCAGGGGATCAGTTCTAGAGAAGGGGCAAAGACCAGTTATAGTACCCATGCCTCAGTGACCCCTTAGACATACCCAGAAATGTGCTTTACTAGTCCTCAGGTGGCTCTGGAGCAAATGAAGTTGATAATCCAGCTTACCTGTCACATTAGGGTATGCCTGTGAAGAAATGACATAAATTCTTCGCCTCAGCTTTTCCAACTGGCTTAAACCTTTGAGTTTATCTATTATATAACATCAGTTCAGTCAATTACTTCATATGCACATTCTGAAATATTAAGAATGAAAAACAGAGAAAAAAATTAATGGCTTAATTTTCATTAACATATTCTATATTTGTCAATATAAAAAATTAATAAGAGGCTTTTTATTTAGCTTACATGTTAATTGTGATATTTGAAACAGAAATCTTACTTTTTTAAATTAAACATATGATGATTGTGGGTACTGTAATCTTTTCAATACTGAAATGACTTAATCACCTCTGCTCAGTGATATGTTAAAAGTAAGAGGATCAAAGGTTTTCCCATTTGATCACAAGGAGAGACAAGGGAGAATACACCAGAAGGTAAGACGAAAGAGGTTATTTACATAGCAGATGCCAGAACTTGGAACCTGAGGAGCTGAAGATGAAAACAACTCTTTCAGGAATCCCATGGGCTAATGCTGTGATGGAAATGTGAGCCAGTTTAAAAATTCTGTTTTATAAGACAATGAAATTCTGCACCTGAATGGAGAAAATCCACGGCTGACAATGAGGTTGAATACAGCAGTGGTGTGCAATGCATGCTCAGTCATGATGCCTTCTGTAAGCAGTCCTGGGAGGGAAGGGTCATGTTTGCAAATGGAAGTCTGAAAACAGTCTTGGAGGTCCTTGTTGATTTTTTTCTCTTTATTGAGGATTTTTGAAGAATAGCTCTGGCTACAGGGTGGAGCATGAATTGTAGAAAGTGAGAGTAGAATCAAACCTGCTAGGAGGCTTTTGTAAATTCTGTGTCATTTTTCAAGACAGCAGAAAACCTTCCTTTCACAGCATATCTGGAAGTACTGGAGAAAAAGATAAAGTTCATCATCTTCAATGTGTGACTGAACTTAAGAAAAAATAATGGAATACTTTCAAAACCAGAAAGTAAATAGGAACCCATGTAAAGTCCAGAGAAGCAGTTGGCCTCAGTGTTTTGTGTTATGTACTATTTGTCAGGTAACGGTTCAGATTTTAAAGAGGTCCAGTATGGTTAGAGGTTGCATCAGCAAATTGTGCACAAAACTGAGAACCCTAAAGGATAATGGCATTGTTGGGTAAACTAAGAAAAACCTACACCCATTTATAGTATGGCTGAGGAGACACTTCTGTTTCTTACATTTGTGGTGAGTACAGCAAAAATAACAGAAGTCTCTCCTGAGAATTGCTCATCATAGCCCATATGTGTGCACATTTAGTCTCTGAATTTGCAGTATCTAGGAAGCCCTGAAACTCTGAATTCAAAAACTAATATTAATTAGACTCCTAAGGTCTTATGAAATGAATATATAAACCTTTTCTGGAGGAATAAAGTTTATAATCCCACTAGAGAGGTTCCACAATATTTTACTATGCACTTACCACCCTAAGGATATGAGAAATCTGCAGAAACAAGACACTATGGAGTCATATCCCCAGACCTACAGACACTAGAGCAGTCAAATACAGATTTTGAAATAAGTACACTTAACTAAATCTTATAGAAATGAGAAAAGAGGAAGACAGTATTGACACTGACCTGGAAGTTTAAAAAAGAACCAGCTACAGATTATAAAATGAAGAAGGCAATAATTGACATTAAGATCAATGAACAGTATGAATAGTAGATTAGATACAACATGGGAAAATTAATGAACTGTAAAATGGAGCTAAAGAAACTGCATGGGCTGCAGCTAGAGTTGGACAACATGAAAGAGATTTTAAGAGGCATGAAGGGTAGAATGTGAGGATGCAACATGAATCCAATCAGAGATCCAGGAAATCATAGAGACAGTCAGACAGAGCCCAAGTTGAAAATGTGCTGGCATTTGGTTGAAGAAATGGTTTGGATTTCCCAGAAATAATGAAAATTCTAGTCCTGTTTCAAGAATGTCAATGGGTAGCGCACATAATAAATAAGGACACATGTAGAAATATAAGGAAACTGGAGAAAAAACAAGGTCATTGTAGAAGTGCAGGTGATGTGGATAGCAGGAGTTATAGCAAAAATGAGGAAATGTAGTCAGATTCAGGCAATATTTTAGTGCTCAAATGTATACAATTTGTGGATGTAATGGGATTAAGGCTGGAGAGGTAGGGATCAAGGATGACTGGGACAGCTGGGTTGGTGATTGGTCCTGTATTAACCAGCAAACAAGTATTTTGCCCCTTTCATATGTAGGGGCCACTTGTCATGGCACCTTTCTGCATAGATGGTGTGGTGGGGGAAGGCAGCTAGCCTTTTGTACTGCCATTCCCCAGGCTTGGTTCACCCACTTCTGCCCACACAGCTCCTGTGAAATGCAGGGAGAGGGAAGGAGCTCAGCCTCTAGGGCACTGTCTGGGGAGCTGTGGGATTAAAGGAAGACAAGTGGATTGTTGTCAGGAAGTTCAATGTGACTTGGAGAAAGCCTGAAGCTAATGCCTTGAGTGAAAAGGTGACATTTGTTCCCAAGCTCCTTTCTGAGACAGCAGGCAATTTTAGTCAGATTCCCACCTGGCTTTTCTTGTCAATTTATCTTCAGGCACAATCTTAATCTTGTATTGTTCAAGTCAGTCAGTCGCTGTCATTCTCCTTGTTTCAGCAGGATACTTTTTTCAGAGACTTCTGGTTTACTTCAAAATCTTTTCAAGGGCATGTGCTATTATAAGTGTAGCAAAAGAAAGAAATGCTTGGTTCAGAAGCTATGGCTTATCCTGGGCTCCTAAATCGGAAGTGTATGTTCTCTGGACATTTGGATTGCTCCCTGTATGACACTTTGAATAACAAAAAAGCCAATCATTTTGCAAAACCCTGTAAATAATGTTTTCTGCTTTCTAGGGATTGTGATTCCCAGCTTCGTCTTCATCTCTGAGTAAATCTTTGCCCTTTTGAAAGGGGATGGGGACTGGTTTTCACAGCCACTTCAGGGCTTTCTGCTATTGTTTTCACTGAAATTTCCTTGTTTCTCCCCAAATTCACCCTTTTGGATTTGAGCCTGATTTTAAGATTTATAGAAGAGTTGCCGAAAACAGAATAATTCTGCTTGCCCCTCACATACTTTGTTCTTTACATCTTACATACCTATAGTTTATTTATCATAACTAGGAAACACACTGTCACATTACTATGAACCAAATTCATTGCTTTATTTGAATTTCACTAGTTTTCAAATGAAGTCCTTTATTAAATTTAATTATCATACCTCCTTAGGTTTTTGGCTCTGATAGTTCCTCAATGTTTTAATTTTTTCTCCTGATGACCATGACAGTTTGGAGGAGTATTGGTCATGTGTTTCTAGAATGTTCCTCAATATGAATTTTCCCTGAAGTTTTCTCAGAATGAGACTAGGGTTCTTGATTTTGGGGAGGAAGATCACAGAGGTAATGCTACCATTTTCATCTGATCATATCTAGGCACATACTATCAAGATATTTTATCACTGTTGATGTTGATCTTGATCATCTGACTGAGGTGATGTTTGCCAGCCATAGCTACTATGAAGTTACTATTCTTTTGTTTTATCTTTTATATATTTGGTTCTATAATACAAGTAAGTCATTAGGTGTATTGCACTCATGAAAGTGTGAAGGGATTAAGGTCCACCTCCTGGAGAAGAAAGCATATAATTATTTGGAATTTTTCTGTAAGAAAAATTTGTCTTTTCTTCCACCTTTGCATATTTGTTCAATCATTTACTTGTGTCGGTGAGTTTGATTTTCATTCCCTGCTCAGTCCTCCTTGTTAGGCTGGGATGTTTTGTTCAACATACTTGATTTCTAAGACTGCTTTCCTTTGGATACTGTTTTGTGTTTCAAAACCCTTATGTTTTGAAGTGGGGTTTGGCCAGAGAATGCAGATCATGAAGATGTGACATAGAAAGGTGTATTCTTATTTTTAACTCTTCCTTGTGCCCTTTCCTTCCTGGATACCATGAGTTGAGCAACTTTCCTTCTCTATGTCCCTCTGTCATGTTATATCTGCCTTGGAGCCAACCAACTATGCACTGAATCCTCTGAAACTTCAATCAAAATAAACCTCTCATCCTTTAAGTTGCAGGTGTCAGGTATTTTTTCCCAGCTATGAGAAATGACTGATACAGATACTGTTTCTGTCATCAATGCTTTCTTTACTCTAGACCTTACTTTCCTTGTTTTGGGGAAGGAGACAAATAGCCAGAGGAGTTATAGAAAAAGGAAGGAAAGGATTACACTGCAGTGAAGAGGTGAAGAGAGAAGAGAATAGGTTTGGCTTTGAGATATTTGAGGTGATGGAACCTGAACCAAACACAGGGAAACAGCAGGAGGAGACTGAGAACATGTTTTTGCAGAGAACTTGAAGAATATGTGGAGAGAGCACTGGAGTTTTTCCCACCTTAAGTTAAAAAGTGGTACAAGAGAATTCTGTGGTCATCGGGGTTGCATTCATTTAAAGACAAGTAAATAGGCTTTGGAGCACAATTCATCTGGTTGCTAAAGATGAGAAATTTGTGGATTTGAGGATATTTTGAAGATTGCCTAAGGTCAAAGCTCTTCCCAGCAGAGCCAAAATTAGAAGTGAGGCTTCCTGATTCCCCCATCTAATTCTTATTCCACAATGCTGCAGCTGTTTCCATGTAAGGTGATTCTGATACTAATAGACTGAGGTATGCCATCCCCCTGGGAAGCTTGAAACTATAACTAGAAATAGCCTCAAAGGGATAGAAACAACTCAGAGAGGTCCAATTCCCTTCTTGGTGATTTAAATGTTAATATGTTGGCATTTCTTCAGGCAAGTGGGAGATTAGAAAGCAGCTGAGGAAACCTAGTTCCTGTTGCTGGTTAAGTGACTTTTTGCAGTCCTTGAAGAAAGGATTAGAGACTTATGTATAAGAGATTCCTAATGGAACCCAACCACCCTTTCATCTTGTGTCAGTGGCAATAATTCTCATCTCTTACCAGACCAGTAGAAGCATGCAGTAAGCTACAAAACTAGACATGCTTATGTTAAAAATCTGGACCTTTCTTTGGAAGCAATTATTTCCTCTAACACAGATGTAGCCCAGACAGGTGTTTGGTTAATTTGCTTCTGTGTGTTTCTCTGCCAGAACATCTTGCTTCATTTTTGCAGAAATTTTAGCTACCCTTTTGCTTCAACACTTAGCTACTCTAAAATTTAAAAATCCAAGTAGAAAACAAAACTAAGCAGTTAAAGATGTGGTGATGTATCTCACTTTCTAATTGATGTCTGGGAATTTGAAAAGCCTGGGCTGTTTGGACTGAAACTTTAGTCTTCATCTAGTTTGGTATTAAGTATGTTAATTATGCCTTATTTATTTTGGGGGCATTTGCCAAGTTCGGATCCAAGTTCAGACTTGGTTGAAAGAAAACTGCCCATCAAACAAGTATGGCAATGGCCTTGGGGTTAGTAGCTCATAAACTTTTGTGAAAGAAAATTTGGAAAGCACTGAAAAATAAAAGAATAAAATGAAAATTGCACAATTTTATTATTAAATATAGCCACTGCTTTCACATTTTCATTTTCTCATCTTTTCCCTATATGTGATCTTACAAAAATATAGCTCCTACAAACACATTGTACAATTTTTATCCATACATTCTTTTCTTATATTATAAATCAGCTAATAAATACTAAAATCATACTAATAAAATACTAAAATGCTATTTTAATTATATGGCTACACCATAATTTGCTTACGATATTTTCTTCCATTCTTTATTTTTATTTAGATGGTTTCCAGTATTTGGCTATAAAATAGCATTTTACCACAGATATTTTTGAAATTTAAAAATTTTTTACTTGGAGAACTACATAGAATTGGAATTAAAGGGTACTACATTTTAAGAAGTTTATGTCTACCAGGGCCTAAAGAGACTTAGATATTACAGATTTTTCCAGTGAGGCCAAAATCCATACAGATGATCCCTACTTATAATATTTTGACTTACTCTTTTTAATTTCATTTTATTTTTTTACTTTATGGATTGTATAAAAGCAATAGGCATTCAATAGAAATCCTATTTTGGATCATCCAACCTGCTGCTCCCAGCCCAGAGGAAGGGGCTTCTGAGCCGCTGTCCCACTGCTCTCGGCCCAGAGGAAGAGGCTTCGGAGCCACCATCCCACTGAACCTGGCCCAGAGAAAGGGGCTTCTGGGCCACTATCCAGCCCTCCACTCCCAGCCCAGAGGAAAGAGCTTTTGGGCCACTGTTCCAACTCTCCCAGCTCAGAGGAGGTGAGCTGCATGAGTGCCAACAGCACCCACCCTCCCAGGTTGAAATGAGAAGACACATAAATAAGTCTTAAAACCAGACTTCCAGATCACCTACAGCAACCTCAAAGGGAAATGTGATGGAACACTCTGATACTCAACCACTTGGACTCACTGAACTGGCAACAAAAGAGGAGCTGGAAAAAATGAAATCAGAAATAATTTCTCAGATAACAGCAGAGATTGTGCTCATAGTGCATGACATGATTAATAAATCTAGAGAGGAGCTCAGGAATATGATGGAATCCCAACATGGGAA
>NW_004624734.1:20146853-20159192 GCF_000247695.1 Heterocephalus glaber | reverse complement strand
GGGAAAGGAAAGAAGGGAAAGGAAAAATGCTGAGAAATGGAAAAAATGGAAATAAAGTCTTTGTAAATAGGGAAGGGAGGGCTAGGAATGGGAAAGAGTAAGAACCAAGATGCATTATATAAAGGTACAAATTCCCAATGAGAAATGTAATTGTGTAGTATACATAAAATGTACCAGTAAAAGAAATTAAGTAATTAAAAAAATCCTATTTGAATTTTGATCTTTTCCCCAGCCTGGGTATGTGATTTGATATTCCCTGGAAGTGCTGGGCAGCTCCCAGTCGGCCACTTGACCATGAAAAGAAATAATTTCTTCTCTACAGTGCTAGGTTATGTTGTTTGGTAACTTAGGTATATTAAATGCATTTTTGACTTTTGACTTTTTCCATTTATGATGGGTTCATAGGCACATGACCTCATCCTAAGTCGAGGAGCATGTATACTATGCCTGCATTACGGTAGGGACCTTCAAACTTCTTCTCATCTGGATTTAAAATATACCTATGAACTTCATCTTTTTTTAAAAAATTACTTTTGTTGGTCCAAAAATAATCATATAGGGATGATTTCTATGCCTGCTTGTTTACCATATGTAATGAGGTATTCTCTGCTCCCCTTCTCCTCAGAAGTGACTTAAATATGGCTGCTGACTTAGTTAGGACTTTGTCCACCAGCTTGCACCGCATATTTTTTTGGTGCCCTTAAAGTGGAAAGGCATGCAGATGAGGGGAGAAATGAGAAGGGTAATTGGAGCTTAGTTATTTAAGACAAACAAAAGTGTACAATAGAGAAACTAGGTATGTGGTCAGGTCAAAAGGGCAGGAGGACAGTATTGGTTCCAGAAAATCTAAAAGATGATAGAACCAGAGGGACATTTTATTTCAGTTTAAGAAAAGTTCAGAGAAGTTCTGGTGCTATAACATGGATTTATGATGTCACTTTATCTTCTTGCTAGGTTGCTTTATCTTCTCGCTCTATTATAGCTAGCATGTTGGCTTTATTTTTATGATTTTCTATTCATGGTCATACAATGGAATCACATTCTTTTCCAAAGGAGTCTCAAAACTTCCAAAGGCATTAATAGATAGTAAGAAGAAAAGAGTTTTTAATTGTCTTTCTTTTTATCATACTGAGAACCCCTAGACCTTTTCCCCTCAGATGCCACTGGATAGAATTGGATTCTGTATACACATCTGGGCCACTCACTGGTATGATAGTCATAAAGCAGTCAGGCATTCGTTCTGGGAAGGGATAGTGACCCATGTTTTCCAAGTACTTTGCTCTCCCATACTTGAAGTAAGGAGGGAGGTGAATTTTTTGGAATACTGTGAATAGTGCCGGCCTTAGCCAGAATCATAATTGAATAAGAAGACTGGGTGTTTTCTCTTACAACAAACATGTTTCTTCTTAAAAAGTTTAGTTTCTTCTTTCTTGGAGTAGTGTGTGTGTGTGTGTGTGTGTGTGTGTGTGTGTGTGTGTGTATGAGAGTATTAGGGATGATTAAAATTATGGGAAATTATGGAAAAAGCCATTCCATAGCTTTTCCACAGAAGGAAGATGGAATAACCCCAACACTTACAAGTAGTTTAAATGGAAGA
Source organism: Heterocephalus glaber (assembly GCF_000247695.1). Next base: position 20,157,595 of record NW_004624734.1, on the reverse strand, counting down.
GAAGAGCATTCTCTGAGGCTAGATAAAGACATTTGGGTGATTTCTATGAACAATGTTAGACTTTCAGAGGGCTATTTTGTAATAAATTATCAGTCAGATTGGTATAAAAATTCAGGTTCAATGCAGCTAGCAAAACAAGAATGAAGAATAGTCATTTGTTTTTTTCTAAGTTAGTTTTAAATATTGGAATTAAGTTTGTAGAAGTTTGGGACCCAAGGATAGAAATCTTGAAACCATGAGTTTCCAGAACTCTTGTTGTTTAATACCCCTGCTAAATAAACTATGAAAGGTTTGACAATTGCAGAGCAGGTAAAGTAGTTGGATTTACTATGAAGCTGTGCTATGGTTTGAATTTTTCCTTTCTCAAATTCATGTTAAAACTTAATCCCAAATGCAGCAGTGTTGGGAAGTGAACCCTAATGAGATGCTTAGGTCATGAGAGCAAAGCATAAAATTAAGGATTTATGCATAAAATTAATTCATTAAAAAAAGGCCTGCAGGAGTAGATTTTTACTTGGCAGCTCTTCTGCCACCCGAGGAAGAACTTTCATCCTTTCTGGAGGATGCAGCATTCACTTTGTAAGAGGAGATTGAACCCTTACCAGACACCAAACTTCTGTCACCTTCATCTTGGACTTCTCAGCTTGTAGAACTGTGAGAAGTGAGTCTCTGTTCTTTATAAATGACCCAGCCTCAGGTATTGTGTTACAGCAGCACAAAATGGAACAAGACAATGTGCTCCTGAGTGCTCTCCTGGGATTGGATTTCATCTCCTCTGGCAAGCTTGCTTTGCTTTTCAAGGTGTTGATTGGTTCTCTTTCTGTGAGAACTTGGTGCTTACCCTTGAGCTTATGCTTCTCACCCAGATACCTGTAGTCTCTGGACTGATACTAGGAATGCCTAGTAGTTATTACATGAACAGGGAGGATGAATTCACAAATGAATGAAATAACAGCATGAGAAAAGGAATTCCCTTTGTTCTTTCAGGGGAGTCAATAAGGTGACCATAGTCAAAGATTTTAAAATATATACATGTATGATAAAATTTCTTGAACACTTTAATATCCTTTTGCATAGTTTTGTATAAACATATCCTTTATTCTAAGACATTGAAAATTCACCCAGTCTTGAAATGCACAGCTAATGTTAAAAAAAGGGACAGATTGTATTGTCAGATTTGTGCCCTGAAACCAACCATCCCCTGCCTCCTCTGCACAAAAATGAAGACTTATGCATGTTTTCAAAAAGCCTGTTTACTCAACCTGGATGCTAATGAAAGTAGAAGTCTGGAATTTGACCTTTCTTATTTGAACACATTTTATTGGAATATATTTGCCTTTTTAATCTTGATAATGAATAATTTTTGAATCTAAACTGTTCAAAACTACCCCTCAAATCAAATTATATTTAATGTGCTAGAATGTACATGATAAATTTATAATTTTATATCTTTATAGTTCATATAATAACATTTATGCCAAGTATAGAGTCAAATGGTTAAAAAATGGATATGTTTTGGAATATTTATATATTATGTATTGATCAACTCAGGATACTTGATAATATACCATAAAAATGTACAATTATTACTTGTCACTAAAAAGAGACAAAAAGACAAAGGAAAAAAGTTATGCATATTTGCATATTCAATTTTATTATGGACATGAGTTTTGGAGTAAATAAATATTATAGTCACATACAGAGCCTTTTAATGTAAGACAGTCACCTGGGAGAGCACTGGACAGCGTCAGCTAAATCAAAATTAGGTTCTGACTGTACCCTCGAATATTCATTCTTTCTGGGCCTCAGTTTCCCTCTCAGGAAGCTTAAATTTGATAACACTATAGGTCTCACCTGTCTTATTTATAGTTTGGAACTGAAGTAATTGTGCCAAAGGACTTTGAAGTCTATAAATATTATAAAATTGTGAAGTATAATTTACATAGAGTAGGTAGAAGAAAACTTTCCATTACTTGTCAAAAAACAAACAACAGGTCAGTTTAATCACATCTATGTATAAGAATAGCAGTTACATCTTTTACAAAAACAAATCATTGATTAAATGTGGTGTATTTGCCATTTTTGTCTTATCTTAGACATTATTGCCATTGTGATTTGATCAGAGAAGATGTGACGTTAAGTAGTTATCTAGGAAGAAAGAAAAATCAGTTTGCTACACATCAAATAGCGAGGAAAAATAAAATCTAGAGATATAAAGAGAAGTGGAAGATGGGAGGAAATCTATTTTCTGTTAAATAGTGCATGTAATCTCTTTGAAATGTGTGTGTTGGGGAGGGGGAAGGGAGGAGAGAGACAAAGAAAGTAGGAATGAGAGCACATTGGCTTTTGATCACTAGGGATAAAGTGGAGCTATTTAATCACCAGATTGCCCTCATACTGTGTACATCCATTGTGCTGTGGTTGAACTCTAAGTGGCAGCTCTGTTGTGCCTGCTAATTTCAGCAGTGTGAATTTCTCCCCTTACTTAAAGGGAATACTTAGTTCAATTGATGCACATTTCACTGAATCCACAAATCAATAAACCACTTGGAAAGAACTAAAGTGTGAATCTTCCTAGATGGTCTCCTGATAGGAGAGACAAAGAATGGCAATAAGATCTGAAATCCCCAACTGGGAGTTAAGCCTGCTTTCACTTGTCTGGCTTAGCAGATGATGTCAACTGGCAATGGCTCATGAATGTTATCTCTATAGACTCTTTTCTGTGGGCCTCTCTTTCTTCTTTGGGCTTCTAAGGGCCGGCTTCCAATTGCAGTAATATCTTGAGAATTAGTGGAGCATGGTCTTTTACTTCCAGTGAAACTGGGCAGTGAGACAGGAGCCAGTGGAACCAATCTCACTGAAGGATCTGAAATATAAGGTATTATGCTGGATAAGGCCCAAGACCAGAATATGCCAATCTTTGGGCAGAGTCCAAACCACGGACAAAAACCAGTCTGCATCTGGTCACAGGGAGCAGAACTGGACTAGGGTTAAGAGGCAGAACTCCAGAAATAGGATCTAAGGCAGGAGTACATTTTATCAGCTATGGGTCTTGACTGAAATCAGCAAAAGTTTATGCTGTCTATTAGAAGCAAACGGAGGATTTATTATAAGGTGACTGGGGACTTCAGAATAGACCGGAGGTGGGAAAATCTGGCTTGAAAAAAAAAAACAGGAGCACTCTTTCATACACACACAAAATTCTCAGTAGATTGAAGACTTAAATGTGGAAGTTAAAACTCTGAGTTCAGAAGATCAAAAAGGAAAATATCTTTATGAAGTCAGAATTGAGAAGGATTTTCTTATAAGACCAGAAAAACACTATAAAGGAAAAGATTTTTTTTCTACCACATTAAAATTAAGAACTCAATGCAACAAAGGAATTTTAGAGAGGAATGACAGAGTAGTTCTAGACAACCAAAGTGTAGATTTGAAATATATGAAAGATCCTACAAATGTGAAATATGAAAAAGTCATACAACTCAATTGAAATTTATACATGGGAACTAAATAAGCATTTAACAAAAGAGGAAGTTGAAAGAACTAATAAATACATGAAAGACAGCCTTCCTGATAAAAGATAAAATAAAACCACAATCAGTTATCAATGCATTAATAAAGCAGATGTTACCAAATGGAGGTGAGGATGTAGAGTTAGAATATTGCATTCCCTGGAAAGCTGTGTTATTATACCCTTGAAATTGAACACATGATCCAAAATATCCATTTCTACATTTTTAATAATAATAGAATGGACCTATAGTAGTGGCCATGGTGCCAGAATATGTCACTATGACATAAACATTGTTTCGAGAAGGAATTTAGTTTCTAAAAATGGGTAAAGAAATGAAACTAAACTGAATTGTTTACTAACACACACACATATACACAAACAAATTCAGATATACCTACACAGACACATATTTCAACAGAGAAGTGTACTAAATAATCTCTGAACAGTGCGTTATTTGGTGGCTCCTGACAATTTAAAGAGCCTAGAGAAGCTCTTGGAGACATTGAGAAGCCTAAGTTTTTAATTTTCCAAGAACCACCTTGGAAAGCTGTTTAGAGCACTATGCTGATAATGAATGCCATCTAAGATCATGAAAATCTTTGAGGAAGCTGTTACCCACGCTTTGCTATTGAGGTTGATTAAGGTATCTCCCTTCTTTAACCCAAATTAGGACACAGGAACACTTTAAAAGGTGTCCTTTCCCCGTTCTCTTCCCCAATTACAGAACTGTGTTCAGCTCTTAGAGTCAACACCATACTTGCTCTGTAATTAGTTTCAGAATTATGGCATATAAGACTGGCACAAACGTCTTAGTTTCTTCTTCTTACATTCCATCCACAGGGCATAATGGAATTCAGACCCTAGGGAAAGAGATAAGATAATTTTCACAGGAAGGTAAGATAATGAAATTATACAGATTTTAGAAATGAACATGTGTTAAAGATTTCATATCTCTGGGGTATGAAGTAAAGGGGATTGGAATGTGCCACTCAAAAATATGCCATTTTGGCACAAAGACTATTTTGAACTGAGGCAACTGAGAACAGACAAAGACGGAGTTCTTGGCCTTCTCTTTATTGTGAAGGGACTAAAGAGGTGACATCAACATGAGTTTGCAGAACTTACTAAAACAATGCTTATCATTCATTAATTCCTTCATATATTTCTTAGTCATAATTCACCAGCCCTTAAAGCCCAAATCTCCTTTGCATTGGTAAAATGGGATATAAGCCCTTGGGTTTGGCCACTTCTGTCAGAGTCACTTCTTTTCTGTGAACTCATACACATAAATATTAATAAAAATTATGTGCCATTTCTCCTGTTAATCTGTATTTTGTTAGTTTAATTTGCTGGCCCTCAGGAGAAAAACTAGGAAGGTAGAGGAAAAGCTTTCTCTCCCTGTCAGAGGGAACCAGGCAGGTGTTATAACTTGTTCAAAGAAAATGTCAAAAAAGCACAAACTTATCTGGCAAGCAAAGGAAAGTTGAAATAAATTGCCAAGGGAGACAAAAGCTGTTTTTTCTCTGGAGGTTAAAGGAATCAGTTAAATATTCACCAAACCAGACAGAATTTACATGTTTATCAGTTATTTATAACTCAAATGGTTAAAAAATAGCTCCAAACCAATTAAAGTATACACTAATAACCTAGAAGGGAGTGCAGTGTATGGAGAATCTAGTTTTCTACAGAAGAACAATTTTTTTTGGTATAACAAGGAAAACAGCTAAAATAATTTTGTTGACTTCTCAATTGTTAGTATCTTTTGACAGAACCCTTTAACAAGCTCATTATACATGAAGCTTTTATTCCTTGAAAGACTTGGTATTCTGAAGGTCAATGGGCCGAAGGCTTGGAGAGTTTTTTTGAAGGGCACTTTGAGAAGCCCTTAGGGCTGCTTGAGATTGGATTCGAGGTGCTAGTTCTTGAGAACTGGGAAATCAATTACTATGCCAGCTTCCTACATGTCAAGAGCAGCCACTGCTTTACACAATGCCTGCCAGGTAATAAAGCAGTCAACATTTTCCCCATTCAATAATCTTTCATACCAACTGTCCAACTTGACATCCCCTTAAAAATTCACTGTATTTGATTCCTATGCCTGGGGTCTTTAGAATTAAATTGTTTATCTTACATATTTCACCATTGCCAATGTGTTTGTATTAACCCCAAGGTGTTATTTACTGCTTATGTTAGTCCTAGGGGAAAATAATATAGTCAATCCTTATTATAGGCAAATACACCTAGGTTTTATTCCATTTGTGTTGTTGTAAGAAAATACCCCAGACTGGGTAATTTATGAACAATAGGATATTGTTTCTCACAGTTCTGGCAGGTGAAAAGTCTAAGGTCAAGAATTTGGCAGGTTCGGTGAGGACTACTCTTTTCATCTAATACAGGAACTTTGGCTATATAGTCTGGAGGCAATGAATGTTGGGTCCTCATATGGTGCAAGACCAGAAAACAGCAGGCACTTAAGCCATTATCATGAATGGAATAAAATTCTGTTCATGAAGATTACCCTAAACACTCTGATACTCAACCACCTGGACCCACTGAACTGGCAAGAAAAGGGGATCTGGAAAAAATGAAATCAGAAATAATTTCTCAGATAACAGGAGAAATTATGCCCCTAGTGCAAGACATGATTAATAAATCTAGAGAGGAGCTCAGGAACATGATGGAATCCCAACATAGGAAACAAATGGAATCCATAAAACAGATGCAAATAGATTTCCAGGAGATGAAAAACTTCATTGAAAGTCTACACAGCAGAATGAGCCAATGTGAGGACAGAATTTCAGATATGGAAGATAAGATTGCAATTAGTGACCAGAAAAAGAAAAATTGCTTCAAAATTATAAGGGAACATGAAAAATCAATGCAGCAGCTGCTAGATGATGCAAAGAAGAATAACATAAAACTGATTGGAGTCAATGAAGAAACAGGAGAGAGTGCAGATGACATAGAAAAATCTCTTCACAGAAATAATGGCAGAAAACTTCCTAGGCATGGAAAAAGAGCTTGACATACAGATAAATGAGGCATATAGGACTCCAAATAGCCTTGACTTAATTGTATTCTAAAAGTCCCACTTCTTAATACTATCACATTGCCCATCAAGTTCAATACATGAATTGTGGGCGACACATTCAGATCATAGCATTCTGCTCCTGCCCCTCTAGTGTATATTTTTCTCCCATGCAAAACACATTCATTCTATCCCAGTGGACCCAAAAGACTAAACTTGTTCCAACACCAACTCAGAAATCTAAAGTCCAGAATATCACCTTTATCAGAAATGGTGTGACTCAAGGTAAAATCATCCTGAGAAAATTTCCCTTCAGCTGTGAATCTGTGGGTTCAAAGTAATGGATTTCCAAAATATAATGATCGGACAGCTATAGGATAGACATTCTCATTCCAAAATGGAGCAATAGAAAAGAAGAAAGGAATAAAAGATTCAAAATAAAAGTTAAAAAATCCAACAAAGCAAATAACCTTAATTCTTGATTCTTGAGAATAATCTTTGACCTTATGTTCTTCTTCATGATCATACTGGTGAAGGGGTGGGTTGCCAAGGCCCTTAGAGCCATGACTTACTGGATGCTGCCCACAGTACAGCTCTCAGGCTGCAACTCTTGTAGCCTGCATTGCATCCTGGGAGCCCTACAGATGATGCTTTGCGGATCACTTTGCTTGTATGACTCCACTAGATATTGCCATAATGAACTTTTTGTTCAGCAGCCGTGACCTGAGGCTCTGTTGGCTCCTTGTGAAGACCTCTGTGGTGGCCCCACATCAGTATCAGATCTCTCTCTGGACCCCAAGGATCTTTGAGGCATCTTTTGAGTCGTAGATAGTGGCAGCAGTGTCTCCACGGGTCTTTCACTATGCATTTGTACCGTGTGCTTGGAACCAAGATTTACCATTGATACCCTCTGGAGCAGCAGTCTGAGCAGCTCTGCCTGTGTGGGCCACGATTGCAGTGGTTCAGGAGAGCTGTGCTGAAAATGCGAGAAGCAGAGACTTGAGGTGGCTCTGGGCATAGAGCCTCCAGGACTCCCAGGTATACTGGGTTTTTCTCTTCAAACTGTTTTGCTCTTAAGGTACTGGTATTCTGGGCCTTGATGGGAGTGATGGACTTAAAGATCTTCAAAATGTAGATTCATTCTTCTGTTGTGTTTTTGAAGAACATTTGCCTTCCTATAGCCATACTAATCTCCTTATCTAACATTACTTGGCCACACCCTTGGTATTCCTGAAGAGAGTGGCAGGGGATGAAATCTATATCCGTACATAGGGGAAGAGCAGCAGGACTGAAGCCATTTGCTCAAGCTCTTATCTTATCATGGATGGGATACAGAATCTTCTTGAAGTCTCTTCTGTCATGATTTAATTGCCACCTAAAAACCCCAGTTCTTAATACTATCACATTGACTATTAAGTTCCAATATAAGGGTCACACATTCACACCATAGCAGGGCACTTTACTTGCTAAAGTTATTTGTAAGCCCAAAATCAACACTCAAGGTTCTTTGCCAGCCATTCTTAGACACATGCACGGGCAGGGTAGAAAAATAATTTGAGTTTCCTGACCATTTCTAGCTGAAGTTGAGCAAGGGAGCCTCTTCCTTCTTGTTTCAGCAGTAGCCAGTGTCTTTATGGTTTATTTAGTACCATTTTTACTTTTGCATTTTCTTTGGTCCTTGTTGATGACTTTTTGTTTGAAATAGCTCCCACATGAAGTACTGAAGTGTTGTCTAGTGTTGTGTGTGAGAAGGCTGTGATGTGCCTTTATATAGAAAAAATGTATTAGATAAGCTTTGTTCAACATGAGTTACAATGCTTTAGTCATGAGTTCATTGATAAAGAATCAATGATATGAATTAAATAATGTGTCTTGAAACAGAACTATATATAAAATCATACAAAAACAATTGCAGGAGCACACCCCTGCGTTACCCCAGGAGCAATGATTCAGTATTTGCTAATTTGGTGCTTGTGATAACTTTATAGAACCTACACATTCTGAATAATAAAAATTGACTGTTTTTATCTAAGAGAGTATTGACATGTGCAAAGTGATGTGTTTTCTTCCTGGCCACCATGCAGAACCCTTCTTAACTTTCTTCCTGTGGGAGTAGTTGACATCATTTGATTTGAAGATATTGGTCTGTGTTCTTAAGACTTGATTAAGGTAAGAGGAGGGTTGTGTTCTTTGGTTGAATTTTTGTCTTTTTGGAAGAAATAGATAGCTCTCTCATTTAAGATTGTATTAAATTATTAGTTAACTAAATGTCCAAACATTTCACCCTTAGCAGTTTGCAGAATTTCAAGTAGAATCCCATTTATATGCTTTTCATTGCCCTTCTAAATTCTGATTAACTTTTTCCATTGACAGCTTGGCCCATTCACTTTTTTGTGGGTTTCTGAAAAATTATAATTAATCCACAAGTGCTGGACAGTTCTTACTTACTTTACCATTCTGGGCAAAATTTTTCATTTAAGAAAAAACATATCACAGACTAATTGAGGCTCTATGGGCTTTGAGAGTAAGGATGAGAGGAGGACAGAATGAGGATATTTCAAAAGGAAACTTGTTAAACATGGTTGCACAGAACGGCTTTAGATGTAACAATTGCTCCTGACGTTTTCAGCCAGCCAGTCAGAAGCCGACACAGGTTGATAAGAGGTTACTCTTGTACCAACACATTTCACTCCCACTACTGACAAAAAACTATGGAACAGATCTGAGGTGGTAAGGGAGAGGAAACCACGGTGGTGTATTGAGTTAGATACCTGGTGCCCAGAGGCAGCCATGGTTGTGTTTTGTGCTAACCTGCCTTTGAATCATCACGTTTTTCCCTCTCCAGGTACAAATGACTTGGTCTGTTGCTCTGCTCAGGGGCTAGAATCTATTGCCAGTTATCACTACTTCTGTGCAAACTTAACTCCATATTTTTCTTTTCTGTGGCATGTTTCATTTTAAGCTTTATTTTTCATTGCAGCTTGGAAGAAGGACTGTTTCCTCAAGGAATTTGAAGCATGTAAATATGGAAATGGAGGCAGAAGTGGCCATTTTCTTTCTTTTCTTTTTTTTCAGAGAAACAGAAATCATAGCATGTAGGAGAAAATCTTCCTTATGACAAATAAAACCCAGGACCATTGATCTTTGAGGAAATACGGAGCAGAGGTTAAATAATCCAGGCTGTATTACTCACAAACAAGGTAAATCCTGGTAATTTTTATAATTTCCCAAAGCCTGTTTTCTCATCTGCTCAGAAGTCAGCAAAACATTACTTAAAGGGAGCAGATAATAAATGTGCCAGGCTTTGTGGCCCTTGGGTGCAACAGCATTGGGTTCAGTTCTGCAGTTGTAGGGCAAAAGTTGCCATAGACCATGCATCATAGACCAAATGTCAGAGACCATACCAAAGGCCATTGTGGGTTTGATAAAACTTTGTAAACAACAAGCTGCAGGCCAAATTCAGCAGCCCTGACTTGGTCGCCCAGGGCATTATTTGTTGACTCTGATCTATAGAAAGGGAATAATAGTAGTAGCCAACTCTCCAGTTGTTGCAAAGATGATATTAGATACTGTATGTAAAAGATTTAGTATAATGTTTAGCTCATAGTAAGCATTTTTGGTAAAAAAGACAATAAAAAAGGTAAAATCATTATTTTCATGCAGATATAAAATGAACATATGTTAAAGATTTTACTTATTTGTTATTAATGAAGGACTTAAGTAAATATTATAGGTGGCTCAAAGAAGATGTTATTGAAAAAACTCCAAATCTCAGAGATTTATAGATCAGAAATAATGAAATTTATTCTTAAATTAACACAAAACTGGCATGGGGGAGGAAAGCTCTCCTGGCACCAGACAATTCATTTGCATGTTCTTAGTCAAATAGCACTGTAATTTTCTACAACTCACAGTGTTGAAAATTAGCTCAAAAATGAAAAAAAAGCCAAAATCTGATGATCTAGAATGATATGCTCTCAGCAATGGATAATTTTCCATGTAGAACTCAATAATCAGCTTATTACAAATTTCTTTACACCTGCAAATTCTAGCTATTATCATTGCTCAGATTTGGATTACCTTGGTAATTCAAAATTTGGGTAACTTTTTTAAAAAATTAAATTCTTTTATTGGTACATTGTAGGTATACAACACAATTACATTTCTCATTGGGAATTGTACCTTTACATAATGCATCTT
>NW_004624734.1:20128618-20141288 GCF_000247695.1 Heterocephalus glaber | reverse complement strand
AGCTCAGAAGCGCCTACCTCTGGGCTGGGAGCAGTGGGAGGGATGGTGGCCTGGATGCCCCTTCCTCTGGGCCAGGAGCAGTGGGACAGAAGGTGGCCCAAAAGCCCTTTCCTCTGGGCTGGGAGCAGTGGGAGGGATGGTGGCCCAGAAGCCCCTCCTCTGTGCCAGGAGCAGTGGGACAGAAGGTGGCCCAAAAGCCCTTTCCTCTGGGCTGGGAGCAGTGGGAGAGCTGCTCAGAAATCCCTACCTCTGGGCCGGGAGCGGCGGGACTCAGTACCTTGGTCTGGTGGTCTGGTATCCTCTCTGTCTTTGTAGTGTGGAACCAGGTGGCTGCCTGTCTGCAGGGGTTGATTCGGCATCTTCCGCATGACTCAGGACTTCTGTAGGGTGTGCACAGACCCGCCTGTCTGCAGCAGGCTGATTCGTCATGTTCTGTGTGACTCTCCGGTTACTTTTGCTAACTTGGATTACCCTGTCCCCTGAAACTGAAACGTAATTGTATGTCTAAGAAATTTGGGGCTAGCTCAAGTTTTCTTCAATTTGAGACCAATTGGAACCACTTGATTCTTCTGAGTTCATATTGTGGATTTTCTTACCAAGATGGGTGGTGGTGTCTATTTTGACCCCATATCACCCTATGTGAAATGCCTTCCCAATCCACGTATGAGATACAACCAATAGGCTTTGTGCATGTATGAGGCAATAGAAGTTTTATGTATCAATAGTATAAATGATTTAAAATTATGACAATGCCCCTTAGCTTCCCTGTCATTACGAATTTCCTACTGGCAGTCTTACTGTGTTCATGCTTGGATAACAGAATGCTATTGACTGTATGGCTCATAAACAATGAAAATTTATTTCTTACAGTTCTGGAGGTGCAAAGTTCAGAAACAAAGTGCCATCAGATTTGGTGTTTGGTGAAAGTGCTCTTTCAGGTTCATAGATGCCCATTTATCCACTGTGGCAAAGGGGCAAGGAAATTCTCTAAGCTCTATTTTGTAAGGACACTAATCTCTTACCCAGTAAACTCTCAAAGGTCTCTAAATACCATCTTATTGAGGATTAGATTTTAATATTTGAATTTTGGGAGGGAAAAACATTCATCCTATAGCACTGGCATTTCTCTGTTGAATCTTATAACCCTGAGTTCTCAGCACTAATCTTGTTCCTCTTCAGCCACCTTGTTTTCTTTTATACTGTAGTCTCAAATTCTTATTTATTATGTTAAACAGGATAACAATCTCTGTTTTATTGTCTTTTGGGAAACTATGATTTGGTAATCTACTTTTAATACCCAAAGACAGCCATCAACTTATTGAGATAAAGGAGAATAGTTTACAATTCTTATGCTGAGAATGACCTTCTGTGATCAGTTATCAGCTGTAGACTTAAATGGAAGTTTCTTTTGTCTTTTGTCATCATTGCTATCACCAGCACCATCAGGAAATAGAAGCAAATTGGGATTTTTGTGGATAAGCAGTTACCTCTGTTGACAGCTACTTGGCTTTGCATGTTTCTTACTCAGTTCCAATTCTCTACTTTGCCATTTTTACTTTTTCAAAAATGTACTTCCTCCTACACAAATTAAATATATACATTAATGCTGAAATAAAACCCTCCTCTTTGAGAGGAGGAAATTTACAAGACATATAGAGGCAATGCCAAGTTTTAGCAGTGGTACTCAAGTGCTTTGCCACCTCTAAGAATTGCTCAGTTTGAATACCACAGGCCATGTAGTCCTGGCCAAGATAATTTTTAAAAACTGTACAGAGACAATCAACTGGAAATAGTGACATCTCTTTTTTCCATTAGGAAATCAATGCAAACTATTGTTAGCCTAAGGAAGTTAGAAAAGCTAGAAAATGGAGAAACAGCAGGATCTGTGCAGAAACTGCAGTAGGCAGGCCAAAGGCAGGATGATGACAAAGGACTCGCTGAGAAGAGGGCTCTCAGGAACTTGACAAATTTTGGTCCAGGAAACTGTTTTTATCACTGGTCAGGGTTGGTCTCTTTAAGAAGCTGAGATTTGAGCAAAGGCTTGATGGATACACGAGAGAGTTAGCCTAACAGACACCTTGGGAAAGAGCATTCACAAAGTGTATTAGCTTTCTGTCACTGTGACAAAATATCTGAGAATAAAAAGTTAAAGAGAGAAGATTTATTTTGGCTCACAGTTTTACAGGCTTCAGTCAATGGCCAGCAGCTCCATTATTCTTAGGCCTGTGGTGAAGCAGAAACGTTATGGTGAAAGGATGTGATGGAGTTTGGCTGCTTACCTCATGGTAGCCAGGGAGCAGAGAGATAGGAAGAGAGCTAGAGGGGAAAGAGTTGGGGATGAGATACAGTTCCCAAGGTAAAGCCTTCATGAGCCGCTCTTTTCAACTAGGTCCCACCTCCTGTTTCATCACAACCCAATAATGTCATCAAATTATGATTTCATCATTTTATTAATTCCGAAGAATTTAGAGCCATCATGGCCAATCCCTTCCATTTCAGGAAGCAAGCCTTCAATATAGTGAGCCCTCTGGGGCACAGGTCCAATAAAACCATTACAGGAGAAAGCAGCAAAGACCTGAAGTCATAAATTAGCTTGGTCAAGTGAAAGACCAACACAATAAGTGTACTACTCATCTCTCATGCACATCTTACAATGTGATACTACACACCTTTCATTGAGTGTTGGGTCTATCGTCTTTCCTATTGAATCTAAGTGCTTCAATACAGTAGGTGTGAAATGATGGTGTTCAGCTTGTTAGACTAGGTTGTAAACAGGTCATACACTTGAGCCTCGTTCTGTTGGAGCCACCCACCACGCTATCAGAAAGTCTAGTCCAGATGGAGACCTCATATAGTGTTCCCCAAATAGGCAGCACCAACCACACCACCAGTTGTGGGAATGAATGAGACTTCAGATGACTCCTGCCCCTTACTGACAAATCACTCCCATGTCAGCCCCTCTCTCCTCCCAGATGTCTAAGCTGAGGCTTTAAATATTGTGGAGCAACATGGGGGGGGGGCTGCCATTTTTTACTGTGATCTTTCTGTTTTTCTGACTGCAGATTGTGTGTAAGTATATTACTGTAAGTGGGTGTTATTTTATATCTGCAAGATTTGGATTGGCTTGTAATACAGCAATAGTAACTAGAATTTATGGAATGGCTAAAATTGAGTGAATGAGGAGAGGGAGAGTTCAAATTGTGCACCTAAGAGACAGAAAATACAGGGCATGTGTAGGCCAAGATATGGAGTGACATTTACCATTAACCAAAAATAATAAATTAATACAAGTGAGAATTATTACCTATTTTAAATGATGAAATCTTAGAAGAGTTTATTGTGATCATAAGCAAAAGTATTCAGTAAAGTGAAAATACCATAGGGTTGAGTTTCAAAACTATTACTTGTGATTTGAGTGATCGTAAAATTATTTCAACTTTTTGAGCCTTATTTTCTGATATGTAAAATATAGCTATGGTATGGGAATTAAATGCTACAATACTTCTAGTAGTTATCCGGCATTTATTATTTTTTCTCTGCTTCCTTTCACTCTTTGAGTATGTTTGGATACCTGTCCTACAAAGAGGTATTGAATTTAATCTGTCTCTCTGTTCATTGAAAAGAATGAGTTCTGGTAGACAGAAAAAACAAGCATGCTTATTTTAATTGCATAATGGTTATCAGATGCAATTACCTAACACTGAATCTGACTCCACATTTACAAGCTTTGTGACCATGCTAAATTATTTAAATCATTTAAACTTTATTTTCTTAATTACTAAGAATAACCCACCAATTGTAGGACCCACCTTATGAATTTTGGCTAGATTTAAATCCATCTATCTACCTATCTATCAATCATCTATCTATTCTTACCCAGTGTTTGACTTTCAGTATTTATCAATAATTTACCAACATTTTAAAATTTGTTTTATTAGAAATGTTAAAGGAAATATTACTTGTTTATTTAAGAGGAAATTTCTTCATTGATCAAATCTGACTTCTAAGTTTTCTTCCTACATCCTTACCCTCAGATCTTGAGTTCCTTTGATCTATAATCATATCAATTAGATTTTCTATTTTTACCTTGTGCAGTTGGTTCTAAATTTATGAGATTCTGTCAATTTGTATGGGCTAAATTTTGGAGTAGTAGAAGACAAATTTCCTATCTTATGGGCTTAATCCAATAAAAATTCATTTTTCATTCAAATTACATTTCCATTATGGGTTCACCAAGGGCTGAGGGCAGAGTGAGTAGGAGATGAGTTTCCATTTGTTTGAATTATTATTCCATTCATTATTATATCCAATTTGGTAGAGTAGCCAACATCTTGAACATTGTCATTCATGGCACCAATAGAGAATGAAAACTCTAAAATAACACTTGCCTAACTAATAGAGGTGGAACACTATTATTTATTTATTTATTTATTTATTTATTTATTTATTTATTTAGAGCCTTGCCATTTTTTTACTTTTGCAAAATATAATAAAAATAAGTTACCTATCATGTTCTTGAATGTCTTAGCAAAGTTAAATTACTGTAACATTCTAAATGCTTATTTCTACTTCTGTACCTATCTTTTCATTTGCTAGGAAAAAGCTAGTTTATGGAGTGGCTCCAGTTCTAGCCCAAACTTAGAGTATATTTTTATCTGAGGGTGTCACATTAGTAATTTAGTACTCTTCCCTGGAAATAACATATGTTGTTTCCTTTCAAAACTCATTAGCCCAAGCTTGTTGTATGTTTTGTTCCTCATCCATGAGGAAGTCAGTGAATTTAATTCTGTTAAGTGCCTCCAAGGGAAGATGTGGTTAAGGAAGTATTAAATAGTTCCAATCAATGACTGCCATACTGGTCACAAGAGACTTTTATAAAATACAGATTTTAGGTGTAAGTTTGGAAGACTTTGAGACAGTAGCCCTGGAAAGGATAATTGGACTTGGTTCTTTTAAAAAAAATTTCTAGTTGAGTCAGTCCTTCATGGGAGCTATTGCCTTTGGTGGAAAGCCTGAAATTACCTCATGGGTCATGAAGGAAACATTTTATCATCATGTATTTGTACAGGTCCTCAGAGATGAATATATGAAGATAGGATTAAATGGGCAAGGATATTTTTTAGGGAAATGTCTGTGTGAAAGGAAACAGAAAGCGAAAAGAAGTTAGGAGATCTGTCAGTCCACAAAATACAGTAAATCCAAAGCCAACAGAAAAATCGAGCGTGAGAACATTGGGCTGAAGCATTATACATTGCTGTGGCAGAAGTAGGGTTGGCTTCCCTTCCTACACTCAGCCATTGCAAAGGGCAGCCCTGGCGCAAATCAGGTAATGGATTCGAAAGCACAGCAGCTAAGGCCCTCAGTCAAGTTTGCTCCCTGTGGAGGTCTGTGAGGTGCATGCTCATGTCTGCCATGTGCCTAGCTAGTCTCTTGCCTTAGGCAATTTAAAATATTTATTCTCATTTTATGAATTAGTCACTGAGGTCAAGGGAGCTTAATGAATGAATGTACTGGCACAAGATCCCAGAGCTATTAAATTTGGAAACAGAGACCAACCCCACTTTACGATCCTGTCTCTTGTGATATACTCATGGTTTCCATAATTGAAAATATTTTAGAAGATATTAAATTATTTTTAATCTTTAATCTGCCAAGTATTTCTCCTTTCTGCTGGAAGCAGCACTTTCTTTTTTCAGCCATGAACAAAGTAGAGAGTATCCTGTCGCCTGCCTGTAATGGAATTGTCTAGGAAAGAGTACCCAGTCGAGTCGGGCCAATTATGTTCCTCCCTGGGACTTTCAAAGCTTGATCACCTTCTGAGTCTTCAGCCTATAAAGTAGGGGAGTTGTTGGCAGTCGTGCTCCTCACTATGGTATGTTAGTTTCAAAGAGTGAAATGAAAATGCACAAAGAAGCACAGATGAGAGACGTGAGGGCAGTTTCAGTTGTCCTTGAGGCTCCACTGCATTCCCTTCCTTGTAACCCTTATCTAAGATAGCTCAGAACACTTCCTTTGGTTTCCCTATTGTGCTAAGCTGCAAGTGAGTTTCTGCCAGTGGCAACCAAGAGACCCTGACTAATATAGTTCCTCAGAAATGTAGACTTGGAGATCTGTTTTTGTAGAGCCTATATATGTAGTGATTACTCTTCTTTTACTTTCTGCTTGCTTTCTTTCTTTCTTTCTTTAATGCCCTGGACCAGCTCTGAGGGACCAGTGATTAAAACCAAGGTAGGGAACAGAGGGATCAGCCTAGCCTTGGGAAGGCAAGGAGGTGTATTATACCAATGAACCATTAGAAACTCATTACTCCTGCAGTAAAAGGATTGATCCCTTTCTTAAAACTCCCACCTGGCTTCACAATTAACCCACATGCAATTAAATGCTGATAGCATTGAGTGCTCACTAATAAATCAACACTGTTTATTTCTGAAGGGAAAAAGGAGAGATACAAACAAGCCAAGGATATCAAATAAATTTGCACTTAAAAAAGTCGCAGAACAAGTTGATTATTGTTGTAAACATAGAAATAATATTTTGAATTGGTGGGTCATTAATACAAGTTCCAAAGAGTCTGACCCTTGAATAACTAAAACCTAAGACAAATCCATTTGGCTTCCCAAACTCAGGTAAATGGATTATATTTTAGAGATAAGAATAGCCTGGGTCAGGAGAGTGGATTGGTGCCAGGCTTGACCTCAGAGATGGGTATGATTCTATTTGAGGTTTGAAGGTCTCAGTTTTCTTTATCTATGAAATGAAGCTCATTAAATAAATGATCTCCAAGGCTCCTTCTAATCATATTCTCTTATTTAAAAGAGGAAGATAACATTTATGTATCTCATCTTGTAGTCCCATATATAGAAAATGGACTACAAATAAGCAGATTGATTTGTGAGATGTTTTATTTTCATTAAAAAAGAGGATGGAGCTCTTCTCAGGATGGTATTATAGCAGGTTTTTTTTTCTAACAGCAACCCGTAGTGATGTAAAGAGCAATAGTCCTTCTTCATAACTCTCTGAGATTCCCCATGTTAGTAATGTATGCATATTTCTGTCACAGATCTTGATTCAATAACAGGAAAAGGAAAGTTCAGAATAACTCTAGAGATATCAAGAATAGTTTTACTAGAAATAATACAATAGAGGGAACTCAATGCTATGTATATTTACTTATAATAATTTGGTATAACATTTTAATTTTTAAAAATGTTACATGATGGCTTTCCATTTAAATTTTACAAGTTTTCTAATACCTACAATTGAATACTCCAAACAGTTGCCTATATTTGCAATGGCTGTCCATGGAAGAAAAAGAAATCAGAATGAATTCCTTGAAATAGAATTTGTTTTTAATGCCTGAATAGATAAGAAGTGTAGCATTATAAAGTATAGACTGATTTCCTCTCCAGAATATTTATTATTACCAGTAATAATAAGCACAATTAGTTGACAGTTTTTCAGAAGTCCATTCTCAACAGTCCTATATTGGTTGACAATTTATGTGCTATAGATGATAGCATTGGAGAAGTTCTATAACTAGCTTCCATTTCTGGCTAGATGGGAATTGCCAGGTTACTTGTGACATGTGTTGTTCTTTCTAACCTTGAGCATCTCTCATGTTCCATACCATCTAGTGCCTATTTGTGCATTTGTGTTTTAGTGTATGATACTGGAATTTCAGTAACTATACATGGTGCTCACTGGCAGAGAAATCCAACTTTTGTGGGCCGTGAAGCTATACAATTTGAGTGGAAACCTTTTAAGAAAAAAGAATCAAATTTGTGCATATACACTTAAATATACAACTGAATATCTGGAAAAATATATACTTAAAAAAAATTAATTAATTAATTAATTAATTTTTTGGTACCGGGGATTGAGCTTTGGTCCTTGCACTTTCGAGGCAGGAGGCTGAAACATGGAGCTAAATCCCCGGCCCTATACTTTTAAAAAGGTGACATAAAATAATTCAGCAGAGAAATGATTTTTATATTATTCAGCAGCCTGCCATTTGTCTTTCATATATCCTTCCTGCATACTATTTTTTAATTTTTAAAATTTTCTTTTAGTTTATTAGTATATGTGTGTACTACATAATGTTTACATTCCTTGTGGGAAGTTGGCTACTTTGATGACTTTTTCATACAGTAATATTTTTATTAGTATATATTTGTCATACATATTGATCACGTTCATCATAGGGAATTTGTACCTGCATATATCTGAATTCTTCTTTTCTCCCATTCCCCTCCCCTCCTTTCAACCCTTCTTCCTTTTCCCATTTACACAAGTTTGTTTCCCTTTTCTTTCCATTCTCTTGTTTAAATATTACTTTTTATTGAATGACTATAAAAATAATTCAATCTTTCCCCAGAAGGGTTGATTAGTACTTTTTTGTATTTCTGATAGTAAAAATTCACATGTACTCTCTTTGTAGGAGAGTTGTAGGTTTTTACCCTTTTATCATAGAATTATGGTCAATTTTATTTTTCATGAGTACCATCAAAAAAGAAAAAATATGGTATCATTGTATCTTTATATTGTTGAGTCTGTTTCTGATAGAATTAGACTATTTTGATTATGCATCTTTGAGAAGTGTTTCTACTCATAATTATTACGTGTCTGACATACAAAATTATTCACATTATTGCATACGTTAGGTTCTGTGTGGAACTTTTGGGGATCGAACTCTGGACCTTGCGCTTGCCAATGAGGCGGTGGAACCACTGAGCCAAATCCCCGGCCCCTGTGTGCAACTTTGTTTTTGGTACCAGGAATTGAACTTGGGTCCTTTCACTTGTGAGGCAGGTGGCGGAACCACAATTTAAGCCTTATTTCTCCTCTAATTTCTTGTTACCCGTCTTGAGTACCATGTTCACATCACTATTGAACTTTGACTTTTGACAAAGTTTTTGACTTTTTTTGAGTTGGCATGGTGAGGGGCAGTAATACTCCTAGGGCTGTAGATTAATGATATGCAAAAGTGACCGACAACCATTGGCATAGAGCATATGAATCACTGACTGAATTTCTGCTTAGGCAAATTTAAAAAATGCTCATAGCCATAGAAACCTGATCTATCACTATGAGAAATCTAATGAAAGGAACACCGGCGTGGAGAGAAATAAGTCTTAGCCAATTGTGATGAAAATTCTTATTTGGATTCTTTTCTATGAGAAACCCCAAGTATAGATCATTTAAAGAGCAAACTGAAAGAGAGATGATAGGAAATGGAGAAAGATTTTGTGGAGCTAGGAAGAAGGCCCATGGAAGGGAAGAGACTGGAAAGTACGGAGAAATGGGTAAGTAAAAACGATTAAGATGCAAAATATATATGTACTGATTCCCAAGATGAATATAATAAAATATATTGCTAGCATGTACTGATAAAAATTAAAAGGTAAGAAATTTCTCAGTAGGTCAGATTTTACAAGCATATATTGATCATGTACACATATTGCTGGATCCTTCCAGAGCTTTAGGTATTTCACGAGTGAAGGACTCTGAAGCTTCAGCTTCATTAGTTTGTACATCCAGCTCAGCTCATTGGTCAAGCAGTTGGTTATCAGATGAGTTTTACTTTGGGCCAAATTCTTTGGGCAGTGGGTGTTCCAAAACTATACTATTGCTTGCTTGGGCTTTTTTCTCCCTAGGGGCATTCTGGCTTTGGCAGGTAGTAGTGCATTAAAAAAAATGCTTACTTTTCTCTCTGGTGAGACTGTTATGACTATAGGTGATAAACCTAATCATAACTTTAATAAGAAAATGCATTCAACCAACTTGTTATTTGCTTAAGCAGTGTGTGTGTGTGTGTGTGTGTGTGTGTGTGTGTTTGTATTTTATTGGCTATAAGTGGTGTTTACTAATTCCTCAGGCTCATGAACAAAGAGTCCCAAGCAAAGCTTTCTCGCCAAATCATTCCCAGGCAGATCAGCTATTATGCATTCAAATGCTCCAGAGGACCAAAAAAGGCTGTTAACTGAAACATAGAATTGAGAGGGCTTCCCTGGCAAAAAAGACTTGCTACTTCTCCTATAAGTCCTTATTAATTGTATTTTAAGAATTTTCTATCCTATTTTCACCCCATTTGTTACAGTGTATCTCTTTATTGTTTTGAGGAGTATTAGCAGAAAGACTTAATTTAAGTAAATTAGACAAGACCTTAAGAGATCATGGAGTAATTGTAGAAAATTTAGTAAAGGAATTTTGACATAGGCATGGACTCTAAGGTTAGAGGAACCTAGTGTAGGATGGTAATGTAGCCTCATTGTAATAACAGCAAGGTATCCTATTTGTAAATTTGAAGGGTGAATAGGAAGGGGCCATTACTGATATATGGAGAGATAACTACAGCTATAAGAGAGGGATATCTGGCAGAAGTTGAGGCCCCTAGAAGGTTACCAAACTACAGTGTGGCAGGATTGAATCACAGAATAAACACTAACCTTCCTGCCCTCTGATATTCAGTAGGCGATTCTCATGTACAGGTGATTTAGGTGTTGGCTGAATCCAACAGTAAACCAAAGGACAAGAATACTCATGCAGTCAGTGAAGGCCAGCTTTCTGGGGTACAGGTGAAGCATTTACTGTGGAGAGTAGATTTAGAGGGAGGAAAGAGGAACTACCAGCACAGAGGCCTACTTAAATTGAAATCCTACCTTTGCAAGAGTGGTACAAGAGGAAAAGATCTGCATATCCCTGAGTGAACTTGAATGTATGCATATTCCTAGTGTTTTTGGGTAACACCTGAACTTCTCTTTTTAAAGGAGGTACTGGCTGCCTAGCTGGCAGGAGTGGCATCCGCAAACAATCCTCAAGGGATGGGCACCATCAAGATTTGTCCCACAGCCAAGACATCTTGAATGACCTCAAGTCTTCCTTTCTGGGGTAGACTTAATTGGAATAAAATTAAATAGTTTAAAATTCATCTTTTCCAAATGTCTATTTTGCATAGTGGTGATTAATGAACAATAATGCAAACCTAAGAGTAAAGAATAGTGAGAAGTAGATGCAGAATTCAGTCATTGATTGACTCACACCTGCAGCCTTCCTGCAGCTATATTCATTCTGGGGTTTTAAGAAAATGACAACTACAAGTTGAAGATTTTCAGAAATTACTCGGAAATGGTCAGACAAGAGTGTTGACTTCAGAAATGCTAAGGTTCAGTTGGATGCATGTGCTTGTGTATCTCTGTGTTTGTGTCTCCAGAGCAGAAATAACATGAGCATTGTAATCTCTATAACCTCCTAATCAGTGAAAGTTAGAGGATCTCAGACCGGTGCATGAGGTTTACTCTTTTTGCCAAAGGGCCTTTCTCTTCAGAGTTTTTCTTTTTCAAGAAACACAGACATTTATTTTATTGCCACTGTATTCTGTTGCACAGTTTTTCCCTGGGCTAAGAATGGAATTACTAACATTGCTTGTTCTGTATTCTGAAAATCACTTTCAGGTGTGAATTAAATGTTTTATTTGAAGATTTGAGCTCTTTCTCATCAGTCACAAAGGGAATTTTTATGGAATAATAGTCATAAGCACTAATATAATCCTTTTCATCTTAGACTCTCTAAGTGCTTTGTAAGAGTGCTCTCCCTCCATCTACATTTCAATGACTCCTCTCACCCCTCTGTCTAGGATCATGCACTGAAGCTGTACATGAACTCCCTCAACTCTTTCAGGGATGCTTTCAGTTGAGTGTAAGTGGAAAACATTTAAATAATTGTTTCTGGGTCCCTAGAGGAAGGAATAAGACAACTTTGATGATCTTCTGGCATACTGTGAATTTAAAATTTAGGAGAGGTGCTAATGGTAAAATGTGTCCCCTTGAGCTGACAGATTTAAAACTAGGAGACAACCAATCACTGTCCCACCCCTACACTCACACACACACACACACAGACACACACACACACAATCACACTATAAACCCTTTCCATTTTAAAGAGATTACAAATTGGGGCTCTATTCCACATTCCAATTTGGGTGTCCAAATTATGAATATTTTAAAATTACAAGTACTTATATCATAACACATCTGAGTTGGAAGGGATGGTGTAGGGGCAGTAGTCTTTAGACAAGAAAACAGAATGGGAACCTCATTAGGCCTTCTAGCTAATACTGATGAGAAGGACTTAAAAACAAACTTTACTAAAGAAATTCCACTGGGAAATAGGTCAAGGACAGGGATAGAGAAAGAGAGAAAAACCAGATAAAGAAAGTCATCAAATGGCCTTCGGTCTTGCATGGAGAGACCAGAGAGAGAAAGAGCTAATAAGGCTGGATGCAGAAAGTCAAGCACACAAATGAGTACGATAGACATCTACATGACCCCTTACTAACTCTAAACTAACCAAAAATAAGGCACCCTGTGCCAACCTACTACCCACCTCAAATCTAAGACCCTGAAAGGTAGGTCAAGGACAAGTAAACAGACTGAAAGAAGTTATGTGTAGACCATCAGAAGAAATGACATTAGGCAACAAAGCCACTGTGATAAAAACAGCATGGTACTGCCAAAGAAACAGACCCGAGGATCAGTGGAACAGATTAGAAGATGCAGAAACAACTCCAGACATACTCAGCTACCTCATCTTTGACAAAGGAGCCAACCATCCTCACTGGAGGAAAGATAGCCTCTTTAATAAATGGTGTTGGAAAAACTGGATTTCAACT
>NW_004624734.1:20089088-20114401 GCF_000247695.1 Heterocephalus glaber | reverse complement strand
GTGAAGGGTGCACAGGTAATGGGGAAAAAAAATAAGAACCAAGATATATCATGTACAGGTACAAACACCCGATGATAAATGTAAATGAATTGTATACCTAAAATGTACCAATAAAAGAACTAAAAAAAAAATGACTTTCCCATCACCTCATAGATCTATATAAATTAAAGTAGTGAGTTCTGGAGAGAAAATGTTTGTCCAGTGTTTTTGTAAAGGTGGCAATTAAAAAGAGGTGATATTGAATATTTTAAATTTCCTTTAAAAATGCACATTGGTAAAGGTACAAGTTCCCAATGAGAAATGTAATTGTGTTGTATACATACAATGTACCAATGAAAGAATTAAAAAAAAAAAGATACATCATGTACAGGTACAAGCACCCAATGATAAATATAAATGTACTGTATACCTAAATTGTACCATGAAAATAATTTAAACAAGAAAAAAAATGTACATTGGAATTGGTATAATTTCCAGATGTGACATTTATGAGACTTATAGTAATCCTTTCTTCCTCTTTCATTTCTTTTCTCTTCTTTCTTTCTTTCTTTCTTTCTTTCTTTCTTTCTTTCTTTCTTTCTTTCTTTCTTTCTTTCCTCAGCAGGGTGTTACTCTGTAGTTCACTTTGATCTTCAACTCACTATTTAGTCTAGTCTGGTCTCAAATTTGTGGTGATCCTCCTGCCTCAGCCTCCTCAGTGTTGGGACTATAAGCATGTGCCAACATGCCCAGAAGTCACAGTAATCTTGCACAAGTCATTTCCTCTCTTAGGATCTCAATTTTCTGAATTATAAAATAAAATCCTTAGGTCATATGAATCTCAACATGATGGTTAATTTTGATTGCCAACCTGTTTGGTTTGAAAGATGGCAGGAGATTAGTAAAGCAACCTTCTGTGTGTGTCTTAGTGAGTCATGTCAGCATGAATTTAGGGACACTATCTCATCCCTGGTCCCTTCCTTTCTGGTGTTCTTCCCCTGCTCTTTGTTTCTGAGATGCCAAGAGTTGAGAAGTTTCCTCTGTCATACCCTTCCACTATGATATTTCTGCCTTGGAGCTGGTTTACCATGAACTGAAACTTCTGAAACCATGAGCCTAAGTAAACTTCTCTTTCTTTAAATTATGGGTGACAGGAATTACATTCCAGCAATGGGAAAACTGACCAATATGCTCCAATATTTTCTAAAGTTGACATTCAAGCATTTTCTTTAGGACATGCCAATAGCTTATTTAAAAGGCTGATATTAGGAAAGTTATTGCAAGACCAGGAAACATCAAGATGTTTGTATTTATGAATTTTTGTTAATTATCAAGAAGCAAAGATGGTAGATTAAAGACTTCCATTTTATTTTCAAGTCATATAATCAGAGCAGAATTTAAATGTAATGCCAAAGAATAAAGTATCAATATACTCTGTTGAATTTGGCTTTTGATCTTATAGTAGAAATTATTATGCTTTATGGAGCAGAGGTTTGTTCTCAGGAAAATGTTGGGACTTCCTCAGCCAAAATTAATTTAATAGATTTTAACTCAGTCAGAGGAGCCTAGAGTAGATTTCTGTATATTTTAAACCAATCATTTTAAATCCTATTTTATTTTCTAGATTTATTCTACAAAAAGACAGTATATTGAATCTGATCTCAAGGAGTTCAGCAGTACAAAAGGCAAATATATACACACTAATTATAAAAATAATCTGATAGGCAAGGTAACAGAGGTAGGACTAAGATATAAAACAATCAGGGGTTCTCATTTGTCTGAGCCTTGGAAAGGTTAAAAACAAACAGGGATAGTTCCTAGGGAAGACAATATCTGTGATGGTGAGTATTTTTCCAAAGGTAACACCACTAATTAGTGGCAGAGTAAGCCTTAGAAGTCTAGTCTCTTTCATATCTAAATTCTTATGGAACTTCAAGGCATTGAAATAAAGGGACCTTAGCTAATGCAATATTTCTTCCTTTACTCCATATAAGCACTCCATGTATATTTCACATTAATCTGTTGGTAGTAAGAGATATATAAGTTATCTCTAGAAGCACAGTAATTGCCCTGTTCTCCTACAATAAAATCTTTTCCCTCTTTTGTTAAATGCTCACTTGTTTATTGATTTTGAGTTGTCCAGAAATCTTCTGAAGAGAAGTTCAGAGTTTCCTTGTCTTATGGAATGTATTATCTTTCTTTGGTCTCTTACACTTAGTATATCTGTTGTGACAATTTGAAGGAATGGGGGACAATGTGAAATTATTTGATGCTAACAACATGGAAGACATTAATTGATAACTAATGATAGAATTAGTTTCATTCAGAGCCATACTTAGGAAGGTAAATTTATTATTTTAATAAAGGCATTCAAAATCAAAGAACCAAATGTTTTCTTAACATTTTACTTTGAACTATTCTTCTTCTCTCAGCACAGATAATACATCAGGGATTCAAATGGAAAGAAAGTTCTTTACTAAATTTTACTTTATTTTTTCAGAAAAAATCTCCAGAGTTCCTGACACATAAAATAAGCATGGTACATTTTTGTTGATTTTATCAATTAGTGGATGAATGAATGAAGAAATAAATGTATAGATTGTTGTATTCAATACTTCATTTGGACATAAACATAATCAAATCTCCCTTGACTTTCCCTTGATATATTCCCTAAATTGAATGTTCTGCTTTTCCACTCTTTTATACATTGTAGCACATAATCATTGTCCCTAATTCTTTCCTGTTACACAATTCTGCAGTCATATTCTCGACATGACCTCATGATGGTTGGAATGTACTTCCTTTCTTCACGATTTGGGTTTTAGGCACATGACTTATTCTGACCAATGGGATGCTAATAGAATTGACACAGAGGGGCCATGAAATGTGTTTGGCTGGTGTAGTTTGACTTTCTTGTTCCACTTGTTGTGTTAAATTCTTACTAACAGTTGTGTTTGTTCCCATGCCTATGCATCTTGTGTGCACATTATGTAAATTACTTAATGTTACATAAGCCAATGAATAGTATTAGAGAACAAACTCATCGCTATAATACTAATTTGAATGATTTTTGAAGACTTGATAAAGGCATACTGTTAAAAAAATGAAGTCAATAAGGAATTAGAGTTCTTTTAAGAAAAAGAAATATCTAGAAAGTTACTCTGTTGAAATTGTTGTATAAATTCGTAAGCTCTATTTTTTCTTTAAAGAGATTAGAACTGGAAATCTTGGGTGATGTAATACATATGATTTTATGCAAGAAACCTGTGATGGCTAAGTGGGTTATCCATTTGATTGGCTTGGGAGCCACCCAGGGGATTAATAAAGCACAATTCTCTGTGTGTGTATGTGTGTGTGTGTGTGTGTGTGTGTGTATGAGTGATGTCTTGGAGGTATGACCTTGAATATTATATCTAGTTTCTAGGCCCTTTCTTTCTGGCATGGTTCTCATGTTTTGCTTCCTGCCTGCATAAACTAAGCAGCTTTACTCCTCCGTACCCCTCTGCCATGGCATCCAGCCTTGCAACTAGCTGCCCATGGATTTAATCTTCTGATACCAAGAGCCAAATGAACCTCACCTCCTTTACGTTATAGATGTCAGATATCTTGTCTAACAATAGGAAAGCTGACTAAAATAGAAAATAGGTAACTGCTTGGGGTCATTGCTGTGACTATACTGGACCATGTGGTTTATAAGCATCTGGAACTTACTTGTAGACGGATTTTGGAAAGATTTAGAGATGTGGGCCAGAAAAGCTACCATCAAAACTTGAAGGACAATTCTGGACTGAGCTCAGAAGACCAGAATATTGATAGAAATGCAGACAGTAAATACTATGCTCAGGAGGTTTCAGTTGGGAGTAAAGACTTCATTGGGAATGGGCTAGAGGTCATGTGTTACACTCTGGCAGAAAAAGTTGTGTACATTTTGCCCATGTGAGAATTTACAGGAGACGGGAATCCAAGACCATGTACTAACAGACCAGGCAGTGGGGATTTGAAGGCAATCATCATACAGTGTGTAGCATGGATACTAGAAGCTGCATTTAACCAGATTTGCAGTGAGAATTGAAAGCAAAAAGCAAAAAAACAAAACCAGCAGAAAAATTTGAAATTTGGCCCTAAATGAACAATATGTAAAGTTGGGGCCAGAAGGAGGTGGTCTTTAAAGAGATTAGCATCATTAGAAAGAAATAAAATACTTTGTGCAGGAATGGGAAGCAAGATGCCTTGAGAGCATCTCAGAAGTCAGCAAGGTCCCACCCTGAAGAACATCAAGATGTAGAAGTATAAACCATTCATTTGAGTACAGAGTTGCTGGGATTCCTGCTTAGGAAGGGCCTCCCAAGGAACTGGTTCCCCAGAATTTGTTTTACTGTGTTCACCTGTCTAGGAAATCAGAGGTCATTACAGCCATGATCCAACCATGAGGGCCAACTACTGCTTGAGGTGGTAGCAGATATTGGTGTAGTCCAAATGATGTTAATCTAGCATGCAAAATGTAATAATTGTGGGATGAAACAGGCTTCCACCCAGATTTCTAAGGAAGGTCTGGGAGGCCAGGCGATTTGCCCTGAGAAGTGGTTGCATGAAGCTGTGGAAATGAAGCTGAGGGTATAGAGGGGATCCCAGATAAATCATATGCCAGGAATGTGGACTGTCTGCCAAGGAAAGCCACAGACTATGAGTAGAGTCAGCCCAAGAGAGAGGCCACGTGGGCTGCAACTGGCAAGACCATATAGGTGGGGCCACCTAAGCCCTCTGGAACTACTTCTCACCATGATGTGCTCCAGGAGCTGGACATAAAAATAAACGACTTAATGTTTGTCCTGCTGGATTTTGGTCTTGCTTTGGTCTGCCTCTTTTCTATTCCCCCATTTCTTCTGTTTGTAATGGGAATATTTACTCTGTGTCATTGTACCTGGGGATTATGTAGCTTGTTTTTAATTTTTGCAGAGGTTCACAGCTAAGAGTTTGCCTTGAGTTTTAGAGATAACTTTGAGTTGGGTTATTAGCAGGGCTGGGACTGCTGAGACTTTGTGGAAGTGATTATTGTGTTTTGGTTGTGTGCAGGATAGTTGTGTCTAGTCAGAATTATAAACTTGTGTTTTTTTGAAGATTAAATATATTTTAAGGAGCTGTTTTGGGATACCAAAACAAGGTGTGGGATGTGACAGTTAAGGTCTTTGTCAGCTTGTTTGGCTTGGTAACTGCTTAGGGATTAATAAACACATGACTCATGGATGAGTCACCATGGGTCACCATGGGTGATTCATGGATTTGTGATCTTGGGTCTATATCTGGTCCCTCTGGCACCATTCTCCTGATTTGTTTCTTGGCCTTCTTGAACTAAGCAGCTTTGCTCTGCCGTATCTTTCTGTCATGATGTTTAAGCCTTGGCACCAGATAACCATGGACTAAATCCTCTGAAACCATGAGCCAAATAAACTTTTTCTCCTTTAAGTTACGAATGTTAAGTGATTTGCTCAGAAACAGGAAAGGTGACTAATTTGAAAGGGAGCTAAAACTTTAATTATTGGAGATATGTTTAAAATATTAATATTCAATAAAGATTGCTCAATGAATATTTAGGCCCTTCAGGTAAAATAAAGTGCCTAATCTATGTTTGTACAAATTTTTGATTCCTTTACTTAACCATTTTTTTTCTGATTAACTGAACAAAAGTTATCCCAGTCCCTTCTTATTATATATTCCATAAATTTGATACCATGCTAAAAATTCCTTTCTTCTTTATAAGTATTTTAACAAAACCAATGTTAGAACAGCCTTTTCTTCACTATCACTATGTAAAAAATAAACTCCTTTTCAGCTGCTGCCCCTCTTCACATGCTTAAACCATGTTCTCGTTTATAGATTTGTAGTCTGGTTAGTAACCTTTGCTCTAATGGAGGATATTCCTTAACCCATATCAATTCCCTGGTTTATTCCCTATGCTACATTCTTTTCATAGCAGCTGACTAATTTTCATGAACTGATGCTTGTGGTTCTTGTTTGTAGTATATAATGATTACATTCAATATGGGGAGTTGGGATATGTGCATAGCACACCTGATTTCTTTTTATTCCCCTCCCTTCCCTCTCTTCCTCCATATTTTGGTTTCCTTCCCTTTGTTCCCATAAAAACATATCACAGAATCATTCAGATATAAACAAATCTCTGAATGGAAAAGAAAAGCTAGCCATAGCTCTCTTATTTTCTCCTGATTTTTTGGTTGCCACCAAATGAAATCACTATGTACATTATTTGGCTGAAATTCTAATCTTTACAAAGTATGTATGAAAGAGGACATATTGGGGAAAATCACTAATATTTTCCATGCACATGGACTTGGCTTTGGGTTTGGGAGAACTTGGGTTTGTTTCAGATTTAAAAGAAAATATTGAATATATTGATTGATGAAACATGCTGCTGGTAGTGGTTTTTGAGATGCTGACAGTCACTTCCTTGGAACAATTCTGAGATGAATGCTTTGTGGCATTGTAGGATCCAAAATCAATCTATAGGTGATGACATTCAATCACCACTGACTATGGTTGGAATTGAAAAGAGAGCTCCAGTTGGAAAAGCAAGCTTCACACCACATTCCCCATAAGTCATTTGCTTTGAGTGTAGGGACTAACCACACAAGGAAATCCAAGAGCCTCTCAGCACTTGATCACCAACAGTTTGGGGCACATGTGCGTAATTTGGAAAGAAAGGGAATTCTGACTCAGATATTTGGGTTATTCTAGTTTCAGAAATGTCAGTTCATACCTGGACAGAAAAGGTAGACAAGAGAGGCTCAGCTTTAATGACGTACACAAACTCGAGACAGTTTTTAATACAATGAGATTAGCATAGGTCTACAAAGTAACAGATTCAAGACAGTCTAAACAGGCTACAGAAAATAAGGTGGTGGCTTTCAAAGAAATTAATACATTCTTCCACTTTGGAGTATTATTTTTTTATTAAGGTTTTTCAGATTTTGAAAGAATGGGAGAATAGAACTAATTTGTTCAAGGCAGAAATGAAGAAAGCCTTGGCTTCATGGTATGAATAAAATAATGTGAAAAAAGTGTAGGCTCAATATACTGACATTTATAAACATGCATGGGACAATAAAAAGTTTTCAAGCTGGTAAATAACCTTGAAGACCTAAAGTTATTGTTGTTCTTATTTAATTAATAAATCAGCCCCACAAAACCTGTCCATGAAATTGGTTTAATATCACTGATGTAAACTATATCAAGGATAATTATGTTTTGAGACATTTATGTAACAAGCAAAATGCTGTAGCCCTGCTACAGTGGAAAAACTGCTGGAACAGGGACAAAAAGACCCACATTTGAATGTAGGCTCTACTGATTTACAGTCCTGAGACCTTCAAGAAAATATTTTGAGCATCATTTTGTTATTTCAATAGTGTCGATATAACCAACCTCCCTAGACTTGCATATAATACATAATATACTAACTATATAATACTTGAAACAGTCTGTATTTTACTACTATTTTCCATTTGATCAGCACTTTGAAATCAATGAAATAATTCAAATGTTGACTCATTTGAATATTCATTTAGAACTTAGATATTCCAGTGTCTCTTATTGTATAGTAAAAGTATTTACTTTTTTTTAAAAAAGTAAGTTTATTGTTACATTTTAGGTATACAATATAACAACATTCATCTGGAGATTTGTACCTTTACATAATATATTTTGATTCTTATTTTTTGCTCATTCCCCTGCCCTCCCTTCAACCCCTCCACCCCCCTCTATTAACATTAGAAAATGAAAAAATGGAAACAAAGTCTTTGTAAAAGTATTTGCTTTTAATTGTATGGATGTTTGGTGACTTATAGGCAGCACTGGCAGCTCTGACTAATATAGGCAGAGGAGGGAGTATATAAAGGTATTTTTCTGAGCTCTGACCATACTGATTCTGCACAAGTTTCATTGGTCTTCAACCTCTTTGGCTGATAAGCATTCACGGGAAGAAATGACTCTATTAAGCACACCACTGTCAGGCTACCCTTTATGATCCGAGCAGATGGCTATCACTAGTCTCTTCGCCTCTTTCCTCCTACAAGCCCAACGGTCTTTATGTCTAGAGAAATCAAAGTGAATAACATATAGCTATTGGAAACAGGTAAACAAAAACTTCAGCCTTTTTCTATTTTAATTGGACCCTCAAGCAGGGAAACAGGAAGAGAGTGGCAGCTATAACACTCAGCCTCAGATGCATGATGCTTTGTCTTCTGCATATAGAAACAAAGAATCCTTTATTCTGTTCTCAGCATGGTTATTTTTCCACTCAGGAAGGGATAAGGGCAGTTGACACATAGATTTCATCATTATCTGATCACATCTCCATTATTTCTTTGCCTTCACATTAATTTTCAGTGTTTGTGCCTTAGAAACACTTTATTGATAAATCTTCTTAACTGACTAGCTAAACTCAGTGCTTAAGCAAATGAGCTTTGGAATAAGATCTGATTAGTTTTCCCCACTTATTTTGGGACATCCTGCTTAATATTGGAACAAACTTCCCAAGACTCTGATGCCTCAAATGAAAAAAATGGAGGAAATAATGAGACACTTCTCTGAGGATTGTGAGCTCAGGAAATGAAACAATTACTGTAACATGACTGCTTCATTCCAGTTAATACACTAAAAACATACTCAGTGAGAGTTTTATAAAAATATTCCAACTTCTTACAACTGAAACACTTAAAATTTCTCAATTTTAGGCAGATTTGAGCCTTCAGTAATTTATACGTGGCAGTATAAAGGAGACTGACCTTCAAGTTGGTTGATTTCATCAAAGTAGATGGTAACTTTCAGTCTGAAAGATTGAGAAGGTACGTAGTATCCTCTCTCTCTTTCTCTCTCCCTCCCTCCCTCCCTTTTGGCTTAGGAAAACAACAGCATTAAAATTGTTTTTTTTTTTTTTTTGTACTGGGGATTGAACTTGGATCCTTGCGCTTCCAGGCAGGCAGCAGAACCACTGAGCTAAATCCCTGGCCCTAACAGCTTTAAAATTAAAAGCCTAAACACCATACAAAAAGAGAGAACTAACTATACATGAAGCCTTCTTTTCAGATCATCTTTAAAAAATAGTCAGCAAAGACTCCAGCTCTTCATTAACTCCATAGCTTGAGAGAGTTACATATGTGCTAGATAATGGTAATAGTTTTGGATAATCTCTCTGCCAAGACACTCCTGTGTCTTCCATTAAACTTATTTACCCAGTGGGATGTCCAAGGAATTAATAAATCAACAATCTCACTATTTAATACATTTTCTTGATGAATTTCAGCATTAAGATTTTATTTTCTTAAAATGAAATTGCATTGAAGCAGAGAATAGAATGTTCAAAAAACTAATACAAATAGTATAAAAAAGAAGGAAAATAAATAGTATATTTTTGTTTATGATATCTGCTCTGTGACTAATTATAAACTTAAATTTCTGACATGAAAAAAATTTACTATTGCCCTGGATTCTCCTCTTTCTTTTGTCTTTCACCTCTCTCGATGAACCTGGCAGAACCCATATGGATTTGGGAGAATGAACTATTTCTTGTTTCTGGGTTTTCTAGCATCTCACAATCCAGGTTGGTTTCTAAATCTGACAGAGTACCTGGTGGGCTTCAGTGTCCAGGAGGGTGGAAAATGGGTGGGTTGGATGCATTTCTGGTTCGCTTTTATTTAATTCAAAGGCCTCCGTGACTTTTGAAATCGGTACATTTACCATTGACACAACCCTGATTGAAGGTGATTCAGGATGCTGCTGGCGTGAGAAGAGTGGGCATCTTCCATTGTGGAGGCACAGCCAGTGCTACTGGTTCTTTCCCTCTTCTCTTCAGTCCTGGCCCTTCATCTATATCATGGCAGAACACAGTTGCTATCTCCAAGAGTTTTGTTTTTTAGATATTCTGCAATTTTAAAATATGGCTATTTGAGCAGTTGTATAATCTAAGGCTACGAAAGCTATAATTTGAAAAACTATGTGGGTGGCAATGTTGTTTAAGACGGGAAAGAAAAGATTATTATGGAAAAAAGAAACCTAGACATGCATATCAAGAGATGCTAATTACATAAGATGTTAATTTAGGTACATAGCTGAATTAGAGTCAAATCTCATATGACTCAGATCTTAAAACAGCAGCAAAATGATCACAGACCGTGAGACATTCTGGCAAAAGTTTTGGATGAATAAAAGTAACAATACTAGTAATATTAATATTTATTGAGTTCTTATTATATACTGTGCTTTTAAATGTTTTATCCTATTTATTCCTTAGGCTATTCCTTAGGCTATTCCTTAGGACTTTTAGGATAAATATAATACCAGTTTTCCCATTTGTCAGATAAGACTATTGAGGTACTGTGGTGAATTTACTAATGGGCGACTTGTAACGCCCAGCTGAACTGAATCAGTGTGGTCTGGGCATGGAGGCTCCACCTGAAGATTGTAACCAATAGCCATAAAAAGAGAACTTGGAGGGGAAGATCTTGGCCTGTTGATTTGCTAGGAGAAGCTTGGTGAAGATGGTTTTCCTGATGTGAACTAGGCTGTTCTTGTTGGAGGAGGAGCTTGGGGCTTTGCTGTCACTGGGAATGGCTGCTGTTTTCATCAGGGGAGCTCTGATCTTTACCGGGAGCATCACTTCCTGGCTTCGGTGTGGATCCCTCAGCTTGGTGGCACAAATCCTTCATCTCACCAGTGTAGATTTTCTGGCTTTCAGTGCTGGCTTTTCGGCCTTCCAGGTGCAGATCCTTAATAAGCACAAACATGAGACATTGCCGTGGGCTCTAGGCCACTGGCTGGACTCCTGAAGGACATTGCCTTGGACTCTAAGCCTTTAGCTGGACTTGTGTGAGAAACTGCTGGGATCTAGGCTCTCAGCTGAATCCTTTGGGCTTCTAGTGTGCGGTTAATCTCTTGCACTCCTTTGCATTTGACTTTTTGGGTAATTATCATAAAATAATCTTTTAAGTTATGTGTCCTGTATTTAGTGTATTCCCTTGCCAAATCCTGCTGACTACAACAGGTATGGAGTGATTTACTTTACCTAAGAGTGAAGATTTGAACCCTGGCTTTTTTGATGATTAAGCCTCTTTTATTTACCAAAAACTTCTTCCCAAAAGTGAATACTAAAATTATATATGTAGGAGAGCTTCCTAGAAAGGCAAAGTGAGAATGCAGGACATTGGGTTCAAGAAAACAAGGAAGTTAAAAGAAGCCAGTATTCCTGTCATCTGCCTGTGCCTAATATCCCTAGTTTTACTGTTAAAAAACTTGAAAAGATCAAAATATATTCTTTAAAGAATTATTTAGAGAGAAATAAGGATGTTATTCTTTAACAGATATCTAATGCAACACTATTTATGGCTAGTCTACATCAAAATCAAATCTATCTTTGAGACACTTACCATGGTGTTAAAACAAGTAATTTGGAAGAAATTTGCCCTGGCGAGAGGGTGAAGATATCAATACCTTATTCTGTTGTTGACTTTAATTTTGTTTCCATTCTTATATATCATTTCTCTTCCCCTTTCTTCAAAGAAGTTTAGAATCATAGAGAAATGTGGACATCCCCATGTCCATATTGATAGCAACTTTCTCCATGTTAAGACCAACTTCATTTCATTAAAACTATATTCCCTCATTTTAGCACAATAACTTCAATTTTTTTTTTTGCATCTCAAATATTTATACCAATTTGTCAGCAGCAAGTATCAGTGACAGGCGAAGATAAAGTATTATTTATGCTGAGATATCCAATTTTTACTTGTTTAGCTGCTTTCTTGAAAGATGATGCTTTGGGACATAAAACGTAGCATTAATCACTGTTTGACTGACTATGGGAGGTGGGGTTTGCTCCCTCTTCTGTGACCTAGTTAGTTCATTTAGCAGAGATGTTAAGAGTTCTCTCCCCTAAGACTTCCCCAAACACATTCTACTCCTGAAAGCTCCAGCACGGGAGATATATTCAAATATAATTATCTGAAAGGCAGACCAGTGCTGGGATAAAAGATTTTAAACGAAGTGTTAGAGAATCTACCTTTTACAAGCTTTAGCTTGTTGCAAAGCCAGTGAGTGACAGTCATTACAATTTTTTGATTTCTATGTGGACTGCACTGTCCCATGTATATCTGAGCAAGGAAAGAGCATGAGATGGAAAGGATCAAGATGCCTGATGGAAGTTTCAAGGGAGGGAGTGAAAGATTATCTGCTTTTAGCTCCTTTTAACACTATTACTTATGAAATATTTAAAAACTAAATTATTTATCAAACAAATATTTGTCAGGTACCTCCCACTGGACCCATTTATACTCCCTGATTCCAGACTCAAGATTTGGTGGATTATTTCATTTGAACAAATTATAAAAATCATCTTTGTGGTTTGCTCAATTATGTTAAGCTAAGTTCAAGTTTAATAAGCCTGGCCCTTCCTTTCTTTCTGTTGTAAAAGATGCTATAGTCATTGGTTATCTCCTGATTTTGGAAATTTCTTGCTGGTGACTTGCAGATGACATAGTGCTATATGTAATTTGCTTTTTGAATATTCATTTCTGGTCTAAAAATCCTAAGGAGGACTGAAAACCACAGACAACTATTCTGTGCACTCTTTCAAAATAATGCAGTCTCTATTACCTCCCATTTCTTACCCTACCAATACTAGACTGCCCAGAGTTGGGCATAGTTTTTCTACATGTATAGGTTAGATATGTGGCAGAAACTAGGATGTTGGTTTAATTAACCTCATTTTAAAACAGCTATTTACCTTCTATTTTGGTCCATTAAGTTGAAAAGAAACTTCTCCATGAATGAAATGGGACAGAATGGAGAAGTATTTTTCCCTTTTTGTCTTTGATCATTTATTTAATTGACCAATTTTGATTTGGTACATATAATATGTAGGTAATATTGTGGTAGCTGCTATTATATTAAAAGGAAAGCTAAGTTCTAGTACTTAAGGAAATAAATGGTGTTGGCCAAGTAAACTAAATTAATTAGAAAAAGTCTTACTGTATAGAAGTAAATGCTAAACTTCAGGTTCAAAGTTCTTGAGCAACTGAGTCATAATTCTTCACTGCAAGAAAGAGAAGCTGAATGTAGTAAACTAAGTAAAAATGAAGTTTAAGTTTTTTGAGATCATAGAATTATAAGGCTATCAAGAATAGACCCTAAAATAAGCTTTGTGAACAAGTTCTAACTGTGTGAGTCAGTACATCTACTAGGTAATCTAGTATCCCTCCTGCCCAAACCCAGATTCTGGGGTTGTCCTGACTACTAATTCTCCATCAAGTGCTCAGCCTCCTGTCTGCCACAACAGCTGCTGCCATGGCAGAGAGCTCTTCATCCCTCTTCATTTTATTACTAGCTACTAGGTCAA
This sequence comes from Heterocephalus glaber, assembly GCF_000247695.1. The sequence goes on along the minus strand of NW_004624734.1, from coordinate 20,101,017 downwards.
GGTCAAGCTTTGGGTGAATCTGATTAGATGAACAATGATCAATGTTAGATTCCCAGCAGAAAAGGATGCTAGAAAAATAATCAGCATTTTTGTTTTTTAAAAGTAGCCTTTGCCATCCAATGAAAATTAATAGTCATGGCTAAGCAGCCCAAATAAGTGGCGAATTGTAACCACAAGAATCAAAGTAAATATTTTCCTCTTAGGCTATATCTACATATGTTGGATATGGTAAAATGATTAAAGGCTTCATAGTTCTGGTCCATTTTTATAAGATTACATTTATCCTGTGAGCCTCTCTGTTTTTATCTTTCTACTTCATCTTTTTATGTGATAGTTTCCCTAATTGTTTCATATGTAATTTCCTCTTCTAGACAGCAAGGAGAAAACTATTGGACTGAAGAGTTGTCACTGGAAAATTAATTTTTTGGAAATTTTCATATTTACAGTGAAAAATATTCTAGCAGATGACAGAAAATTATCTTGTTCTAAAAACAATATCAAATAATCAAAATGTATTTTAAAACTGATTTTAATTTTTTATAATAAAATGAACAAATATTTAGAAAAAATGTTAGCGAGGCATACCAATATTAAGTGATATAGTAGAATTGAAAAAATTATGGATATCCCAATACAAACAGAAATACAGCTGGGAATGTATTCTCAAACTTCTACGTAGTCCCCATAAAAAACAAAGCATAAAAATGCACATCTGGGATTGGGATTGATCTTCCACAATATTATAAGAAAAATTATTTTTGATCATTACAGATTTAATGAATAAATTACACATTTCAAACTACTTAATTTTTTTTCTGGTATATTCAAAGGGAGTTACTATGTAAGTAAATAGCTTTTAAAATAAAACTAAAATAAATAAAACTAAAATAATTTTTACCAAATTCTAAAGTAATATTATTTAGAAGAAGCATCTGTTTGTTTAGACGTGATGTAAGCAATATCCATGCTGTTGGCTTAAGTTCAAAACTATACTCTTCAGGGGCCACCACCATCACCATCACCAATAATAACTTCAGGATGAGCAGAAATACCCTTTTCTTAACCTTGGAGAAAGAATAACTAGGTAGCATGATGAAGAACAATATGTTAGGGATTGCATCTGTCCTCATAAGACATATATGACTGACTGGCTATCAGGCTCAATTTATATCCACATAGCTAGGGCTTTATTCTGTAAAGCCAAACTCCAAGACCTGTGAAGTATGTCCCAATTACTACCACATCTGTAACAAATTGGATTGTGTTGCTCCATCATGCATTTTTACAATGCTCAATAATCTTGCATAAGACTCTTTCCTCACTGGTGGTTCGAGGATCCACTAGATAAACAACCAATAACCAAAGCATTAAGAGTTGGCTACACCTGTGATGTAAGAACCAATTCCTGACAATGTGAGATAACTCTGGGGGCGTGGCAGTGAGAAGAGTTTCTGTATCTTCTTCCATCAATGTTTTTGGTTCCATTGACTCAGGTCAAACTCACCCCCCAAGAAAGTTTGTGCTGGAAAAACACAAAGGGCAAAAGCCAATGATTTTTCTCTCTGTCCCCATAGTTTTTAGGGATGCTTCTTGTATCAGGAGTAACAGTAACAGTAACTAGAGTTGCTGCAGTGTAACAGGAACCACTAGGGGACATCTTGGTGGCCGGGGACTTCTCAACCCTCATCTGCTTCAGCTAACTCAGTTCTGTTTTTCTCTTTAAATATCAGGACTTGGGTCAATTTAATCTTAGAAATACAATTCTAGTTAAAAACAAACAAACAAACAAACAAACTAACAAAATCTTTGGAAATTACCAGCATAACAAAAAATTCTAAAGGACAACCTCTTTTTTTCTAAGTAAAATTTTTTATTCCAAATCTTCTTTGCTCCTATAATAATAGCTGACACATGGTACTCACTACAAATCAGGCATTGTTCTAAGTGACTTGCATATATTAAATCCATTTAATCCTTCAAACAACACTGCACCCTAGATACCATTTTTAGACCTCACATTACAGGTGATGAGATATAGGAACAGAGACATTTTGAGGTCCACCCAGGTTCACACATTTATTATTTGGTAGAACTGAGATTGGAACTCCAGCAGCCTAGTTTCAGAAAGTACCCTTTAATCCAGTTTTCTACATTCTTCTCTACTACATGCCATTCTGTGTTGGACTATTTCCCTAGGAATTATGTAGCTTTTGATGTAAACGAAGGTTTTAAGAGGTAGAGAATTGGTGTGAACTTTAGAATTAAATGTTGTGACCATTCAGCAGAGCATCCCGCACCTTTGTTATTTGTTCAACAACTTCCTATAAGCTTATTAAAATGCTTTTATAGCTGTACTGGAAGAAGACTTTTGAGTATGGCATGATTATTTCCCCCACTGCTTTTAATAGTGATGACTATAAATCTATATAAAGTAGGTGTGCAAAAGTACCACATATGGTACTTATGTATATTGTCTGTAGCCACTTAGAGGAATGTGGTCCTCTTTCTACCTTCAAAAATATAACTTCAATTTTTCCTGAATAAGTGTATCTGCCTGATTCAAAAATGCTGCTCATAAAAATAAAGAATGACCAAATTAAATGATCTGAGTACAGTCATTTAAAAATCATCACATACCTTCATTCATTCAGACTCTCCATCTTATAAATTCATTTCCCCATTATTTAAACTGATTTGTTAACTGGACTGGAATGCAAGTTTATTCTATTTATTTGGATAAATTTATGCAGAAATGCTCTCTGAGCTGTGTACCTACCTTTCTCCCTTGGCATTGATTTTCTTCCTTCTTTTCAGTACCTTCCTTGAGGCACAAAAAACTAGGTTTCTACTATCTGAGGGAAGCGTATGACTCAGTGAAATCATTCTGGATTGTTTTCCCTTTCCATTTTAGGAATTGCTAGTCATTGTAATGTGAAGAGAAGCAGTGATGGTGTTAAAAGAGGCAACAGCTGGGCTTTATTAAGAGATTACGTGTATTTTGTAAGAAATTTTATGCGTATTACCACATTTAATCCCCAAGTCAATGTGTCAATGAATGTACGTGAATAAATAGACAAGCAGTGATGCCATGAAGTAAATATTATGGTTTCTCATTTTCTGTGTAAGAAAAATTATGTTTAAAGGGGTTAAATAACTTGCTTGAAGTTCCAAGCAGCTAGTAACTGTTAGGAGTTAGTCTGACAACAAAACGCATCTGAGTAATCACATTGTGCTATTCCTCCTCAGCTTTAAGCTTCAGGAGAAGGGGATATGAATGCAGATGCATTCAGACCTGTTGTGGTTAAAGGAACCAAGGGCGGAGAGCGATGAACCTTCTCCTTGGTAGAATCTCACAATTATATGTGAGGGCTGTTATTAAACATTCTCCAGCTCAAGATACATATTCCGTGACTGGCTGTAGAAATTCTTCTCCACGGGGATTTTCATATGTAATAAAAAGAATGATTTTCTCCCTCCCCCAGTTTTCAATTCTCATCTTTTGAGAGTCCCGAGGTACGTATATATTTATCTTACATCATAGACCAGTAGATGGCAGCAAAAGCCCACCCTAGTGTCCCGGAATTTTGCCTCTGAGCCCCTTGCACATTGCAAAGCTGAAGACAGCTTTTAAAAATATAATCATCCACCTCCTTACCTGACACCTCCGAGGGTCTGATTTTCCAGGTCACACGTGTCTTATTACTTTCGAAAATAATCATGTGGAAAGGCTTTTCATTGTGTTTGTTGCTACATTTCTGCACGGTAGTGACTGTCAAGCCAAATTCAAACTAATAGCAGGGGGAAAAAAGACAACGACCCAGGAGAACTGCAAATAATTTCCATTAAGAATGTTCCTTGTGGGTTTTCAAAGAAGTTTTCATCACCAAATCTGATCAGTGAAGCAATCTTGTTCATAAATTATTTATCAGTCTCTTCTCGGTTCTCATCTTTCCCATTCAAACAAGCAAAATCCAACTTTGGGTAAATTCTCTTTTAAGAATATCTGGAAAGAAACATTTCTTATCACACTTCATTATCAGAAATGAAGCACAACTGAAATGTAAACAATATACAATAGAAGTTGTTTTTCCTTTTTATTAGGACTTTCTTTTTGAAGAATGTCATCCTGGGCAAGTAGGATTTTGTTAGTATTTATTTGGTTTTCAGCCTATGGCTGGCTCATTTATCTGGACAACGTGCTTTGCATTTTATGGATGAGATAATGTGATTGTTTTGAATTTGAAACAAATTGGTTCTCTGACCTGGTGGAGAGGGACTTTTGATCTAAGTGTAGTGTGGCTACAACGTACCTATTTTGACATGTGGGACACAAGTACTTCAAGTAGCTGTTATGAGTTTTATGCAAATTTAATGAGTTGAAGCCATGAAACCTGTATCTTAGTACATGCTGGAAGTTCACTGTTAATCTTTGGTGAATGACATGACAGTCTGAAGTGTCAAGGATGCTTTTAGTTTCTTCCATTCAACCTCGCTGCTAGCGTTACAGATATGCATCCTAAGAAGGGAAGGCACTTGAATGATGTTGAGATGAAAATGTTCCAAAGGATGAGGTATTGATTCACTGCAGAAAAGAGAAGTCTTCTTAGATGTGGCTATAGATCTTCAAACATTCATCATCCATCAATGAAAACTAATGGGGAAAAGGAGGAAAATAATACTGTGAGGAAGAGAAACAAAGTGGAAAAAACATTTCTGATAGAACAGAAAAAGTATTATCATCATTATCTGCGCTTGATCCATGGAAAATTGTCAAGGATCTGAAAATGAACTGATGTTTAAAAGCTTCAAAATCTCATTGATATATAGAGACTGTCACACCAGAGTCTCTTTTAAATCTTGTTAATTTTATAATTTATTTTGGAATTAAATATTGTATCAGGAAATAACATCATTCCTTCACCAATGACAGTCTGGGTATTTATTTTAACAGGTTTGTAATTTGACCCAATATTTTGGAATAATATATGGTGCCATAGTTTTCACAAACATTCCTGTGCTGTATCTTCATAGGGTTCCTGTGTGAACAGTTGTGTTCTCATTTTGCTGATCAAAGAGACTCAGAAAAATTTGATTTGCCAAAGATTGCCTAATTCTAGAGTTACGATAGGATCTATCAGAGATCTATGAGTTTCTATTATTACCATGGCTGCCCTACTAATTCAATGGCTACTAAAATAATTAATAGTGGTCAAGTATGTGGTCTTTGAAGTCCTGTCTCACTGCTAGTTTCATGCTGTGATTGCACACATGTTATATCTGGGAGAAGCGACTTGGCTGTCACCCTGATCAAGGGTGGTTGTGTTTTTACTGCCCAGAGGTGGTTGTAGTTCATCTTTGTTCATTTACTCATAAATATTTATAGAATAGAATAAATGATAACTTGAAAAAAAGGAAACACAATGCTTTTGATAAACAAAGACCTGAAAAAAAAAAAAAAGCTGGAACAGAAAGGGAGTGTCAAAGTTTCATGCTAAACTTGTTTAGAGAAAATGGCCCAGGTTCTGAACAAAAAGGAAATGAAAACAGAGCTTTGAGTCAAATGTTGGTTGAAATCTTGGCTTCTAACCAGCCATGTAAGTTTGCCATCTCTAGGAACCTCTTCATCTTAAAATGAAAATTGTAATAGGACATTTTTCATAGAGTTATTTTCAGAACAAAATGGATTTATACATGGGAAAATGCTTACCACAGTGCTGCCACATAGAAGCTGCTTGATAACATAGGTTAGCTATTACAGTTACTCCTGTATACCACTACTACTCTTATGGCTGTATCTGGGAGAAATTGGAGTTCTTGCCAAGGGATAAGGGTTAGTTCAGCATTGAATAATCAACTTATGCATACTTAGTGTAATCAACGGCAAACTTTCAAAATTTCAACGAAATACTTTTTTTTTCTTCATTAAGTTTATTGGTATATTTTAGGTATACAATACAGTTACATTCGTCATTGGGATCTTGTACCTTTACATGATGTATCTTGGTTCTTATTTTTTCCCCATTCCTCTGCCCTCCCTTCACCCCCTCCATCCCTCCCTATTTACAAAGACTTTGTTTCCATTATTTTCTTTTCCTCCTATTTTTTCTTTTTCCTTCTTTTCTTTCCCCTACCCCTCCCACTTCCCCTACTCCTTTAGACCTTTTCTTCCTATTTCACAGTCAACAGAGTACTTTTTTAAAAAGTCCGTGCAAGTACAGTGTTATAATTTTATCTTTATCTTGGCCTTAAACTTGAAACATATTCATGGGATATGTGTACTATAATTGCCTCTCTTTGCCAGTTATTTCTTATGAATTGGATTCTTGTCTCTAGCAATGGTGGTGATAATGAAAATAAAACAAAACCATCATGATATAGGACTCTGACCTATTTTCTGAAAATGAATGCTCCATTTAAGCCTGAAGATATATAATTAATGTTTCTAATATAGGATGCTATTTTTTTTGATGAACCAATAAATCTTTTGACTCAATATTTATATGAAAAATGTTGGGGCTGAACTGGTTCCGGGATAAGTTTCATCAGCATTTATCATGTGCTAGGTCCTGTGGTAAGCATATTGCATATACATCCTTATCAAATTGGGAGAAAGCCTGTGAAGCACATGTTATTTCTGTTTATAAAGGTGGAAACGGAGGCTCAATGTGTAACGAGCTATTGAAGGTGGTGTGGCTGGTATGAGTTGCGCACAGGTTTTCTGACCTGAGGCTTGTGTTTATAACAACTGCACAAATCTAACTTTACAGTGAAGAAGTCTTCCATACCTAACATCCCGAGACTGCATGTAAAATGCTCTTTCCTCAGTAGGTAAAGTGTTTTGACATATGCCTTCAGCTTGAGGGGGAAGAAGACAATTTAACACAAATAAACATAGTGCATCAGGTATAAATTTGCACTTTACCACTCTGGGGCACAGAAGTATAACTTTTTAGTTTTCTGTAACTCAATTCCATTTTCTTTCCAGGTTCCCTCATGATGCCTGGAGCATACAATGTATTTCAGTTCAAATGAGTTGAATTTGCAGTCAAATGTAAGCATTATATTTTAGCCATTATTTTAGTGTGCAGCTTCCCCTCTCTTGAAGAAAATTCAATATTTCAGTCTTCTGAAATTTCTCCTTTATCCATCCCTCTTCTCTCTCTTTGTGACACTGGGTTCTGGGCCAAGGTATGACTCATAATTATGGATGGCAGAGGTGTCTCTGGTTATTGCAGCAGCTTCTGGATTCTTTCTGCCACAGTTGGTAATGAAAACTTCTTACTTGACATATGGCACGGTCTGATGTGTGCTATGGATGAACAAGTTTTATGAACTCTGCACTTTCTTTGTTCTTCCCATACACATAATTCAGTACACTTTGAGTTCTTATTTATCTCTCATCAGGGTATTTGGAAACTATTGGGTCTGCTGCAAGCCACAAAGACAATAAAAGAAGGGCCTCCCCACTTCAGTCCCTGTTTCTGTCTGGCCATACCACACCTTTTTTTTTTTTTTTTTTTACCTCTGTGATTAGTGCTTCAGGTTTACATGCTTCCCTTTTCTGAACCCATATCCAGGTTCTTCAGAGCCAAATGAACACAGAAGCAGCCTTTAACCCTTGATTTGTTCCTTCTTAACTTTTTGTGGTCTTTTAGCTGACTTCACCCCATATCTTAGGCTGGTAAGAGCTTGTACTTATGGGGAAGAACTTTCTTCCCAATCATACCATATCTCCTTCCTATTTTCCATTCATGCCTTGATGCCTTGTTTTTATTAGGTAAAGATCCAGCTTTCTGAGTTTCTAGGAAACCATTTTTTTCTTACATGAGCTTGTTTTCAGGAATGTTGTTTACAGGTCAGTGGAAGTCTACTTTGATGAACCAAAACTTTAGAAATTTAGTACACATTACCTATTCTGGTTGTCTTTGTCTGACCCTAGAATCAATTACGAATGCCTTGACTATAATTTGTTGACCGCTTTGACTATAATAAGATTCCCTGGAATGCCAGAGAACTCTAATTCTATTTGGGCTTGTGTTCATCTTCACAGTGCAGTGTTCTCACTGGGAAGTAGATATACGGCCTATGTCAGCATTTCCCACTTATTCTGGCAAATAATTATGCCCATATGACAGGTTCTAATCAATTAAATGTGATAAAATGTTGCATGTCAATTCCAAGTCGATGTGGTTATACATCAGTGTGCTTTCACTGTTCACAAGCTGCATATCTCCACCAGTGGTGATTTGGGGATCCTTGTGCAAAAGTTGGTTGATCTTTTGTCAGTTTTTACAACTATATGGAGGACAATCCCCGTCTCTATTCCTGCTGGCTGAAAAATAAACTTGTCTTGTGTGTAGCTACTTAAGAACTTGGAGTTTGTTACCTATATTAGCTAGTGGTACTTCAACTAATAAAGCAAGATTGAAAAGACATCTGTCTAATTTATTTTTTAGAATTATACCTGCAACAATGGCCTATTAAAATTTCCTTAAAAGAATCATAGTGTCTTCAAAAAGAAAAAGAATTACTCCCTCTTCTCTTTGTTTGGACTACATGTACCTATTATATTTGATGTTGGCATAAGTCAGAGATTGGCTAACCCTGCCTGGTGGTCTATTTTTATATGGCTTATGGGCTAGTAAAGTTTTCTACATTTTAAATCAGCTATTAAAAAACCAAAAATAAAACAAAGAAGAATATGTGGTAGAGATCTACATCACCTGCACTCAGAAGTTCTACTATTGTTCTTTAAATAAAATTTGCCATTCACGGGAGTAAATGGTAGGGAGGCCAGTGAGCTTAAACTACACGGTATAGAGAAGACTTCAGTGAATATAATATTCTAGGTTGAACTCTGATGTTATGGTTTAGGCCTCTAAAATTAATAGGAGCTCTATGGAAGTTGCACACTTGACCTAGCAACACTAGTGGAAAAGTACAAAGATTTGCTCCATCTTCATTTCGTATGTCTGCAGATCTAAAAGCAGCTTGACTTGTTCATATAATTGACAGATTATTTTTGAAGCTGATAGTAAATTTGGTACTATCCAGACACAGCCAGAGAGGAGAAATTGTTCATGTGTGTTTATTTTGGATTGGTGGTTCCCTAAACCAAGGCCAATGACTCAGATTTATAGGGTAGATGAAACATTTTCAACACTTCAATAAGGAAAAGAAATTCTCTTGAGACTTCAGTAACAGAACATTGTAATGTTCTTTTCTTCCTCTATTTATAGCCTCAGAAAAGCTAAGCACATTTGTCCAGAATAATCTAGATTAACCATCAGACTCTAAATTTATTGTAAATATGCGATTTTTTAGTAGGTTTGCAGCCAAATTTTCCCAGTGTATACCCCTGGGTCATTGATAATAATTAAGAGACTGTTCTTGTGGCTTTTGAGAGGGACCAAAATCAAGACTGTATTATGATTAAGTGTCTGCTTCTGATATGTGCCAGTGAGCAAGATTTGTTTAAGTTGGCAGATTTTAATGCTTGTGTGAAATATTTTTTTATTTGGCTGCCTCTAATTATATTATGATTAAGTTACATCCATTGGAGTATAATTATCTATTGCATAATAACTTTTATATGTGGATCCCTAGAAATTTGTCACTTCGATAGTGCTGACTGAGGGCTTGTTGTATCTTCTTAAAGATAAAACTTTTTTGAAACAGTTTGGTTTTTCTTCTTTCCCCTAGGAACACCTTATAATCATTTAAAGAGAATAAAATCCTATCCTGGGCTGTTGCAGATAGATTTTTTTATATGGCCCTTAGGAATTCTGGGACAATCATGATCATGGTAGGTCCCATGTGGAAAGGTGTGGACTCAGCCATGGAGGTAGAAAACTTTACTGAGCCATGGCTCTGAGAGTTCATTCTCATTTTCATTTCTATTTTGATAGCTTTGAGTTTTTCCTGGGTCACAGACCAATAGAACTCTGATGTATCTTTTGTAACTGACACTGTTTCTTTCAATCTTATATTTTACTTCCTTCTATGTTTCAGATACTTAGGCAGTTTTCTTTGTCTCTGAGACTTTGGTGCTTTCTAGAAGTGAGGGGGGTGTTATGTTCTCCCTACCATCCCAATCCTGACTCCTCCTCTCCTTCTTCCCCTATTCCAGCCCAAATTCCATGATGACAAAGACCATGTGTTTCTCCCATAATTTGAAACCTAACAATTTAGTATAGTATGTAGCACCTAACAGATATCTGCCCAAAGAATTAATGACAGATGTCTTCCCCTGAAGTGGCTTCTAAGAGTCTTCTCATTTTACCAATATGGAGTTCGTTTTAAACTTCTGGAATTAAGTATACGTATTCCTCGTTTAACAACCTACCTGTTTAATGAGTGTTTGGACTTGGGAATGAAGTGCATTGTTTGGACTTACCACCTGCTCCTTGGACTTACAATGTGCATTCAGACTTACTCTGCAGGAAGGGCCTCATGGCGGCTTCCTCTACTGTAAAGTTCTGTAATTTTTGCTGACTGTACTGCACAGAATGACACTGTAGTTTTGTGTTCTGTTATACATTACAGTACTGCATGTAAGAATTATGTAAATAAAAGCAAAGGCATCGAGTTGGAGCTTCCTTTGATCACTTCTTTGTTCTAAATATTGTGATGTACATACTGTATACAGTTCCTCATTTAGAGACCATTTCATTTAATAGCCATAGGAACAGAACTCAGTCATTAAGTGAATATCTGTAGTTAGATTAGAACAACTTTTAATTCTTTTCCTACTCTAAATTTCTGTGAGTTCAGATATGTACCTTTATGATTGATGTATTTTATTCATTCAGTCATTTAGCAAATACTTATTGTACACTTACTATTTACCAAGTGAAATTCAAGCATAGTTGAAAAGGTCCCTGATCTCATGGAGCTTTGATTTTTATTGTGAGAGAAAGAAAACAAAATAAATCACAGAAGTATTGGTGATGAATGTGCTGAAGAGGAAGAAAGCAGAGCACTGTGGGTCTGAGTTTCTGGGTGACTTTAGATAGGCAATTTGGAGAAGACTTCTCTAAGGAATAAGCGTAAAACAGTTATGTAAGGATGAGGTAGAAGAGAATTCTGGGCAAAGATCTCATGGCAAGAACAAGAATGACACATTCAAGAAAGATCACTGGAGCCAGGGCATGTGGAACATATGAAAAGTTGAAGCTTTGAGCAGTATTTGGAGGTGGGTGGTTGGGTGTCCAAGTCAGGTACTGAGCACTGTAAAGCTAAAACAAACAATTGTTCATTCCATGAATTCATCATGGAAACACTACTTCAGGATTTTTCTGATAGAAGGCAAAAGAGTAAAAATTAATTCTTAACTTTAGTCCATCTCATACATTGATGTCCATGGAAGCAAGGAAATCTTGTACTGAAGTTTAGGGTATTTCATAAACAGCCTTCAAGGATAGACCAGGAAATTAAAAAAAGAAAAGAAAAAAGGAAGAAAGAATTCTACAGCATTCAATCCAAAATGGATCCACAGGGGAAGGTCTTTCTTCTTGAAAGCAATTATACTTTACAACATGTTCTTTCCCCTGGTGTTTCAGTTTCCCATGGTGCCTGACTTCATTAAAGCAGACAGGAAACAGAATTTTCTGGGATGTGCTGGTAGAATTATATCTTCTGAGCTGCAACTAATTGTTTTCATAAAAACAAAAATAAAACACAATGTAGCACTATATGAAAAGATCAATGTTTGCACACTGACCAAACTTAGAAAATAAACAGAAGGAAGCATAACAAAGCTGTAATACGTTGCTTTATTTTTCACATTTTGTTGACAGAGAATACAAAATTAGGAAAAGATAGCTAAATTTAATAACAGCTCAAAGAGCTGTTTGAGAAAAACCTCGTTGTAACTTTGTCCCTGTATTTCTGTGTGTGAGAGAGAAAGAGAGAGAGAGAGAGAGAGAGA
>NW_004624734.1:20047203-20074909 GCF_000247695.1 Heterocephalus glaber | reverse complement strand
ATTTAATTGAAGGAACTGTCTGATTTCTTCTTTAATTTCCTCTGTGACCCATTGGTTATTCAGAAGTGTGTTTTTCAATTTCCAAGTGTTTATGAAATTTTTTTGAGTTTCTTTTGCTATGGATCTCCAATTTCATATAAGTTTAATTGTGAAAGGACACTTCCATGTAGAGCACTAGGCTCCAGATTAACTTGATCACAATTAGCCCTTCAGTTGCATTTCAGAATCTCAAATATACTTTCTGGAGATCAAAGGGATGATGATGCTTCAAAAATAATGCATCGTTCACATTCTCCAGCACCACAAAACCACTTTTGGTTCCCTGAATATAGAAAGACTTTCATGCCTCTGGTTTAAGGATGTGCTTTCTTCTTCCTGTAATGTTTTCCTAACTTGTTTGTTAAACAGCCACTCATCCTTTAAGATTCAAGTGTCATTTCCACTTTGAAGTCCCCATGCTCCCTAGGCATAGCTGTATATCCTTTTCCTTGTTTTCATAAAATCATGCACATACTTTATATACCTATCAAAGTCATTCTTCTAAAAGTTATTGTAATGTGTTTACTGTGGGGCACATTATGGTTTCTATGTACAGATTTACCTCAACAATTTTATTTGTAAGTCCATGAACTCCTCTCAGAGCAAAATAGTTCTTCCTAGACACTGAACAGAATTCAGTAAATTTTTAGTGAATGTGTAAGTCTAAGCTAATATGTTTGACTAATTTGTATTGAATTAGTATTTTCACTTAGGGTAAGTACCTTAGTTTTGTCAATTTATTTAATATTTAGAACAACCCTTTGATGTAATACCATTAGATCCATTTTACCTTTCAAAATCTAAGACATACCAAGGTTAATTAGTTTACCCAAGGTTATCTAACTACCAAGAGGGAAAGCCAAGATTTGACCCTCACTTCTGTATTATTCTAAAGGCCATATAAGCTGCCTACCACTGATATGATTTATGTTGAAATCACAGAAGCAGTTGGATAGAGAAAAATTAGAATGATGATTAATAATAACACATCTGAATAACACTTCATTTGCATGATATTTTCGCATGCCTATAACTTTAGTACACACATAATACTTTTCCAATTTAGAGAAATTACAAATAAAATACAAGTACAATAAACTAAAAAAAAAACTACTACATTTTAACTCCAAGAGATACCTTTCATCTGTTTTTCTACCAGTATTTTAATTCTCTCCCAGGCATATGTGTATATGATGCTGTGTACAATGTTTCTTTAATAATGTATCAATACATATCAGTGACTTTTTCACATTAACAATGATATTTCATGGTATTCCATCTCTCTTCTCCTCCACAGACCTCCCCTCTCCCCTTTTCCCTCTCCTCCTCCCCACTTTCCTCCATCTCTCTTTGGCTCTCTCTTCCCCTCTTCTTTTCTTCCATTTCTGTTTTTTTGTAGTTTCCAAAAGGTGCTATTCCCCTGAGCTATATCCCCAGCCTTTTATTTTTTATTTCAATGCAGGATCCCATTAAATTCCTAGCCTGTCCTTGAATTTGTGATCCTTCTACCTCAGTCTCCTAAGTAGCTGGGATTACAGGCATGTGCCACCTCACCTGGATTCATGTACTCCATTTTAGAGTTGTGCCATAAATACTTGTTGCTATTTATTTTGACTTACCCGTTTTTGATTCATGTGGTTTTTGCTTCTTTGCAATACTGCATTCTTTTCCCCTCCTTTTCCACAAAGGACAGTGTTTGGATCATTTGTTGTACATATCTGTTTACTCTTCATCACATTTGCATGTGCCTTTTGTTGTTATAATATTAATAACATAGTTCAGCCCTTGCAGGATCCTCTATTTACATAGGTTAAGCTCCAACTGTGTTCCTAACTCAGTGCCTTTTGGGAGCCAGAATTCAAAAATTCCATGTTCCCTTCTTATTCTTTTCTGTACAAGGTTTCTGTTGACTGTACATATTTCTTACATTTCAATGACTTAACTAATTTTACATTTGCCAATTAAATTAAATCCATTTATATTTTTTATTAGTTTATAAATTCTTGTTTTGATTAATAGAACCCCTAAAAGTTGGGCTGTTTGAAGATATTAATGTTTTCTTGTGGAACAATGCAAGGTTTGTATAGCAAATATTACAGACTTAATTGATGAACAATTCAAATTCTAAAGAAGATTTCCTGATTTGGCTAGTGACATTAGGTAGAACATTATAGCTTTGGAAATTGATTGAGGCCTTCTAACTAATGTGAAAGATTTACTTTCAGCCATGCTAGAGCAAATGAAAATAATATTATAAATTTATAGATTTGAAGAAGGAACTATGGATATAATTTTTGCCTATTGAATTACATCAAATTTTAAATAAGACGTGGCTGATTGTGGCCAAGCACAGAAACTGATATGGGTTTTATGCTCTAACTCCTCTGTTAATCTGATTCAATGATATTTCATTTCTGATTTAGGGTAAAGTTCAAATCTCAATCTGGCATTTACGACACTCTACTATCTGAGTCCAATTTACCACTTTCAACCCTATTACAATGATTTCTTTAGAAGAAATGCCATGTCTCATGTAATCTCACTTCCTCACTGCATCTCAGTGCTTCATGGTATTCCTGTCATTCCATCTGGATACCTAATCCTCTCTCCCCAACTGATCTCCCAGCACATGTCCTTCATAACAGTCCTCTCTCCAAGGCAATTGCTGCTCCCTAGTGAAGCCAGCCCTTACCAGCCAGTTCTTTTATTTCTGTAGAGTCAGAGACGATTTTACATCTCTTGAATTATGTCTTTATGCAGTCTGGCATTTGAGTAGGCTATGAGTATTTATAAATATCTCATTTATACCTTATTGATATTTTACAGTCTCTACCTGACAGAGTTGTATTCTCAAAAATTATGTTTCGCTTGTTTGACTACTATGAGATTTTAGGTATTAGGGGCAATCCTCAATAAAGAAGCAAACAATGGAGGGCTCAAAATTCATCTAACTCTCTCAAAATATTTCCCTTATCTCCAATGATGTCTGAAGTATCTTGCAGAAGTGATGGAAGTGAAATTGTTTTGGAGTCTCATTTTACATGGTGGGATTAAAATGTATAGTGAGTGTTTAAATTTAAAAATTTTTATTACTGTAATAAACACCTTGCCACTAATTTCCCTCAAAGCACTCCCCTTTGCTTCAAACACACTTGTCCCATTGGTCTCACCACTTTCTGAAGCAGTTCTGGAAGTCCTCTTTTGTATCTTTTCAAGATATAATAAAAAAATACCATGAATGCTGGTACTGAGCACCATCCAATGGAAAGGCAGGTTGTAAAACATTATGGTGTGTCCTCATCCACCTTATGCACTGGATCTGGCACTGTGTGACTACTGGCTTTCCCCAAGGTCAAAATGACCTTGAAAGGTAAACACTCTGAGTTGATTCAGAAGATTGAGGCAGCCATGATAATACAACTAAAGATAGGATAGAGTACTTCCAGAGGTGGTAAAAATCATGGGATGGCATGGGTGTATTCAAAGTGAGGGGGAGTATTTTGAAGGGGATTAATGACAATGTATCTATTACTATAATGAATAAAAAATTAATAGTTGCGTATCTGTGAACACACCTTGTATATCTTATATCAAAGTACATTACAGATGATGCTTTCTGTGCTACATAACTAATTAGCACAATCTTAGTGGATTGTGCTAATATCACTGGTTCTGTGGATCAGGAGTCAGGGCCTGACATGGCTGTCATCTGCATGACGATTTGGTTGTCTGGATTCTCATCCAGAGCCTCCAATAGGGGAGCATGTATTTACTAACTTCTTGAAGTGGTTGGTAGAATGTATTTCCTTGCAGCTGTAGAATTCAGGACAGCTTGCTTCATTAAAGCCAGTAATGCAATAGAGGGAGACACTAAAGTGAGCCTGCTAGCAAGAGTCTTGCATAATGTAACCATCACTGGGTGACATTTACTTTAGTCATATTTTATTGGCTAGAAGAAAGTTACAGTTCCTACTCACATTCAAGGACAGAGGATTATACTAGGGCATGAATATAAGAAGGTAGAGATCATGAGGAGAGGGCTACTTTACAAAGCAGCTATCACAGTCTGCCCTCTAGCCTCTTGGACTGATATTTATTCCACATGCAAAATATATTCATCCTCTCCCAAGGGTCTCAGAAGTCTTATTTTAGTATTAGTTTATAGTAAAATACCAAAACCTCATCACATACTTGAAGTTCAGGTAAGGATGATAGTCTCATGCATAATTTGTAAATTACAGATTCTAAGGCACTGTTCCTGTCTACCTGTGGAACACTGGAGAGGCAAATCTTCTGCCCGCAATGTACTGATTTACATGGACTGGACAGAGATGGGATAAAAGCTATAGGTAAATCCTGTTCTAAAAGGAGGAGCAGAGAAGGTATATATGAGTCAATGATCCATAGCAGTTCTAAAGTCCAGATGGGTAGTGTTGGGAGTGCATTGATTATATTTCAAGGGGAGAATAATTGTGATTCTGAACTCCACCCTTTGGAATCTTGACTCTATCATGTGAGTTATTCTTTTTTAATGAAAAAATAACGTGTTTGAAGTTGAAACTTTTATCATTCTCTTTCTTGCAAGTAGAATTTCTGGAGTTTAACAAACTTTTCATTGTATCCTGTCTCTTTCAATCAAAGGTGGCCATATTTCTGCTGAAATACTTTTCTCAAGAGTCCGTGGTTCTCCTGTGGATTTTAATGATGTTCACACCATTCAGCAAAAGCAGTACACAGAGATCTTTTCATGATAATCTGTTTTGTAATCTGATCTCCTGTTGAGATAGCTGAAGCACTGGTGATTGAGAAGATCTCTGAGATACACCTTAATTTCTTGAAAGGGAATTTCGCATAATTAGACACATTAATTTGTTGTTCAGTACTGAACCCAGGGAGTGCTGGTTTATCTCCCAGCATGCTTCATTTTAATTTTTCTCTAAATTTTGAATCAAGCTCTTTCTAAATTTTCAAGGCTGACCTCAAATTTGCAGTCTTTCTGCCTCAGCCTTCCAAGTAGCTAGGGTTACAGTTGTGGCCCCATTGTTCCTGGCTACATTGACCTTTTGATTTTACTAAATATTTAGCAAAAGATTTTATAGCCATGGCCTCACATTTTTTTCTAGACAATGCTTTTAAAATAAATTATCATCTTTTTCCTATCTGGTGAGATTGAGAATTTTAAAGATCATCAAGTCCTAGTTTTTTTTTGTTGATCAGCTCTTCACTCAATTTAACTCTCTTGTCTTACCTTTCACTATAATCAGCAAGAAGAAACCAAGCAGCACTTCCCTTACTTTGTTTAGAAGTCACCTTAGTGAAATATCCAGTTTATTATATAGGAATTGTGCTTTCCACATAACTTTAGGACACAATTTTGCTCAGCTTTCAGCCATTACACAGAAAGGACCTGCCTTCATCCAGACTCCAGTATCTTGTTATTTACTTCCTTGTGAGCCATTAGTGGCAACAATCTTTCTCCTAGACCAGACATTTTTATTCAGAGCCTATTCCAGGCCATTTAATTTTCTCTATTGTGTTCCTCAAAATTCTTTCAGCCTGGGCCAGTGGTCAGTTCTACAGATAATCCTGTATTTTTAGATTTTAGCACTGGGGTGTTCCTGTCTTAAATATAAAATCTATAAAATCTATATTGGCTTTCTTTGCTGTGTACAAATTATCACCAACTCGGGCTTAAACAACACATTTTTTCTCTCTTACCGTTTCTCTAGGTCAGGATTTTCAGTGTGGCTCAGCTGCTCCCCCTGCAAGTCTGCAACCAAATTGTCAATCAGAGCTGGGTTCTTACCTGGAGATAGAGGTCATGGAGTTTCTCTTGAAGCATCTACCATGGATGGCTCAAGTAATTATATATGAAATACATAAACAAATGATTAATCAGGCTATTAAGAAAAACTGGATAAAATATAGGTGAATATTTATTTGACCTTGCATGATGAATGATACTTTAAGAAGTGAAAAAAGTTGATAAAAATAACAAACCATATATCTATATTGCTATTAACAAATAAAATTTCTGATCATAAAACTGATAACAAAACTATAAAAAAGACAAGTGATTTCAGTAAATAACAAAATGCTTATATCAGAAACACACAAAGCTTACACACAGATTGATAATAAGCAGTGCAATACACAATAAGAGAGAACATGGACAGATCTCAAAAGAGGAATTGAGGAAATATCAATGGCTGGTGCATGTGTGTCTGTGTCTGCTTACCTTTATTCATAATTTTTAAAAGCGAGGCATTAATACTCAACTATCAAATTAATAAAAGAAGATTCAAAATCCTCAAACTAGTAATGAGACTGCAATTGGGCTTTCTCATGCAAATGCTAAGAGTGAAAGTCAGTATTTCTGCCTTGAAAGCAAAGCTCGAAGCTATTTTAAAAAGCTCAGCGTAGTGAATATTTTTTTTAACAACTGATTCCTCTCCTAGGTGTCTATTACAATGAAATAACATGTTCCTCTTCTGGAACTCTAATGCAGTGAAATACTGTGTAATCTATTACATGCTAAAATAACTTTTCCAGCAATACAAAAAATGATTTGTGTATAATAATATTCTTTGATGCACTGCTCATGATAATAAGGCATTGAAAATAATCTAAACATCTGTCAAAAGGGGAAATGTTGATGAAGTATCACATATCTACAGTGTAGAATATTGTGCAGTCACTTGGATGATATTTAAATGATTATTTAATGGTGTGGAGAGATGTTTATATAGGCGAGAAAAAGGCAGGATACAAAATTGCTTATGATGTAGAACTAATATGTCAAATAATTTATTATTAGGAAGAAAAACATAATGATATTAGCAATCATTTTCTTTAGGACTTAGAATTGTCCCTGTCACACAATTATTATTAACAAAGAGGTAATTACCTTAGCTGAAGCTTTTACAAAGTTTCTCTTCTACATGTACAAGAAAGTAAAAATTAATGTTAGCTTGAAATGACCTCAATCAAAGCTAGTTTTGGAACTCATAGAAATCACTTTACAAAATTAGTGCCATTAAATGGGGGAAAAATTGACTTCACATCTAGTAATTATTCTCAGTCATGACCTTAAAAAATTGCCTGGGTAGAAAGACATGATAAACAGTACACAAATGTAAAAAACCATTAAAAAAATAAACTAAGTAAGGCTTAGTGTTTTTTTATTTGTTAGCATTGTGAATATGTCACTCATAAAAGGAATAAGAAAATAAATATGTCTTAATGACATGAATAGGTACTTTTGGCTTCAGATAAAATATTTAGTGAGCATCATAAACATTTCAAAATGTCTTACCTGAAATAATTCAGTGGAAGTGAAGATGAATTGTTTCGGGACACTGTTATATGAGGATGTGATGAGTTAAGACAGAATCATTTTAAAGAATATAAGGTAGGAAAAAACCTCTTATCTATGTTCCATATAATAGGTTATTTAAATATGCATACATGATTAAATTGACATTAAATATTATAGGTACATATTTGATTACTCCATTTCTATCACTAATATTATAAAAATAACAATAACAGTATCAAAAACTTTTATTGATTATCTTATTGTGAAAATAGAAAATTGCCTGATATAGTCACATGCACCATAACAATATTTCAGTCAGTGACGGCTCATGTAAGATGATGGTCGGATAAGATTATGCCACACAATGACATTAGAGCCACCTCAGTTATGTGCACGCCATGTTCACTCAACCTTTAATAATGCATTTCACAGAACGTGTCTTATCATTCAGCAACACATAAATGAATTTAGGCTCCCTTTATGTCTGACATATAGTGTTTTATATTTTGTATTTTTCTGCAAAGGAATGACAAAAGTCAATAGAAATTTTGAGTTTATAATTTGAAAGAGAACTTAAAATTGCAAGTATTTATGGAGAGGAAAACACATCCTTAATTCTTTTCTAAGTTATAATAAACAGATTTTTTGAATCCTTCTTACATAGTAGTTTAAAAGTGTAAGTAACAGGCAGAGAAATTCCAGGGAGCCAAAAGTAATGGAAGAAAAAAAAAAAAGAAAAAGAAGAGGGAATATATAGAATTCTTCAGTATTGGAGAGAAACTTTCCATTTTTTTCCAACACTTTTTATGATATGGTGTCTCATTGAAAACGGATATGACTTTTTCTCTGCTTAGCACTACAACATAACATCTAGATCTCAATCAGCCTTTGACCTAGAGATGACTCAGTCCTTTTGATTACTTGGAAAGATGTTGGTAGCCTTTGTACTGGGACCTGCTGCTTTTTGGGTAGAGAGGTCTAGTTACACAGTTAACACAGCATGGTGGTCTCAGCCAAACTTTTCTGGGAAATACTCATGTGAAGATACTAACTTTCTTCTATGTGCATTTGAATAGAAATATATCTGTGTGGACTTGCTTGGTGTTTTGGATGGTGGAGGGAGAAGCCAAAAAAGTCACTTGTCCAAGCCCAACTTGAATGGAGTGGGCAAGTGTTTTCCTCTCCTAGAGGATAGCTGGGCTTGGTCTCTGGTGCTTTTGTTGGGAAGATGCTCCTCTCATGAAGCTGGTGGAACTTCAGAACACGTAACAACTGCAACTTGTATCAGACAGAGAACGAGAAGGAAAGATAAGAAACAGGATCCTATGCATTTTCCTCCAGTCCAGCCTGAAGAATCCTGGCTTGATCTTATTCAAGACAAAATAGATACAGCTGGAAGAAAAGGGGCATTTATAAGTCTTTGAACACAACTCTGTGGGTCAAAATATATAATAAACGACAAGATAGAGTTGTATATTATCTTTTGCATAGTTCCTGTGTGTGTGTGTGTGTGTGTGTGTGTGTGTGTTCTGAAGGGTTTCTTCTTTCTTTTAAAGTAAGGAAAGAGAAATTCACCTCAAAGAATAATACTAAGATTGAATACTCCAGAAAAATTTTGGTAGTACCAATTAAAAAAATGTATGCTTCTCCTCAGCCTTCCTCCTCCTTTTGTGTATACAGTGAGGAATTATGCATAAAATGCTGTCCTTCCCACTAATTACCAACTTTTGGTTAAAATACAGATGAAATCTCTTTTTAGACAGATCATCTTTTATTTCTCAGTTGTTTACACTTCAAACAAGCTCCACATAGCAGGTTATTATCCATCATCTCTTTACTGGGGGATTGAATTTCTAGTAAGATGTCATTTCTAGAGCCTTTTCATTTATTAAAATTTACTAAGAAAATGCATAAGAAAGCCAAGGCTCCACTAATTAATTATAGAAAAATATTTTAAAATTATATTAAAAATAATGGCATTACAGTTAATGTTTACCAAAATTATGCCCCTGTAAAGGAAGAGAAAACAGACAGCATGTAGTTTCAAAGTCTTCAAAGTGAATGAACATTTCTATTAACATTTTGTTGGGCATTCAATATTATATGTTAAATATTTTAATGTAATAATTTAACTGTTGGTAAAGAAACAAATAGTAATTGACCTATAATCTATTTCTTCTTTTTATTGAGTGATGTTCCAAAAATAAAGAATGATTATCAGGTCAGACATCTTTGTTAACATATTAAGAGTAGACCTCCAGCCAATATCCATGGTATCTCCTAACTGGAGAAATTTATCTAAGATTGCTTTTTAAAAGAATGTGCTTAGTACTACTCAGCCACGAAGAACTAGAAACTAGAGTCATTTATAGCTAAATGGATGCATATTGAGGCCATACTCTTAAGTGAAATAAATAAGACACACATGTGCAAATACCTAATAGTTTCTCTAGTGTGAGAAACTGAGAGTGTAAATAAGGATTAAAAGGATTAATAACTAATAATTGATACTTTGAAATAGGAAAAGGTCCAAAGGGGTAGGGGTGGTGGGAGGAGACGGGGAAAGGGAAGAATGGAAAGGAAAAAATATGAGAAAAGAAAAAAAAATGGAAACAAAGTATGTAAATAGGGAAGTGTGGAGGGGTGAAGGGCACACAGGTAATCGGGAAAAAATAAGAACCAAGGTACATCATGTACAGATACAAGCACCCAATGATAAATGTAAACATATTGTATACCTAATATGTACCAATGAAAGAATTTAAGCAAAAAAAAAAAATAAAATAAAAGAATGTATTTGATCTTCTTAGGATCAACTATGATCAAAAACTTGGAGTCTTTTGATTCATGTGGAAAGGCTTCTTGAATATTCTAGGTAAGATTTATAACAGTTAGAATATAATATAGAAATGTGCCTTGAATAAACAATCTCCTAGCTTTGTAAGTTATATGCTTATAGGCATCATTTGAAAGACATATATTTAATATGAGCTGTAGTAGTCCTTATGTGCATTTATGGCCCCAAGATTTTCCCTCCCTGCCTATACCTGTTATTACTTGTACCCTTGAAATTATTAATACAACTTGATATTGGGAAATATTGCTGATTCTTGAGAGTCTAATTTGTCATGCTATCTCAAATGCAGACCTAATTTAAAGCTGGTGTAGGATTAGGAGAACTGGGATTTATTAAATATGTGGCCCAGAATAATTAGCAGAGGTACCCTGAAGCATTGGACAAGTTGTTCATTTCACTCTGGTCTTTAAAAGACATAAAGTTTAGTTCACTACTGAAAATCCTTACTCTATAAACATCATGCACTGGCTAAAAATGTAGAGTTTGACAATGGTTCTCGGTGCCAACTGTTTTCTTTTTGGTTTAGTCTGGGTTCACTCAGAAGCAAGCTATGCGATGCAAAGTAGAGTGTTTTATTTATTGAGGAGGTGAAAGGAACAACTGTAGAAAGTGGGTAAGTGATGCATCAAGGGGGACCAGTCAATACATGATGCACTATTAAGACAGCTGCAGTAGTGACTAAAATTCAATACCATGCAGATGTTCTGGGAAGTGATACCTACCAAGTACCCAGAATTATCTTATCTGAAGACTAAAGAAGCTTCTGTATCTATGGTAAAATATTTGTCTTAGTTTATATTTTCTGTTGTTATAACAAAATATCTGAGACCTAGTAATTTATAAAGAATAGAAATTCATTTTGTTCATACTTCTAGAACCTGGAAAGATTAAGAGTAAGCTACTAGTGTCTGTTCAGTGTCTGTTAGGCCTGCACCATAGCATGGTGGAAGATGTCCAGTAACAGAACAGAGCAAGCACATGTTGGATCAGGCCTCTTTTTCTCTTTTCGTAAAACCACCCTTCCATCATGCAGGGCCCCTTATAATGATCTTATCAAACCTTAATTGCTTTTTCAAAGACTACACTTCTGAATGCCCTCAATATATGAATTTGAGGATGTTTCCAACACAACAAAATTGGAGGATACATTTAAACCTTAGCAGTACTACTCTCAGGTTATTACTTTTCCAGAAGTTCTGATCTGCTAGACTTGGACAGCATAATCTTCTCCAGTTCTGGACAAAATACTGCTCAGGTCCAGCGATGCAGATATCAGAAGTTAGGAGTCTCTGGATTACTATTCCATCACTCAGATGCAGCAGTGACGTGGTACTCATTGTTAATTGGGCCCAGCAGGCGTGATGAGTACCAAAAACAATATGTAGCAGGACAAAATTTTCCTATCAAAATGTGTTGAATACCAGATTCAATGTGATTCATAGTGGCCAAGAACAAAGATATGACTGTAATCTCTTTGAACATATCTGCTCCGTTTGGTTGTCCATAGTAGAGTCTCCATTCATTCAATAAATACTGATTTATTCAGGCAGTATGAACAGGATGGTGAGAGAAATGTATAACAAGCAAATATATAATAAAATGTGAGATAGTGAAATTTGTTATTAAGAAAAATAAAGCAACAATGGCCCCAAAAGATCTCACATCTCAATTCCTGAAACAAGTAAATGACAACTGATTTGGAAAAGAGTTTGTGTAATGTGATTAAGGTAAGTATTTTGAGGTGAAATTATCCAGATTATCTAGGTGGACCCTAAATTCCATCACAAGTGTGCTTAGAAGAGAGACACAGAAGGCTTTCACATGCACAATGAGAGAAAGCAATGTGAAGACAGAGACATTGAGCTGATGTAGCCACAAGCCAAGCAATGTAAGTGGTCACCAGAAGAGGCAAGGAATGGATTCCTGCCTGAAGCTTCTGGAGGGAGCACGGACTGGCAGACACTTTGATTTGGGCTCCATCAAAGAGATTTCTGGCCTCTGGAACTGTGAGTCAATAGACTTCTGTTTTTTTAATTAATTAATTAATTAATTAATTTATTTATTTTGGTACTGGGGATCAAACTCAGTGCCTTGTGCTTGCGAGGCAGGCACAGTGCCACTGAGCTAAATACCCAGCCCCATTTCTGTTGTTTTTAAAGCACTGAGTTAGCGGTAATTTGTTAGAGCAGCTATAAGAAACTAGTACATAGGGCAAAAAGGAGAGCAACTGGCTAGAAGACTACCATTTACCAGAGAGCTGAAGGACAGCCTATTGCATTAGGGGACATGACAGTAATGATATGAATGGAAGTAAGAGAAGGTCATCAAGGGAACAGCTTTCCAGGGAGAAGGAAGGAGATACAAAAGTCTTTAGGCCAGGGTGAGCTTGATATGTTAGATGGACTGCAGGGAAACCGGTGTGGCAGGAGGCTAGAGAGCTCTGGGAGAGTGACTGGAAATGAGACAGATTTGGGCCTATGTCATGTTAAAGTCTTACAGGACCTGGAACTTTATTCTCCTCAAAATGAAAAACAGTTGACATTTCATTTTTTTGGCATACTATTGTGAAAGGTGTTGCTTCCCTAATTTCTCTCTCAGTGAGTTTATTGTGTATGGGAATGTTATTGATTTTTGATAGTTGACTTTGTATCTGGCTATACTACTGAATTTGGTCTTTTAGTCTAGAGGTCTTTTGGTGGAGTTTTAAAAGTCTTCTATGTAGAGTATCATGTCATCTGCAATGAAATACCTAGGAATCAATCTAACAAAGGAAATAAAAGACTTTTACATGGGAAACTACAGTACTCTGAAAAAGGAGATCGAAGAGGATATCAGAAAGTGGAAATAATATCCCTTGTTCTTGGGTAGAAAGAACCAATATAATGACAATGGCCCTATTTCCAAAATTGTTATAAAAATTTAATGCAATCCCAATCAAAATCCCAATAGTATATCTTACAGAATTACAGAAGACAATCCTAAAATTCATTTGGAACCAGAAGAGACCTAGAATAGCAAAAGCAATTCTGCAATTCTGGGCAACAGAGGTAAGGCAGGGGATATCATAATCTCTGAAATTATACTGCAGAGCTACTGTGATAAAAATAGCATGACACTGGCAAAAAACCAGACCCAAGTATCAATGGAACAGACTAGAAGATACAGAAATAACTCCAAACACATTCAGCCCCTTTATCTTTGACAAAGGAACCAAACACCTTCATTGGAAGAAAGATGGAGTCTTTAATAAATGGTGCTGGAAAAACTGGCTTTCCATATGCTGAAGATTAAAACTAGACCCATATTTTTCACTGTGCACTAAATTAAAATAAAAATAGATCAAAGATCTAAATATGAAAACAAAACACTAAATCAGCTGGAGATACAATAGGTAGAACTCTTGAAGACTTTGGTGTAGGCAAACACTTTGAACAAAACCACGATCATATAGGAAATATCACAAAGAATGAACAACTGGGATCTTATCTTACTAAAAAGCATTTGCACAGCAAAAGAAACCACAAACAGAATGAAGAAACAACCCACAGTGTGTGAAAAATGTTTTGCCTGGTGTTCCTCAGTCAAAGACTAATATCTAGAATACATAAAGAACTAATATCTAGAATACATAAAGAATACATAAAGAATACTAATATCTAGAACACACACAAAAAATCATATCCTTCTAAATTTAAACACCCAGTCCAAAAATGGGCATCTGAAATGAACAGACACTTCTCAGATTAAGAAATAAAAATAACAAATAAATATATGAAAAAATGTTCAACATCACTGATCATTTGAGAGATACAAAATAAAACAATGCTGAGATTCCATCTTACTTTAAAAAGAATGGCTATTACCAAGAAATCAGCCAATAACAAATGCTAGTAGGGCTGTAGGCAAAAAGGAATCCTTTTCCACTGTTGGTTGGAGTGCAGACTGGTGTAACCATTGTGGAAATCGGTGTGGAGATTTCCCCCAAAACTAAAACTAGCGGTTCAATTTGATCCAGCTATTCCCCTTCTTGGTATCTTTCTGAAAGAATTAAAAGCATTATACCACAGCAATACATGCAAACCCATGTTTATAGCAGCACAGTTTGTAATAGCTAAATCTTAGAAACAGCCCAAATGCCCATCAGCTGAATGATGGATGAAGAAGATGTATATATTTTTTACAATGGAATATTACTCCGCCATAAAGAAGGATAAGCTTGAGACATTTCTAGCTGAATGGGTACACTTTGAGACCATACTCTTAAGTGAAATAAATCAGATACCCATGTTTAAATATTTCATTTTTCCTTTGTTGTAAGAAACCAAAAGTGGAAATAAGGACCAAAATGTACAAGAGATATTGGGAAATGGGAAGCAAATGTTCAAATGAGAATGAAAACAAAGGAGGAGGGAGAGACAAAGGAAAGAAGGAACAAGAAAAATAAAGAGAATAGAAGGAAAAATGGAAATAAAGCTTTTATAAATAAGGAGGGGAAGAGTGGTCAAAGTGAGAGGAGGAATGAGGAAAAAAGAAGCAAGATATATCATGTGCAGGTGCAGATTCTCTATGATGAATGTTATGACGTATATCTAAAATGTACCAATAAATATTTTGCTTCAGCCAAAAAATAAATAAGGTTACTTATAAGAAAAAAATTATTAAAATTTTTTTTATTACTTGTTTTATATGAAGATTCAAATGGTATGGGGGGTACAAAGTCAAAGGGCTACTCCCACCCCCTCGTCAGCCCACTAGACCCACTACTCAAATCCTGTCTGTGGAATTCACCCATAAAGGCTTTCACTGGCTGACATAGGTCAGAGCAGGAAACACCTGCTTTTGGGTTCTGCCTGATTGGGAATTACTGTTTACTCAAATTCTGCAATATTAGAGGAAAGAAAAAGAAAGAAAGGAAGGAAGGAATGAAGGAAGGAAGAAAGGAAGAGAGAGAGAGAGAGAGAGAGAGAGAGAGAGAGAGAGAGAGAGAGAGAGAGACAGTTGGAAGCTTTGGGTAAGGGGATTGAGGGGAAGTGGCACTCTTTTGCAGCCCCCTGTCCACCCTACTGTCCTTGAGCACAATCCCTTGGTCTTTAGGTTTCACATAAATCTCTACTAAGTAGAAATAAACTGCTTCCAAGTGCAAGTCCTGGAGGTAAAGGAAGTGAAGAGATATCCTTCCTAGCCAAGTCTGAGCAGGAATAATCTTCAAGAAAACACAAATTTCATTCAAGTTATAAGATTCTTTTCCTTTAGCTTAATTCCTGTGCATTTTTATCTTAAATAGACTGTACCATTTTGACTTGTCTTGCCACAGCCTGCTCTTACTATCTTTGACAGGGTTTAGAAGCGATGTAGATGTACGTCCTGGCCAGATAGGTGGAAGAATGAGGCTGAGAATGGGAAAGTAGGGATTAAATAAACAATCATCCACAGATATGTTCCTTATATAACCCTTGAAATGAGCTATAACATAGGTCTTTTCCTAAGCGTTCTGATATCTTAGTCTATGATAAAGAACCATGTCTATGTGCATCCTACATTCCTCTTGGTACCTCATGCACTGCCTTATAAAAAGCATTCGATACTCATTTATTGATCAATTGGTTGTTGTAGGTTAGATGGATAGGGAGGGAAAAGGGAATGAATTATTAAGTGAACTAAAATGAATGCTCTCTGGTTTCTCTTATCAGACCCTCTACACAAACTCAAGTTGTAGGAATTGTCTATATACTAGATGTCACTGTTATTGAAACTAACTCCTCGCCTTTGTCTCCTCCGTTTCAATTCCCGGGACAGAGTTTTGTGGGTACCTTCAGTGGCAGTTACAGGGGTAGACTTTTCAGCTTAAGCACTAGAGCTGACTCATAAGCACTGGAAAAAAATCTTAGAATCATGCTAGCATTACCTCCTCCTGCTCACTACCACCTCTTCCTACCTAACACCTTGACACAGAAGCAAATTTAGATGTAAATATTTTTGGGGAATAAATGCACTTTTTGTTGTGAACATTAAAGTTTGTTGGCTAGATAATTTCCATTCACTTGTCCATTATCTGTTTTATTGCACAAGGTTTTGGAGCAGTTATGTATGCATCTACATAAAGCATGTAGAAAAAATTAAAGAAAAATACAAATGTTAGATTGTGTGTTAAGATTAGAATGTAATTGGTATACAAAGAACTGGAGAACCAAAACAGGATGAACAAATCATGAAAACCTTCTCAGAGGCAATTAATCTGTTGTGGCACTCACTTCTATTTATTCTGGTTCCCAGTTTTTTTTTTCTACTGAGTTGCTCTTAAACTGATGATATAACGAGAAAACTCATAGTTAACTAATTCAAATTTTTAATCATGCATATTTCCAAAGAGGCACAGAAAAAAGATATTTTTACAGAAGTGTTACATATAGCTGTGATAGGAAGCCCAGATACTTCATAGAGCACAAAATTTGAGGATATTATCATAGAAATAGAGAATAGCCTTTGGGAGGAGAATCGGAATTATTCAAAAGGAAAAGAAGATCAGGAAAATGGAAGAAATTTCACATATAAGACAAATGTTTGAAAGGCTCAGACTGTGAAAATAAATGACTGTGGTCAACCCAGTTTAAAGCTACTTTTCATTTATAAGTGTTAAGAAAGGGACAGATCTTAGAGTTCACTTAGTTCCATTCCTTCATTTTACAGATGACAAAGGTGGGATCCAGAGAGTTAAGTGATTTGCCTGTGGTCACACAGCACGGTGTGCAACAGAACTCCAATTCAGGTCATCAGAGTCCTGCTTCTGGGCTCTGTGTACTACTTCTCATTGCTGCTTCCAGCTGATGTTATAAAGGCAGGAGATATCCAGGTACCTTAGCCACAACATTGACCCGCACAGAGGAGAGAAGTGCAGGATACACAGAGGAGCTGGAGACACAAGGATGACTGGCAAATCTCTACAGAAAGTGTGTCAAATTTTGACATGTTTTTGGCAGAAAGCAATACTGGGGAGGTACTCTAGTGAATAGGGCAACAGGAAAACCATAGAAATAAGTGTATTACATGATAGTTTGATATAGTAATTTTTGTCAAAAAACAGTCTTCAGCTGTGAGTTGAGATGACAAGATCCACACTTAGAGGAAGTCTGTGGGAAGAAGTAATAGTGTGCCAGAGACTCGGCAGCTGAAGGTTAGGGCCAAGCCAACTCTAAATCTAGGATCCAGCTCAGGCACCTAACATAGAAACCTCGGCTCACATTTTGTGTGGCAGAGAAAGACTGAAACTTGGAGGCAATATGAGTAACTGGCTAAATCAGCCCTTGAAATTGGTTACCATGAATTCAGCAAGCTTTCTATGCAAATCTATGAGTGTGATTGAGCCAGATTTTACTTTTTTCTCTCATGAGGAATGACTATTTAAGGGGAGGGGTGAGCATTCAGATCAAAGAACTTCTTCATTTGGCTAAGAGAGACTGTGGAATACAAGCTTTCACCTACTAGGCAGATGTATACTGTCTCGGCCAGGATGTACTTGACTATAAGTAACAGATCACGTGATTAAAATAATCTCTGACCATATGGATGCTCATTTTTCTACTAAGAAGTATTCTGAAGTGGACAGTCCCAGTTTTTTTGTGACTTAAAATGTAATTGTTCAGTTTTTCCATCCTAGGACATCATGATTTCTTTCCTGGTTGCCACCTGGATGTTGCAGCTCTATCCAGCAAGTCTTCTTGTGGCAGCATTAGAAAGAGGTAAGGGTGGGAAAAGAAAAAGACCCTTTTCTCCACATTTTTCTCATCGTCAAAGAAAAATATTTCCCAGAGTCTTCTCCTAGAGAGTTTTCATTGTACAGTCATATCTTGGTACTTGATTGCTTTGAAACTCACTGGATTAGGTACTCAGTGAATTTTGAAGCAAAAATTTTGTTCCAGCATTTGTCATTTGTTTGGTACCAATGATAAAGCTAGAACTTGGTGTTGATTGCATCATGACTCACAGCCCTTTCCAGCCAAAACAATTCATTTGGTACCGGACATCTCTGGTACTCTTTGTGCCTCCTAGAACCAGTGAAGGACAAGTGCTGAGGTACCAGTACATTTCATTTTCTTCAACTGGGTGATGTAACATACCTAGACCAATTACTGGTAAATGTAAATAGGTTTGTCATGACTGACTTACACTATTCATCATTTATCTCTTACAGCTAGGATATACATATTACTCCATCAAAATTTGTTCCTGTAAGTATAGAATATTGAGAAGAATGTTCATAGTCAGCCACAGTTTGTTAACTGGTTTGACATTTCTAAAAGATTAGGTCTGACCTAACTATTGATATTGCCTGATATATCTCAGAATTTCATTTTGTTTCATACATGACATCCAGACATGAGAAATAAAACCTTTATATCCAATTTCTTACTGGTGTATCCATAAATTCACGTCTTTTTGACTTAATCCTGTAATATAATGGTGGATTTAAAATGGTTCCAAAGCTAAAACAACAAAAATACTACCCTTTATC
Source organism: Heterocephalus glaber (assembly GCF_000247695.1). The sequence continues at coordinate 20,056,186 of NW_004624734.1, read as the reverse complement.
TTCTTTCTCCAGTCCAAATTGAATAGTTACAGAAGTACACATGAGACTGGACATTATGTCACATTCCCTTTCATGCTGAAATTTAAAATTAACAACTGTGTTTTCAGTGTGTTAACTGTGTTTTCCATGCCTCATCAATAGAAGGTTGAAAATTGAATAAATGGGTAACATAGTTACTACTTTGGCCCTGTCAACTTTATGTATTCCCCAAACCCTGTAGCTAGATTCTACTTCTCAGACTTCAGGTTAGATGGCTGAGGTCATGTGACTCAGTTCCAGCCATTGAAACGGCTATGGAGATACAGTCTACTACTTTCAGGGTTGGTCTGTATAAAATTCTTTATTGTTAGGAGTTGAATTGTGAAATGGAAGCCCCCAGTGTGACTAACGTCCTAGCAAGAGCAGAATGCCATGTGAAGACAGAAAGACAGGGGGAGTGCTATGTGACATGGGTGACAGAGGCTGAAGTGCTGCAGATATAAGACAGCGCATGCATGAGAGTCCAGAAAGTATCCTCTTCTAGGGGATCAGGCAGAACAGTGATCCTGTCAAACCTTGATTTAACTTCCAGTATTTAGATAGAAAGAGAACATATTTCTGTTGTCTATTGTTTCACCCAAAATCTCTTATAAATTTTTATTACAATTTTAGCATCTTCTGTGGTCCTCTTCTCCCTTCCCTTCCCTTCTCCTGCCTTCTTCTCTTACCATTTAGACAAATACAAAGATCCTATAGAAAATGAAATACCATAGTCACTGGTTGGAAAACAGCTTGGATTACTAAATACCTAGATGGACCATGTACTACCTTATTGCTTTTTTCCATTGGATAGTGGTAGGAGAGAAAAGTAACCTTTATCAAGTCCTGACATTTTGGGGTTATTTATAGTCACAGTCATACTCCTTCGTTAGATATAAAGCCTGGCCTTTAAAGATTGTGAAATTAGGGGCAATCATAATGGAGCTTATTTTAGGGTACCTACCTCTGTAGATGCTGTGGTTGTAATGAATTAAATAACCCAATAAGTTGCCTGCCTGTTTAGGAGGTTGTGGATCAATATGAGAGCCTCTTCCTGTCTCAGATGCAATTATCAGGACCCATAGAGGCAACACTGTTCTGCTTCATAAGCTTAAAATATGGTGAATAACATGATAGATGATATGGAGCCAGGGATTGTTTCCAAGTTGTGATTATAAAGCTAGCTTTCATCTCCTTTTGTATTATTGTGAAACTTTTCAATTTTATTCAATAGTTTCGGTACATTTTCTAAAATTATAAAAGAAAAAGGAAATTGCTATTTTTCTCTGAATGATTGCATTTTTGTAAATACATGTGTATTATAGGTAATGCACAAGTCATCATTAGCACCTTCCTTTATCTTTACTCTAGCAGATATCTAAGCAAAAATTTGCAAGCTGAATATTCAATATAACATCTTCAGCCATTTTTGTTTGAGAAGGCAGAAATGTAAAATATTAAAGGAAAATATGCCAGATTTAGCTAAATGCAAGCAGCAGAGAATGCAATCTAACCTGTATTCAGCCGTCTAAATTTGAGACCCTCATTGAACATTTGCAAGCTGTGTGACTGAGGGAAGATTTGCTTAGGCTTTCTGTTTGCCTTCTAGCAACTGTTGATAGAATGACTAGAGGGATGATTACAGATGTTGGAGAAGCCAGGGATAAAGGCTTTCAGGTGTTTCTTCAGAGACTAATCAAGAAGGTTCTTCCAGAATTGATCTGCCTTTACGTGTTTTGCACATTAAATTTCAGGGGAAAACAAAGAAATGAACAGACAAAAAGTATGTTAGGGCCGGGGATTTAGCTCAGTGGTTTCACCACCTGCTGAGCAAGAACAAGGATCCGAGTTCGATCCCTGGTACCAAAAAAAAAAAAGAATGTTAGATGGTGCAGTAACTATGGAAAATAGTTGTGTGGTTCCACAAAGAGTTAAACAGAGAATTATTATTTTACCTATGAATTCTACTCCAACACACACACACACACACACACACACACACACAGAACTTTGAAGACAATAACTCAAACAGATTCTTTTACACCAATATTCTTTGCACCATTATTCACAATAGTCAAAGGGTATAAACAACCCAAGTTGTAAGGCATTAAATGATAAACAACCCAAGTGTCCACAAGACATTAAATGATAAAGAAATGACGTTAAGTGATATATAGAGATTCATGAGCTTGATTCTTTCCACAGTTCTACTCTCTGGTCTCAAACCAAGTTGGAAGAGAACCAAATCAAATTCAATGATTAGGTTAAATGTTGACCTTATGGGGAAACTTGATTTGATTCTCATCCAGTTTGGTTTACAACCAGAAGTGTGGAGAGAATTGAGTCATGAACCGAGGCAGCACAGTATAGTATATAGCATATATATATATGTAGTATACATATAATCCTGAAACATAAGAAGGATTGAAATTTTGATATAAGCTACAACATGGATAAATCTTGAAAACATTATGCTAAATGAAAAAGAGAAAATATTGTATGACTTCAGTTACATTGGTCCATTGTATCCATGGGTCCCATATCTGCAGATTCAACCAACCACAGATGGAAAATATTTTTAAAAATCATATTTGTACTAAATACATTTAAACTTTTTTGGTAATTATCCTCTAAACAATGCAGTATAAAAATTATCTATGTAACATTTGCATTATATTAAATATTACAAATAAACTAGAGATGGTTTAAAGTAGATAGGAGGATGTGTATAGGATAAATGCAACTTTACACTATTTCATATAAGGGATTTGATGATCTACTGATTTTGTTATCCATAGAGGTCCTTAAATCAATCCCTACTGATACTGAGTGATAACTGTGTATGAAATATAAAAATAGGCAAACTCATAGAGATAGAAAGTGGATGAGAAGTTACCCAGGACTAGTGGGGAGGAGAAATGGGTACTTATTGCATATATATACTAAGTATAAACTGTCTGAAAATAGGAAAAATATTTTTAAATAGTTGTGATACTTTTATAATACTGTAATTGCTATTTATGTCACTAATTGGACTTTTAGAATGTTTAAATGATAAGACATTTTATAAATTTTAATACAGTAAAAATAATTAAAAATAAAAGTGAAAAATATTTTTGCACTTAAAAAAATAAACAAATAGATTTTACATGTTTTCACCACAAATATATGTTAAATATAGGAGTGCTTGATATATTAATTAGCTTGATTTGATCAGTACACAATTTATACGTGTAGTGAAACATAAATTTTCTATAAATAATATAACTGCCAATTAAAAATAAGATAAAACTTTAAAAAATCCTCAGACTTTTCAATGTCAACAGAGATTCATCAACTACTCTTTGCATCATGCCACACAGTCAATATTGGTGAATCTTCTCTTTTTTTCTTTTTTTAAAAATTAATTTTATTGGTACATTTTAGGTATACAATCTTTACTTGCAAAGCAGTGTCTTTTCAAAAGATGGCCTAACTCCTCCAGAGTTTGTATTTCATTAAGCATACTTAATACTTGTCGGCTCCAGATCTTAGAAGCAGAATTGTGGAATGCTGACACTCTATAGAAAATAATGATTTTCAAGGAAGATTTAGCGATGAAGCTGGGATTAGTGACTCTGTTTCTTGTAAAGATAGCAGTTTCATTGCCAAATGCTTTAGAGAGTTTGTCTCTATGTCCAAGAAGTTAGGATGCTATTGTGTTGTCCCCGAATATTGAATTCAGTGGGAGAAATAGTGGTGTGTTAGGGCCAAGAGACAGTTTGAAGCTTTCTTCCTTCCTTGTAAGTAAATGAACTTTTCCTGAGGGTTAAGAGGAGGAAGTCTGAGTGTTCTATGCAATGGTTGATGCTGCCACATATTTTCTTAGAGAGTATTCTTACCTCTGATAGTCCCCAACAACAGCCATTGTGACTTATAATCTTCAAAGGAGTATGTGTTCTTTAATCTTTATTTCAGTGAATGGTCAACATGTGTGTTGGTTGCCTGCACCTCTGAGTGGGTAATCTGGAATATATTGTTCCTCTCCACACCTCTTCTTTATGCCTTATGTTCAGAATTTGTCCATTGTCAGGCTGATGAGGAATGTTTCTTTTAGGAGACTGATTAGAACAGTAAGCAGCCAGAAAAACCTTTCATTTCTTGAGCTTTCCCATATGATGGAGCCACACTATTACCCAAGTCTCTTTGCATTGTACGTGTCTTACAGAAGAGAAACTTTCAGAGACAGACTTGAATTGCAATATAGATCTCAGAAAGTTTTACATTCTTAATTTAATTGGGAACAACCTGTGCATAGTATAAGCATTTTACCCTTTTCCAGTTACAAAACCACACATAGAAAAATAGAATGGCTATTCATTTTTTTAATTATTCTGTAATTATTTTTTTATATGAGAATGTGTTTTGTTTATGTTAAATCATTGGCAATGGAAAAAATAGCAATATTGCTCCCTTTTTAAAGGCAACATTAAGAGGTAATGTTCTAAAGAATTTAACAAATCTAAAAGTTTCTTCTTAGGGTCCCACTTTTGTTAAGTGGTGACCCTATCAGGGTAAAGGTACCCTTTTCTTCTTCACTGTACTAAATTCAGTGTGTATTTTTAAAGATTAGGCTCTTCTAAATTCCTAAGATTCATTTCCTAGGACTTATGTTTCTAAACTACCATTATAAAAAATTTATAGAAACACCATCGTAAATTACACTGGCTAATTTTGGAACCATTTGATTTTTTTTGTCTGAATAAAAATACCCTTTTAATGGCCAAGTCCTTTCAACACTGCATCTCTCTTTGTTGAGACTCAAAACTAGCTAGAGGTAGAGGAGACATCGGAGAATCAAAGAAGGCAGTGTGCTGAGAGTCACATGTGCATGCCATCTGGGTTGTTCCCCTTTAGAAGAGATGGTACCAATAGCAAAAGTGAGATCACTTTAGATTTTGATGATGTTCCTGGTAGTTACTCAATTTCGAGTGCCTACTGTATAGTAGGAACATTTTAGAGCTACCTACTTTAAGCCTCAAAAATGACTCTACAGGGTAATATTATGAAAGAAAATGTAAAGTTTTCTGCATGAGCATATTGGGGAGAAACTACTGTAAAGGTTTTCTGGGGGAAGAAATGTTTAGGCAAAAATGTAAAGTTGAGTACCCATTGGAAGAATACACAAAAGGCTATTCCTGGAGGGTGATGGGGATATATAAAAGACCTGAGTTAGGCAACAGTTCAGTCTATTCAGAACTAAGACAGCACCCTAGATTTGCTGGAGATTAGTGAAGAACAAGGAGCCAGAATTGGGATAAATTGACAAGGGCCAGATCTTGCAGGGTCTGTATCTCTGATTCACTCATAAGAATAGTGGTTCTTGTTGATCACTGCAAACATGGTGTCTGCTCTCTACCACACTGAGTCAGAAAGGATACTCTACCACATTTCTTGATTATCACAAAACCAAAACTCATCAAGGCTTTGATGTGCCCAGTAGACTTGGTTAGAACTGGGTTCACTGGTAAAGTTCTGTTGTAGCCATGTATCAAATTAAAATCAGTCCCCACCTTTCAAAAATATCTATAATGATATCTACCAATGTGAGCTCCAAGCTTTCAAAGGTTTGTTTCTCTCTCTTTCACTTCTCTTCCTTCTGCTTTTCTCTCCTGTTTCTTGACTTACCCCTTCTCTCACCTACTTTCTAACTAGCACACATGTAATGCATAATCATTTTCAATGTAGATCAGTTTAACAATCTTCTGTTTTGTTAACTAATACCCAGTGTCTCATCCTTCACCCCAAATGACTTGATTAGATAAATAACTGTAAAACAATGGAAGATCACTTTCTATGAAGAATGCTGATGATATGGGTGAGGATAATTACTTTTATCCCCACATCTATAAATTGTGAAAGCATTTTAATCAGAGCACAATGAAAAAAACAATTTTTATAAGAAAATAAGCCAAGTATGTTTTCAATGTGATCTCATTAAAATGCTTTCCGGATATGCCACTTTCCTTGGTCAATTACATACAATCCAGGGTTATACAAACTCTTTGTGTTTATTGAGATAATATATTGTGTTAACTTATTTTCTAACCATCCTTTTATATCAATATTGATCTTTGTGTTTTTCCTCTTGGGGAAAACTGAGGATCCCTGCTTGCAAATAATAGAATCTTTTCTGACTGGTTTATGCAGAAGAATATATAAATTAAAGGACTGAGATGGTACACAGACTCTCAATCCTACAAGTGTACTAGTCTCAGGAGGTATATAGCAGGAATTATGCATAGCTGTACTAGGACAAAGGAGGCAAAAAGTATATTAGAAGCATTAAACTTGCAAAACTAACATAATTTGAAGACTAGGTAGATAGGGAAGTAAGAGAATAGAGTAGTTCAATATGAATTTCAGATTTCTTGCTAAAAAGCTAGTAGCTTGATAAATACATTTAGTGAGTATTGTGGCCATATAACCTGTGTGTCTGGCTACCCAATACCTTTTGAATACCCTTTCTGTGTTTGAAAATTTGTGCATTATGGATAACGTCATACCAAAATGGAAGTTAGAATTTGTTTTCACAACTTCCTTTATGTCTAAGTTACATTACAGGAGACAATTTTCTCTCCCCTAGAGGTATAAAGCAAGGAAAAAGCAAGCCCAGAATCAATCTTGTGTTAGCACAGTGGCAGACAAGTAAAATTTTTCAAAAGAAATAATGGAGCTCTTTGGACCCAGTTTGAAGTGTCTTCATTTGAGCTGCAGTATTGCTGCCAAGCAGCAGAAGCCGTAGTGTTTTTGCTAGAACAACTCTAATGGGATATAATGGGTCTGATTCTTGGCTACATAACTTCCAGTTTTACTTCTACAGCCTCCCATTTCTCTTCAACTAATCTTGCTCTCCTGCCAGTCTATATTTTCCAGTTTAATCAGAGGTGTTCTTTTAAACTGCAAATCTGATAATACTATTCTCCTAATCAAATCTTACCATGACATTTCTCTGGCCTGAGTCAAAACTCCTAAGGAATTAGTTTCCTAGGACTGCCATGATAAATTACCACAACTTGGATGGCTTAAACAAAAGACACATATTCTCTCCCAGTTCTGCAGTTTAGAAGTCTGAGTTTGAGGTATAGGCAGGGCCACGCTCTTTCGAAAGACTCTAGGGAGGATCCTTTCTACCCTCTTCTTAGCTTCTGATCGTTGCCAGCAGTTCTTGCTATTCTGTGGCTAGGGCAGTACAGCTGAAGCTTCTTTCTTCCCATGGGCATCAGCTCTCTGCATGTATTTTTGTCTTCCCGTGGTGGTGTTCTCTAGGATCCATGCTCAGTATGTCCTGTATTTAGGTGGATTATACCTGTAAGACTTTATTTCCAAGTAAGGTCAACTATTGGAAATTAAAACATCAGTATACTCTTTTGGGAAAAATATTTCAACCCATAAGAGTGATCTACAAGGCAGTACAGGGTGTGATACCTGTGTGCCTTCCCAGCTGCCCCTGCTGACTTCTTTATCCACTCCTTCTCCTGTCCAGCCAGTCTTGACTTCAGTTTCTTGAAAGCACCATGTCTCCATAATCTCACACTCCCTCACGAGCAACTTTCCTCTCTTTTGCATACTTTATCTGCATCTATCCCCCTTCCCTTATATTTTACCAATCCTCACGGAGGCTTTTTACATCTTTCTTGACACTACAGTAACTTATGTGACCGTGTTTTGTGCTCCCACGGATGGCAACTGTATTTCTCCCGTCATAACACGTCACATGCTACAGTGACGATTCACTTGATACCATAGCTCCAAGAAACCTGTGATGATACCTATTTTCTCAATGCTAGTGTCCCAGGAATTGCCATAGAATTTCAATACAAAGAATAAATTTGGAAACTCTTTTTTTTTTCAGTTTTGAGTATCTGTGGACCACTTAGCTATCTAGATCCACGATCTTACGGGAAGGGCCTAATGCTTTTTTTTTTCAGTCAATATCCTTTAACACAGAATCCTATTATGAAGGATTTGTTGACATTCTTAGAAGGTTATATGTCACAGAAACTTCCTACAACTTCCTTGTCTAGGAAGGAGCTTGGGTCATAGTTTTGTGGAAATCTCTTCTTGGTAAATGTTATCCTCTGGTACCTCAATGAAAACACAATTTTACAGAACTCTTTCACACTTTGCTCATTTCTATTTGATTTATTAAAGTTGTTTTATAACTTCACAGTAGTCATTACAATGATAAGTAATCTATTACTTTCTAGTTATAGTCATTACTAATTGTTAGCAACACCAAGTCTTCACATATCAAATATAAAATCAGAGCCTTTCCAACCTCCATAGATTGACTGGCTGTTTGGATGAATTGCTTAGCATTCAGCACTACAATTTCTGATTCTTACTCTATATTCAGTGTCAACACCTCTCTAAATTACTCACAGTGAAAGTGAAGGGCTTGGTATTCCTCAAATGGCTGCTAATACAAAAATATTTAATATTCATTGTTAGATCCTGTTTCTGTTTTTACGGGTAAATATGAATATGTCTGTTTTTGGAAATGTATTAATTTAACATTAGTATTTTATTCTCTGAATACTTTTGCCCTTTGTGTTACCTTTCTGGTTCTTGAGAAAAACATATTTTAATGTTTTTACTTTTTAACTCCTCCTGTTGGACTACAAGTTACATGAAGAATTAAAAGGAAAGGAGAAATAAAACTTCATTTGAGAAAACTCATCAATTCTCTGCAAAATTAATTTAGAAAGAACTTGGATACCAGCATTATTTATATAATAGGTTCTATATTAAAAAACAGATGCACTTTAGCGGTATAATTTGTTTTAAGAATTGGTAAATGTCAAAATGCTACATAACACTTTTTTTTTCCCATTAAGTTTATTGGTACATTTTAGGTATACAATACAGTTACATTCATCATTGGGATCTTGTACTGTTACATGAGTTTCTTGGTTCTTTTTTT
>NW_004624734.1:20017798-20032682 GCF_000247695.1 Heterocephalus glaber | reverse complement strand
TGGAGTACTACTCAGCCATAAAGAATGAGAAACTAGAGACATTTATAGCTAAATGAATTCACATTGAGGCCATACTCTTAAGTGAAATAAATAGAACCACATATGTAAATACCGAATACTTTCTCTTTTGTGAGAAACTAAAAGTGTAAATAAGGATCAAACTGTATAATTAATAATATGTGAAATAGGAAAAAAAAGGTCTAAAGGGGTAGGGGAAGTAGGAAGGGTAGCGGAAAGGAAAGAAGGGAAAGGCAAAAATATAAGAAAAGGAAAAAATAGAAACAAAGTCTCTGTAAATAGGGAGGGGTGGAGGGGTTGAAAGGAGGGTGGGGGAATGGAGGAAAAATAAGAACCATGATGCTGTTTGATACAATAATTTTTCTTTCAGCAAGAAAGAGCTGTTTTTTTGAAGGTCACTACATTTTAGGGTTTCTTCTAAACAACACAAGTAAATTATTCTGCTCTGTCCTTTCTTTTGGAGCCAGGCTTCCTGTTTCTTTTGAGAATGCAAATAGTTGGTAGCTGGTAATGTTTTCATAGAAAATTATTAATGATATCCTTATTGTTTATTATAAAAATAGTTCCAATTGATAAGTTTCTTGGCTTCTCCTTATTTGTGGAGAAACAATATTGATATATAGCATACTTTGTGAAATTTGATATGCCTAGAATCATTTTCAATCTATAAAGAATTCATTATTAATAAGTTGTGCCGAGCAAAGTGGAAACCATCAAGCCATAAGTGGCTCAGGAGGCAATGAACATTTACTATGCCATTGTGCCATTGGTTCCTGTCACTACAAGAGATATAAAAACTTACAGATGTAAGTCTATTAAAACCCAGGATAGCTGAATTTATACACAAATGTTCAAACTTTATAGTCCAATAGGCAGTGAATCCACTGTTACAAAGATTTAGTGCTTTCTACCACACCAGAAAGACCCAGGCAGAGACTACTTTTTATTGTTTCACAATATAAAATATTCTTTTTAACTCCAGGCCTTCTTTAGCTTAACTAACTCTTGTGTATCATTCTGGTTCCTGCCTATCTAATGTTTCTTACAGACTGCTTTTTCTGACCCATTAATTTGCTAGGTGTACTAATCTCTTATGTATTCCAGTAACACTGCTACTTCTTAAACAAATTCCCATAAATATGTATATATTATATATATATGATTTTGTATATAAAATTTTGTGTTTACATCTTGTTTCCTGGATATCTTTTCAGAAAAATCCTCCTACAGGTAAAACCTTAATTTCTGGATGAGATACAAGAAAATAATGGCCTGAAGGCACTGGACAGAAAGAAAATACAGATAGTTTCTGGAGGAAGGGTCAAGATTTGTATGAAGAATCAGAGCAGGATGAGTTTCTTGTCATTATGACTTTTATCCTGAGGGGATGCCAAAGTCAGCAATATAATGAATAGTGAAAAGGATACAATAGCTATGTGGTCTGATGAATAAAGAACAGAATGGAAGAAATCAGCTATGGAAAAAGAAAGATATTCCTGGGATGCAAGAAGCAGAGAAGAAACCCAAACTATATGTAAAAATACTTTTCCAGTCTCTGGTTAACCCTTGGTCCATGCAAATGCAGAGAAGGTCAAAGCTTCCCAGCTAATGGTAAAGGGCTATGTTGAAATCAAGCTGTTACTCTGGAGACAGAGTTAGTATACTAGGTGCACTCAAAATTAATTTTCTATAAAAACAGAAACATCCCTACTCTTCAGAACTGTGATAACATCCATAATGATTATAATACAGTGCTTACAATTTCTGGGATACAATACAAGATTATTCACTAGAACCAGTCTCACCAAAACAAGAATTCAATTGCAATAGATCAACTCTGAGATGACCCAGATGTTGGAATTAATGAAAGCAATTTTAAAGCAACTATTAAAAATAATATTCCCTGAAGTCAAGGAAAATAAGGTAATGATACATGGAAACAGAGAAAATCTCAGTAAACACATAGAAATAAATGGAAATTCCAGAACTCCAATAAAATAACCAAAATTAGAATTCTCTAGATAAGCTTAACAGGACAATGAAGATGACAGCCCACATCATGAATGAATTTGAAGATGAATAGAAGATAGTTGATCTGAAACAGAGAAAATAATTTTTTAAAATGAGCAGAGCCTTGGGGACTTGTGGAGCAATAGAAAAACAATAGTAACAAAAGCATACCATATTATATGGCTGAAAGTTCAGGGTAAAGAAAAAATCCTTACAATAGTCAGGAAATTATGACCTTTCATATAAAGAGAAACAAAATTAATCTATGGTCAAAAAATCACAAGATGAGGACAGGGAGTGTCTGGGAATGGGCATGAAAAAGTTCTTTGGGTTAATATTTTGATATGGATTTGAGTTCCACAGGTGTGTGCATCTGTTAGGAGAGCAAGTACACACTTCAAGTTAGCACACATCATCATGTATAAACTTAAATTTTATACCAAAAGAAAAAAACCCTTAAAAATAGTAATCTACTCCCACTTGCTTGGGGCCCTTCATTTTCATCATTATGTTGGCTCTGCTGACTGTAGAGCATGACAAAAAGCAGATTCTCAGTAAATTTTTCTTGAGTTAAATTTAATTCCACATATTCCTTTTTCATCTCTATTAATCTAATGCAAATAGACAAAATCAGTTCCTGGAAAATAAATAGAAAAATGAAATAAGGAATTTATACTCTTGGGCATTATAAGCTAATGAGAACTTAATTATTATATATAGTGCAGGTAATATATAATTACATATTAGAGTTTATACCTTTCACAACTTATGTTGCCCTATATCGTGTGTGATATAAGCCAAGATCTTAACAGGCATTATCTCAAAGAACATGTGCATTATATATAAGAATATTGTAAAGTAAATATTATCCTCCCCAACCCTTTTTTTAGTTGACCTAACAGAAACTATAGAAAGGTAAAAAAATCAAGATTATATAGCTTATAAATGAGTAGTGGTGTCAGAAGCTGGTAAGAAACTGCATTGACATGCAGTGAGTTTAACTATGACTATAGAGGATGGGTAAGAGTGGTGGGAGCTCCATTAGTGGAAGCTTGCAGGCACTGCTGCTGGCAGCATGGTGGTATGGAAGAAGGGAAGTGACACAAAACTCCTCTCATTTTTTGACTTTGGGTCTCTTATATTTGTTTCCCATTGAATGAACCAGTGGAATAACAGTATTCTTAGGAGCTATTGAGGCCAGCCTTCCAGGGCATGAGCAGGACAGAGAAGAGTAGAAAATGGGAGTAGGGATGAGAGCTGTACTTGGAAATTAACCAGGTTTTGCAGCTACACCCTTACACGATTTACTGGATCCCATGTCCCTGTGTCTTATAGGCCATGCTATTTCTTTCATACCATACCACACTGGCTGACATTTAGGAAAATTTAAATGCCAACCACGAGTTTTATTATGGTTAGAGACTTGTGGAACTAGGCACTTTCAATTTCTTTTCTAGCAGTCAGAGGTCAGCACGTAGCCTCTGCATTTTGATGGGGAGTGGAAGATGGGAATGAAGTACTATCACTTCGGTTAGTTCTTGGATCATTAGCTCAGACACCCCCAACCATCTTTCAAATTCAACACACACTCATCCCCAAGTTAGTGAATTCTTTTAGGACTTTCACATGAATGCAACTGAGTTACTAATTAAATACCATAAGGCTCACTGATGGATGGTTACTCTTTAATGTGACATTTTAGAGCATAGGAAAGACAAGGACGAAGATAATTGTTCTTCAGCTAGCTAAATGTAATGCATCTAAGTAAAAGGACCACGGTGCAGGGTCTGACTTCAATTATTTCCTGCCCAGCAGGTCTTTTAGAAATATCTTTTAGAACTGCCAGACATCCAGTTGACTTGGCAGCAGTAGGCACAAACTTTTTCCTCATGAAATATGGTTGAAGATCCAGACTAAATAGAATACTCCTTTCTAAGTGTTAATTAAACAACTTAATTAGCTTCACTGGGTCTCAGTTTCTTGGATGCAAAATGGGGATAATTATTGTCTCTACCTTATATGTTGGTTGTGAGATTTAATGAGGAGACACACAAGGCATTTACTGTAGTAGTTAGAAAAATAAGCACTTAATAAATATTAGCTATCTTCGGTCATCATTATGTTTTTTCTTTGGCTTACTTGGAAGTTGGTGGCAATATTTTTTTTTCTATGTCCTCTCTTGAAGGGTTGGCCAAGTGACTGAAGCCTCAAGCTAGAAATGTTCAGCGATTGGTTCAAAGATGGTGTGCTATTTTCTACAGCTTCCATAATATATCGACACACAATGAATAGGTTAAAACAATAGAAATTTATCTTCTTACAGTTCTGGAAGCCTGAAGTATAAAGTCAAGGTGTCTGCAGGTGGGTAGTTCATTCCTCTGAAGGAGAATCTATTTTATGCCTCTCACCTTACAGTAGGAATCGAGGCCTCCCTGGAAGTCCTGCAGATTCACTCTGCCTCTCTCTTCTTATCATCTTTTCTTCTGTGTCTTCTTCCTTCCTGTATCTCATCAAGACAAATGTCATTGGATTTAGGGTTGGTGAATCCAAATGATATACTCTAGAAACCTTTAACTTAATTAGATCCACAAAGACTCTTTTCAAAAGGCAACACTCAGATATTCTCGGTGAACATTTCTTGTGGGGACCACCATTCAACCTACTATGGATGGACAACTGGTTTAAGATGGGCCATCTGAGGCCATTATGCTCAGAGAGAGAGAGCCTGTATATAAATCAAGATTATAGGGCTGGGGTTTTAGCTCAGTGGTTCTGCCGCCTGCTGCAGAAGCGCAAGGACCAGAGTTCAATCCACGGTACCAAAAAAAAAAAAATAATAATAAATAAATAATCAAGATCACTTCAAGGAAAGTAGGACTAAATGTTGAGATTGGGGGCAATAAGGGAAGACAAGGAAAAGGGGAATGAAGAAGAGAATGAATCAAGGGAAATCTGGATTCAGTTGAGCCCTAAGTCATTTCTACTTCTGGACTTCTCATTTCCTTGTGCCTACCAAATTTTTTGAGTGTGTGTGTGTGTGTGTGTGTGTGTGTGTGTGTGCGCGTGTATTTTTCTATGCTTGTTTAATGTGGGTTTTCATCACTCATATCTGCAAGAATTCTGAATATTACAACTACTGATATTAACAAATAGCAGTTCCTTCCTCTGTCTAATCTTGAGAAGAATGAAAGGAGGAACTATTAGGGCTTCCTAGTGAGCGCTCACATCAACTGAGGTTGGAGAAGACACTTGTCCCCCTCTCACTGTACTGTGATACTGTAGTTACCTGCTTACCTACCTGTCTCTTCTCCAGGATGCCCAAAGCTTTGTGAGATATAATACAATGTGATTTCTGACTTTAAAGTTCTGGACAAAGCCTTTGCATGTATTATACTTTCATTATCTTATAGTGTATCTATTACATAGAAAATTTTATCCTCATTTACAGATAAGAAAAGTGAAGAACAAGAGGTTTGTCTTGTCAGATGTCTTGCAAGTAACACGTGGTTATAGTTTCTTCACTGCTATAACTCAATGATTTATTCCAGGGCTTGGCACATACTTGAACAATGGTTCTCAAATTGTGTTCCTTAAGAAACAGGATCAGCATCATTGGGGTCTCATTGGGAGTGTTAATTATCAAGCTCTCTGCATTCCTGGAGTCAGAAGCTATGGCAGTGGGACCCAGCTCTCTAGTGAGTCTGGTGCACTAAAATTTGAGGGCCACCGAGTGGATGTTCCCTAAGAGTAGAAAAACAATGAAGGTGTTGAACAAAAAACTGCAAGTTTTAATTAAATAAAAAACTTTAATAGGGAGTAGAGTTTCCCCCAAAATACTATGATTTCTAGCAAAGTAACAGAGAGAGCGTCTTCAGGTATTCTAACATTACTATTCTGCTTTATGTGATCTCAGTTGACTACTAAGTTATTCTGTCAGGGAAGAGAGGTTAGCACCCACCTTGAATAGACGTGACACAACCACATGAATAAACCCAGTGATGACTTCCTGTCATGCAGAGAATGGAGAACTTCCAGCTATTTGTACCCAAGGTCCTGGGCTTTGCTCCTCATATTTCTCAGTCTTTCCTTAAATACCAACTTGCCAGAAAAAAAATAGTCTTTTACAACATTTAGACCATTGCTTACCTAATGGGACATATAATGTGATGAAATTGCCACCTGGTGCTCGCGATATGGGACAATTCCCAGGAGTATAATTACACAGGCTGTTATTTAAAATTTTAACTGTACCTATTCCAAAAGCATGCCTGTGGAGTTAGTTAATATTATGACAAGTTGTAGATTGGAACTGAGGTTTTTGACTCTTTTACAGTGGCAGAAAAACAAGTCCCTAGATTTTGGAATGGGGGCAGTTACTTGATTTTAGGGCAAAATTACTGTTGATGTAGGCACACAACAGATAGAATAAAATGTTAAAGAACAAAAATAAAAGTGTAGCAAATAATAGCTCAGAATTAAAACTTTGGTACATATATTCATTTTGAAAACAGTATTCCAGTTTAATGAATGTAATATCACACATAGAAATCAGGCAAGATGGATAGAAAGTTCATTATCTCCTTGCCAAAATTTAAAAATATATATTCCTGACAAATCTCAGGTTGACATAGGTGTTTTACATGTAGATCCTAACCGTGAAGTATTGACATTCTATGTTAGTCAGGATGGAATATGGTTTGCTATAAAACCAAATAATGAATTATCAATGACCCAACAATATGCACAACAACAAAGGTTAGTTTCTGGCTCATCCTATTTGTCCAACTTAATTGGAGGGAAATGCTTCTCCATGTAGTCACTCAAAACACATTCTATTGGGAAACTCTGACAATTTTTTTTTAAGAGAAGGAAAAATTTATTGGGAGAAAGAAAGCTTCCGGCTAAGAGAGGCAGAAGGGACACTGGAAAATGGGGTGCCCACCCACCCCAATTTTCAAGGATGTTTTATACAGCAAAGCCATGTGATAAGGCAGGTACAAAGTGGGACAAAATTATAAGACCCAATGGAAATTTAAAAGGTAGGCATAAGGTGAGGCAAAACCATGACCAACCAATAAGGTTACAAGTACAGTCACCCAGGTAATATTGATTAAATTGGGATCAAATGGGGGAGCAAGTCACAGTCACATAGTGCGTAGCATGCTTATAAGGATTTTCAGTAAGGGTGGGTCAGGGATATTTCCTCGAGAGGCTGGGTTAAGACTTTGGCCTCCCACCCAGGTGATTGATACCTGTTTAGAATATTAATCACTGCTATTCATCCTACATGAGTGTGCTAATTTCTCTCCTTTTACAATGATGGCCTTCAGTGAATGTGTCTTCACTGTCCTCCATGATGGCTCCTCCTGGGATGGCCCTGTCTAACTGCCTACAAGATAGCTAACTAACTTACCTATCTGCAATATCCCCCCCCCCAAAGAAGTACCCCTAACTGCTGTGAGGGGGCAAAGGGAGAAGACTGGTCTGGCTACTTCTGGCTGAAGAAGGTTGTAGTTGTGATGAGCAGTTAGAGTTACTCTCCAGAGGGTCTATCTAAAGGCCCTCAATAGGTGACAGGCATTGTCATCTTGGTAGCTGTATAGCTTTGACTCTGGAAGAGAGAAAGCCAAAGAAACAGTTAAGAATACATGAACCAAATTATAAGTTCAGCAGAATTGCTATGAATATAGCCAACAAGGCTTTCCAATGGGAGGAACTAGTAATAGCCTCCCCCAAAGAGGATAAGGAGGTCCAGGGAACTTCGGACTCCAACATAGAAGTCATATAGTTTAGCAGTTATGAGTTGTTTTCAAGGTTGATCTGGTGGATCCCAGTAAAAGAAGTCTAGCACATTTGTCACTGGTTCCATTTGTATGACTGCTTGGACTTTGGCAGCCTCTAGGAAAGAATAAACAAAGCTTTTAAGAAATTAGAGCATGTGTAATCTGAGCATCAGCATGGAATGGCAGGTTGGGAAGAAAGTCACACTTAGAAATTAAAATAGTGATTGTAACCTGCTGGCTGTTATAGGAAAAAAAACCATAGTTTTTTCCTAATGATCCATAACTGGTCAGCTACTCATGTAGCTAGAAACTGCCAGAAGGGGTCAGTGACTGGAGCCCCTTTTTATGTCTAGCTTTGTTACTATGCATTATTTTATACCTCTTTTGGTATTCTTTTCTGCTGGGTGTTTAAGACCAAGTTAAAGTGAGACCTGTGTCAATCAGTAAGAACCTCTTGCTATCTATCAAGGTCAGTTAAGTCTCTTCAGGTATTAGTTTAGAACCATGCATAGAGCCTCTCAGCTCCTCTGCCAGTGTCAGCAGTCAGGATGGGTCATGGCCTTGCTTGCTTGACCATGTTGATTTCAGTGAAAGCATGGGAGGTTTTTTTCCACTTTGTGACCCTCTTTTGGCACACAGTACATTTGTCCTCTGGTGCCCAGCAGTCTCCCTGCTCAGGAGGTTGTGTGACTTACCAAAGATATAGGATCCTGTAGGAAAGGTTCCTTTGTGTCCTGGATCTTTGTTGACCTTGAGGGGCCAGGGCCAAAATATTGACTGTCTTCATAGCCCAGTTACCTTTCTAGTGTTGGTCTCCAAACTTTAGTTGTTGAACACCCAGAGAGAAGATCAGTAACATAAGTATTTCAGTAAGAGCAGTGAGCTTAACTATTATAATAGTTAAAACTTCAAGCCCTTTTGAAGTATAAAGCACAGTTAGAGGGCTGTTATTTTACCAACAATGGTCATTTAGTTGAATCCCTGTAGAATGTTAACAGACAACAGTTATACATTATATAGAGAAATTTAAGATCAAGAGCCACAATAGTATTTTAGCATTACAATCATGATGGCATTTTCTTTGTAACATTTACATGTCTATCTTAGTATGGAATAGTTTTTCAGTGAAACATCTCCATATAATAATGAGACATTAGGTGACATAAAGAAAACTCTTATCCTTAGGTAGGATGCCATCTAAAGAGAACATACATATTTGCCTATAAATGTATCTTAGGAGTTCATAACATCTGGCCTCTAATTTTAGTGTATGACACTGTTTCAACTGTTTGGTGACTGAACATCTGTAAGTGTGGTGACATGTATAACATACATCACATAAATTTTTAAGAAAACTATTATTTGACTGGTTTTCTCATGCTGACTTGACATCACCTCTTATCACAAGTGGCTGGAGTGCAAGAGAAAGGCAAATACCTGAGATAAAAGATCATTACCATAAAAAATATCCTAGAAGACTTGTACACCTGGAAGGCATGAATATATATACCATGAAATTACAATGAGTATCAGTTACATGAAACCCTTTGTCCCTGAGTTTTGTTTTGTAACAAGAGCACTTTAAATAAAACCTTGTTTTCCCACAGAAAACTTAGGCCATGACCAATGTATACATATCACAGTGATATGTTTAGTGATGCATTTCCCACAAGGCTATGGAAATTATTGGTGTCCACTTTGTGAATAAAGGCTGGAAAATTTTTTTCCAGGCAGCTCCTTTATTTACCAAGGGGAGTCCTGTCCAGTAGCTTTTCTAAGCCAAAGAGTTTTTATTTAATTATCTTAACAATTTTTTAGATGACCTGTAAGAGCCAGCTTATAATAATTAACACATTATTTTGATGAATGAAAGATTCCCAAGTTATACATAGACAACAATATGTACTGTTTTTGTAAAACCAGTTGACATTATTTGGATAATCTGGCAACCTGGGGGAAGCACGTCTTTAATTATATTTATCTATAAGCCTATTTGTGTTACAGGCAAACATTTTAAAAAATCCAAAATGCCAAAAGCAAAAAATCTCAGACAAAACAGCTGTACATTTTGTAACAAATTGAACAGACAGACATACACATAAGACAACATGTTTATAAACCAGAGTGCACTCAGATGTATTTGGCCAAGTTGAATTATAATCACTTTTATAATTTTAGGTTTACAATTATAAAAACAGACTAGTCAGAACTTTGTAAATCAATTAACAGAAATCTCTTGTAATAAGAATCAAAAGGAATAAAAATCTTTTACATCTGTGAAAGCAAAGACCATATTAAGATGGGCCCTAAGCTGATGGTTTATGTGACTGGAATACCCAGCTATACAGGCTTCTCATTGTTGATTTGATAACCATAGTTGTTCGATAGCCACATGTAATTGTTCCCTCTAAAGGGACCGACCCTTAAAGGTAATTTTAACTATCTCCAGTGGGGTCTGCTCAGGCCAGATTTGCATGTAGAAGAGACTAGGTGACACTCTTTGGAGCTACGTATGAATTTCAAACAGTGAGGGAAGAAGGCCTGCCAAGGCTGCAACCTGCTGTGCTGCAGATGTCTACCTAGGACAGTTTTTCCCATTTTGGAAAGAAACAAAAGAAAAGGCATCCCTGTCTATCCCTCTTGTTCTGTGCCCAATCTAAGGTGCCCCTTAGGCTTTATCTCATCCAGTGCCAGTGGCAGCTGACAAGAGGTACAAGGAAGTGGCCAGGGCCAGGTTAGCTGTTCTTAAACCATTCTCTAGTTTGGCCTGGGGGCTGAAGGACAGATAAATCTGAACTAAAACTTTTACATTTATCTTTTGAGAGTTTCAGGATTAAACCCAGACCAGTTTTCTATATGGCCCAGAGAAAAATGAAGGTCAGCTTTACTCTGGAAGGATTCCAGGGAGGGGAAACTCACCATTCTGGAAGCTTTGTCTTGAAATCCAGCAGCCACAGAAGACAGAAGTGCCTTGATTCAAACTGCATTATTTCTCAGGGATAGGGCAGTGGAGAAGGGTCAGAAGAGTGCCTTTAAGTATGGCACAAGAACTAAATCTTAACCATCGCAGGTGTAAAAGGACAATTAAGATCAGGAGCTTTTTCAGAGTGAATCTGCAGTCCTTAGCAAAACATGTCT
Source organism: Heterocephalus glaber (assembly GCF_000247695.1). The sequence continues at coordinate 20,021,733 of NW_004624734.1, read as the reverse complement.
CCAGAGACAAAAGCTATGATTGACTCCCACTGCATTGCCAAGCAGAAAAATCAAACCAATAATCAAAGAACCCGAATGGCTGCTTTTTGCCTCTTGAAAGTGAATAAAAGTGTTCTAACTATATTGTTTAGGAGTTTTCTTTTTAAATAAGTTATTTTGAATCTATAATATGTAATTCATGACTTAAATACCCTACAGACTGTTGAGCAGCTCCCTGATGTTGTAGAAACACTCCCAAAGCCACGTCTCACCGTTTTATTAACATACAAACTGAAATGGTGTCCTGTAGTTAGGTACTTAGAAATGCTTGTTTGAACTTCTGGAATGCAGTCTGGGAACTAGATTCCCAGGTTAACAGTCAAATTAGGGTACTTTTCCTGCAAAAAAGATCATTCCAGGGATGGTAAGTCAGAGATTCTGTCCTGGGCCCTAGGGCAGAGAAAGCTCTGAGACATTCTGTTGTCTCTCCAGTCATTTAGGCAACTTTTGTTAGCAACAATACAAGGCTACTCCTTTAAGGTCCATTTTAAATTCACTAAGTATTTGAAGCTTGTAGTTCCTCCTAGTGGGCCACAATCTACATAGTAAAGACACGGCACTCTTATGGACTTCCTCTGCACAGGTGAATGAAGAGAAAGGATGGCTAAAATAGTCCCATATTCTAGTTAGCATGTAAAAACACAAATGCAAGTTACTGATTGTTATTTTCCCTAGTATAAGACAAAACAATTGTTGTGAGTTGCCTTAGTCTGACTTTCTGGAAGGAGGAGTGGTCTGACTACAAGGGAATCCAAAATGAACTCCCAACAATTTGGAGAAAAGTTTAAGGGGGAGTTTTTAACTCACTAGCAGAGAGAAAGAGTCCAAATAAGGCTCAAGCTGGTTAAACATCCCCAAAACTCACCATATTGCATTTTATAAGACCATGATCAATATTCCAAAATCCATAACCTAACAGAAAAGGCATTTTTCTCCCCTACACACATAAATGATGAAGACCATGCCTAAGGGGAGAGAAGGTTCAGGTAGTTTTTATTCTATCAAAGATTTGTTTTGCACATTTTTCTAGAGGTCTGTCTAATTAGTAATAGAGAAAGTAGTCCAAACCTGTAGCTCAGCTCTTAATGGAGGCTTAAGAAAGGGCTCTGATGGCTTTGTTTCAGATACTCTGAGACAGAGGCTGTCTGATAATCACTGACAGAGTTCTCCTTTCACCTCACTGAGGAGTTCAGATAGGGACAAGATGTGGAGATTTTCTGCTGATTACCTGGATGTGCTGTCAGAAGCTAGTTTCTTCTGAGAGACATTTGGGTATCTGCCAGATTGTAGACCTGGGCATGACCCCTCTGTTATCACCTCAGTTTCTGCTAGTTCCATTTCATTAGAGATTAGTCTCTGAAAGGAACCCAAGTGCCTATCTGGTCAATGTTCCACCCACCATTGGTGTCAATGGGAGTGGGGATTCACCAGAGGGCAACTGGAGAAACCTGTCCTCTGCTTTGAGAGTGGCAGCTGCACTAAAGGCAATTACTAGCTGGCAGAATAATCGCTGTTTGGCATTCTATAAGGGACAGATAAAAGCCTGAACTGTCTTTATCTAGGATGATTTCATAAGAGACCCTTTTTACAACATTTTTAAGCAACTAAGTCTAAATGCAGCATATACAAAACAAGAATAAAATGTAATTTTAAGAAAAGACAATGCATAAGAAAAATAGGAAATTTGCAAACATTTAAAACACAACTTAAAATTCAGACACTTTTGAAACCAAATCCAAAACAAAGGCCAGAATGTATATGAAACAAAAACCAGAATCTATAAAACAAATGCCCAGAGCCTATGAAATAAAAGTTACAATCTATGAAGCAAAAAGGCCAAAGTTAGAACCTATGGAACAAAAGCAAACTCTTCCCTCTGACCAGTTATCTTGGTGGAAGACTTCCAAAATGATATAGGGAGAAGAGATGTAACTCCCAAACCTACTAGATATCCAAAATGCAAGTTCATGTTCCCTAAAATTGAAGAATGAATTCTAGGAACAATGGAGGTTAAGAGTTGGGAGAAATAAAGCTTATGTCTGAGAGAGCCAGCCAGAAGGGGGACCAGAAAGTGGGTTACCCCAATTTGTGATTAAATCTTCTGAACATGACCTCTAGTGTTATAAGAGTGAGGGAAGAGAAGTCTCATTGATTTTTCTATTTTCTCACTTGAGTATAATTCTTACCACTCTCCATTTGGTATAGTTCAGGTTCAAAATGTCCTCATAAAATGTCCTTCATTTTATTGAAGGCTTGGTTGCAAGTTGATGGGATTTGAAAAACTAAATGGATTATGAGGTTGTTAATCTCACCAATGGATCAATTAATTAGCTGAATGAGCTGAAGGAGATGAAGCCCAGTTGGAGGAAGGGGGCCATTGAACCATAACCTTGAAGGGTATATTCTGCCCTCATCCCTTTATTTTCTTTCTGGTCCTTCTTTGATCTCTGCTTCCTTCCTGCTATGAGCTGAGTATGATTCCTCCTCCTGACCTTCTGCTATGATGTATATGCCTTGTGGCTAGCCAGCCATGGACTAAAACCTCTGAAACCATAAGCCAAAAAAACCTGTCCTCCTTTAAATTGTATATGACTAGTATTTTGTCCCAGCAATGAACACTTAATTAATATACCACTCATTGGTTAGAACTTACCAATGACCTCATTTAACTGTGAGATGCTTGGAAAAACATGGCAAGCCAATGGAATTTCAGTGATTAGTAAATATCTCTGCCCAAAGTACTTATTAGTCTAATACATGTGATTTCTAGGCAACTGTCATGGCTTATATCTAGATTTCCCCTCAAAACCTTATTTGCTCACAAGTGGGGCTTTGGAAGGTAACTGGATCATGGGTATGTGATACTGGATCACTGGTATGTGATAATGGATTGTTCCACTGATGTGTTAATAGTTGGGTGTGATGTTTGAAGGTGAAGCCTTGTGGGAAGAGGTGTGTCATTGTGTGTTCCCGGAACAATATAAATTCCTCCTCCTCCAGTCAGTCTGCTCTACTTCTGCTGGCCATGCCATGAATTGTATCTCTTCTGTGATACCCCTCTGCCATGCTGTCTTGCCTTGGAGATAGCTAGCTATTGATTGAAACCTCTATGAACAGTGAGCTAAAAGAAACCTTTCCTCTTCTAACTTTTAGGTGTCAAGTATTTTTGTACCAGGAATGAGAATATAACTAAGATAGCCACTTTTAGCTCAAATATGTGGCCTGATAACCTGTAGAGACTTTAGGACAAAATCCTCAACTCTCATTGTAAGCATTGCCTCCTCTCCTCAGATAGCCAGAACATGTGAATCTTCTTTGTGCAGAAGATTATCACCTTTTGCTAAAATACTAACAGATAAAAATGTTGCCTACAGGATTTATAAGATTTTCTCTTTTCAACTATTTTTCTAAGATTAAGCCTCTTCCTTGAGTCAAATCAGAACTTTAGAAAGTACCATTTCTGGGAGCCAATCCCAGTGCCCAGGAGGAAGCTCCCCTGCTGCCATTCCATGCTCCTAAGGCAGAGAAGGGGAGCCAATCCCAACACCCAGGAAGAGGCTCCCCCACCACCATTCCACACTCCTAAGGAAGAGAAGGTGGGCCAATCCCAACACCCAGGAGGAGGCTCCCCTGCCACCATTCCATGCTTCTAAGGCAGAGAAGGTGAGCCAATTCCAGCACCCAGGAGGAGGCTCCCTTAGTGTCATTCCACACTCTTAGGGCAGAGAAGGTGAGCCACCTGGGTGCCAGAAGTACTCCCCACCCGTGGAAATGAGAATACACATAAACAAGCCTCAAAAACAGACTTCCAGATCACCTACAACAACCCCAAAGGGAAATGAGATGGAACAATCTGATACTCAACCACCTGGACTCCCATAACTGGCAACAAAAGC
>NW_004624734.1:19974051-20014935 GCF_000247695.1 Heterocephalus glaber | reverse complement strand
GATACTCATGTAATGGTACAAGATCCCAATGATGAATGTAACTGTATTTTATACCTAAAATGTACCAATAAACTTAAAGGGAAAAAAAAAGAAAGTACCATTTCTGGACCTGGTTAACTTCTAGAGACGTAACACTTTCAATATTTATCAAAGGTCAACACAAAAGTATCTGCATAGCATATTCTCTAAATTCTTTAATACTCTTTGCTTGAAGATCTAGGAGATACTGTTCCTTCAGAGACCACAGTGGAATGCAGGGGGATAGACGGAGGCTTTGGAACTAGGTAGTTCTCGTTTGAGTTCTGAGTTTGGCATTTTTGTCTTGAAGACACTGGTTTGTTTAATAGCTGTGTCTTCTTTGTATCCCAGTACAGAACACTAAACTGGGGTCTAGTATAGCTTCATGGTTAAGAGTTTGAATCCTGGAGTCAAGTTTAGGTTTAAATTCCAGGCCTACCATTTAATAACTTTGTGACTGTCCAAAAATCACTTAATCCTCTATGCTTTGATATATTCATCTGGAAAAGAGGGGAACAAGAACAGTAGCTACATCCAATGTTATAGTGAAGACTGCATTTGTTAATACGGGTACTTTTTTTTTTGGTACCATGGACCGAACTCAGGACCTTGTGCTTGCAAGGCAGGCATGGTGCCATTAAGCTACATATAAGGGTACATTTTAAAAAATAGAGTCTGGTATTGAATAAGTACTATATTACTTATTGCCAGCTAGTATTATGATTAAATTAGGTAATGTTCATACAGACCTTTCCACATAGTGCTTTGTTATATAGGAAGAGCAAAAATTAAGAATTCATGAAGCACCAGATTCCTAGAGCTCAGTATTACTTGCACATCCTCAAATTATTGGATTTATCCTTGTTTATGATGGAATCCTGCAATCTACTTTTGAAAATAGACTACCAATTTTCTTGTTTAGTGGTAAAAATATAAGAAGGCCAAAGCATTTCTTTCTGCCTTTTTTTAAGACAGGGAGGATTGCATAGCCTTCCATCCTTTTCTATCACCAGTGTTACAGTGATAGCTTTTGTAGAAGTGAGACATTCTTTTAGAAGGAAGCAGCTAATTGAAATAATAATTTTAAAAATAAAGGTTAAATAACAGAAAGTCTTTTAAATCCCTTAAAGATTCTTTTCAGGGTTATTTCTTCTTATATTTTTATTAATTTTTTTTGAGACAGGGTCTTGCTATGTAGTTTAGGCTGGTCTCAAACTCACAATCCTCCTTCCTCAACTTCTGAGTCCTGAGATAACAGGCATGGATTACTCTGCTGGGCTTATTATCAAGTTTTAATGATTTTCACTTAAGTTTTCTTCAACAAGCAAGTACTGTAGCTTGTGCTCTTCCTGACAGTGTTTGGGACTAAATACTCCAATCATCAGATGCAGAGGAAAGAAGTAGGACTTGGGCATTTTATTCAGATCCTTCCTGCTTTGATTTGTCCTGGATTGCTTCCTTTGCTTGCTGAAGAGGCACAGTTCCAGAAAGGTATTTGGAAAGAGTTCAGCAAAATGAGAGAAAATATGGTCCATGGCAGGTTGGATGTATTGAGTTCTTAGGAACTGTCAGAGGCCAAGTATATCAACTATATAATAAACTTAAGTAAGTGACAAGATGATGGGGAAAAATCATTGCTCACTGGTTTGTGATTGGTATAAACACCTAAGGAAGAGAGGAAATAGAGGAGAGGATTTCAGACAGCATAGCTGGGAGCAATTGGACGAAAGAAAGCTCTTTCTCTCTGCTGAGCTCCTAGTCCCTACTATTTATATTCTTTTTGAAGTAGTCATTTTTATTACCTGGGAATTTCCAATATAATTTTATTTTTTTGCAACATTTTACTTGTGTATATTTTATTTCCTCAATATAATTATAAATTACTAGATGGCAGAGAATACAGCTATTCTTCTTTGTCTCCCTATCAATGAACAAATCACACAGTTCTAGTTCTTGCCTTACTACTCACTAATGGTGTGTGTTAGAAAAATTTAGTTGGCTTTTCTAGGTTTCAATTTCTTCTGCAAAACAGGGCTAATGATGCCCATACTGTAGAGTTTTAGGAATACTTAATGATATATAAAATGCCTGTTCATATTGAGCAAGATGAAATCCAGTTATTACTTTACCTTCCAATGGGTGGTAGAGTGTATATAATATAGTATGGTATGTATAATACCACACTGACAAGTACAGATTGGCACAATATACAGTATATGTATATGGTATAAATATATAGTTTACATACATACTGGCCATATATGGAAATACGTAAGTGAAGTAAAAATCCTTAGTTGATTTACATGAGCTTTTATAGCCTGCCATAAATTTTGATACTGTTCTATATATTATATACTATATGTCTATGCATGCATTCAATAGACACTGGAGCCTTAGAAAATGGAACTAGGTTGAACATTTCTAACCTTGGGGAAATTCTGGAAAATTCACTGGACCTATTCTCCAACCTCATGGTCCAAGTTTGCACTGCACTTTGATTGCTGTGAAGCTCATTTGACTGTCCTTTGTGTCAGGAAATTACTAGGATCGTCCAAAGTTGGACTAGGACAAGCTGAACAAACAGATCACTGGGAGCTAGCTCTTTTAATGGGGAAGGCTCCAAGAAGTTTGATTGATGTGACCTAATGTGGTTTTCATTTTCAATCACCTTTTCTACAAAATCTCTCATAATTGATTGCAGAATCTAAATTCAGAGAAAACTATCAGCTGTCAGTAATTCCTTTTAAACTCTCTGCAGACCCGAGCACCACTTTTCTTGTTAAGTGCTCTCTGTTCTGTGAAGGGAATGAAGCAGCAGAGAAAGGGAGGGTAGGTAGCTGGTTTGCATGCAGTGCGGACAGGCAGATCAATTAGACTTGCTCGAGTGTCTTAATCAGAGGCCCGCGATTCACTGCGGTGGTGGTGGAGAGCTACCTCCTTGCCAATAGCAGCTTCTGTTTAGAGATGCTATTGATTGCTCCTCTCCCTTTCTCTTCTGGGAGAGTTTCCGGCTGCAAGGCGATGTCAGGATGTCAGGAGAAGGGCAAGGCAAAGGAGCGTTTTGTTAACAGTGCATGGGATTTGGAGCAAAGCTCTAATTTCCCAAGCAGCAGATGCAGTGCCAGTCAATGCGGACTCTTTTGAAAGGGGGTGAGTGGAGATAGATGAGAGAGGAGTGATGAGCCAAAGATGCCAGTAGCAGGGTAGGGGAGGGAGAGTGAATCAGTAAGTGGATATGAAGTGGATTTGGTTTAGACAAGAAGACAGCAGGCAGTGCTCTGAAGGAGGTCATGCTGAGTGTATTAGCTCTGCCTGGAAAAACAGGAGAGAGTTACTGGTTAAAATACATATATTTTTCCTGGAGAAATGTAAAATATGGAAATCAGTCAGGGACCAAAAATAGAAAGGATCTACTTGTAGATTGTGCATATAAATCAAAGTCTCTACGTGGACATTGGTGAGTAAAGCTAAAGCAACCTTAGAAACTGAGACCCATCACAGAGGAAACCTAAAGTATTTTGAATATGGACTCAGGGTGAAAAAATACAGAATTTAATATTCTTGATTCAGAGTTTCTATGATGAATAATTGAATACAATCAAGACATTTTTTTCTTCAAGCTAGAGAAATATTGCTAGGAGCAAAACTCAGTGGGAGAAAGACAAACCAATTTGAGATTAAAAATGGGGGGATAACATAATTTTGTATATTGAATGGTTACAAAAATCAGGGATGATTCTTTACTGCCTGATTGTTGCGAAGCAGCTCAAAGGCAGATATATAAAATGAAGCAAACTAAAAATTCCAACTGCTGTAAAGTAGCAAGCTGTGAGGGAAGTAAAAAGGATTTTCAAGACAGGATGACATAGGTTCAAAGTTTAGGTCAAGTACATGTGACTGTGGTTGCTTTCTTCATTTTCTGAAATTATTGTTTTGCAACTAGTATAGGGATAACATGTGTGCTAGCTATTCCCCCTCCTATCTCCTAAATCTGCATCTATTTTCCACCTTTCTTTGTCCTGTTTTGTGTTGGAGATGGAGAAATCCGCCCCCTCCATGATTGACCTCTCTGGATTGTCCTCAGGCTGGGATCAGCCCATGGGAAGGACCAGCAGTTGTAGAGGGAATTCTGGAGATGTCTTCCTTACCCACCCCCTCCATCCTTTGACTGCTGTATCTGGTAAGATCTTTGTCTTTTCATGATAGAGATCCTGTTGGATGGCTCCTCTCTGTGATGCCTGTTCCCATTATTCTCCAGTAACTTTGTTTTCTCTCCTTGTGCATCACCCAGGAAGTTAAGTACAGCCTTCTCACCAAGGCTAATCACTGAGTGTCTCTCATTCATTGTCTGATTCTTTAATGTTGTCCATCACACATTTGAATTAGCTGAATCGAATCCTATTTTCTGCTGACACCTTGATTGATACCTCATACTTACAGAATTTCAAAGAAAATGTCAAAGGATGTGCCTAATCAATACAGAAAGGAATATGCACTTGGTCCATGAAAAGGCCAGCAGGCTGTATTTCAAGAGTCCTCAGAGTTGGCATGGTAGGCTGCCCAATGCACGCCAAAGATTTCCAGGCCTTAATATCTGGAACCTGTGACTTTTATAGTAAATGGATACTTTAGATTCAGCAGAAGCAAGCAAGTTAAAGAACTTGAGATGGAGAGACTATTTTGGATCAGCTGGGTGAGGTTTAGATGTCATGACAATTCCTTATTATTACAGGTAGGCAGAAAAAAAGTTGACACAGCCGAAAAATGCAATATGATCACTGACCCAAGAGACTGGGCTTCATTGTTGGCTTCAAAGATGAAGGAAAGGAGAGTTAACAAATGCAAGAAATGCAGCTATAGAATCTGGAAAAGAAAAGGAAATACATATTTCTCTAAAGTCTCTGGTGGGAGAGCATGACCTGAAGATACCTCGATTTTTGGCCTGGTGAAACTGATTTGGATTTCTGACTTCTGGAACATTAAAAGAATAAATGTACATTGTTTTAAGACACCAAGTCTCTGGTAATATATTACAACAGCTATATAAAACTTTTGGGTTCAGGGATTAGCTTTCAGGTTGCAAATTCAGAGTGTGGTCCTCAGTTATCATATCCCCTTTGGGAATGCCCTCATGTGATCCAAGATACAAAGCTGATACATAAAATCAGACTGATTATTCATTAACTTCTCATGAGAGATACAACTTTCCTGTTAAAAGGAAGACCTGTCAAGCTGACCAGCCCATTTTCTCCCTTTAGGCAGACAGAATTGGAAACAAGCCCATAATAAGGATGCCAGTACATTGATTTACAGTGAAAAAATATAATTCTGTCACATAGGTGAGAATCTCCAACATTTCCAGACGTATCGTGTTTTCCTCCTGTCAGCAGAAAAATCTAGAGAGACAAATCATAACAAAATTGTATGTGGAACAGTGACTCTGGACAAGGGCAGTTAGATTAATTACTTGCTGAATGTCAACAGGATAGATACACTGAGACATATCTTTGGGACAGGAGCAGGTCAGATTCCTTTGGCTGGAGTTGTATTTTCCACCTTTTCTCTGAAGAAAGCCTGGCTAGTTGGTCCACAACAGCTGTCCTTAAGCTGTGTCGAAGGCCGTGCTTTATTTTAAGGGTCCTTCTCTTACTCAATACCTGCATGGCCACTGCCGAATTAACCTCTGTGATTCTTCTTTCTCACCTGGGTGACCATACCAATACCCTTTGTAGCATATGAAGACACTTTTATTCTAACTAGAATTGAGTCTTGGTGGCTTTAGACTCACTTGGTTTCTTTAAAGTGGCATTGCATGTCTCCATCTGTGTTTATATAATAATAGATGGCCAATCATGTTTTCCTTCTTTTCAAATGATGGTGGAGGGATGTGCTACAATTCTTTTCTATAAACAGATAACAAATCTTGTTTTAGGCTGGGTAATGTATATAAAGAGCTTACCTCTGTTTCACAGAGAAAGGAATCAGTAAATATAATTTCTTGTCCCCATGTTCTCCAAATGTCTGGAGTGTTGTAAGGACATGTCAGGATGTTAACATTCCAGACTGGACCTCAGACCTATCATCATCTGTTGATCTTAAACATAACAGGGAAGCAGAAAATCTAGCATTTAGAGCTTTTTTTCCTTTGTTCTTTTGATGAAATGCATTGTTCATGAAAGAAATCTATTTTTCTTTCCATTTCACTCTGATCTGGCTACAGAGATACTTTCAGACAGAGGCAAGATTTCATTATTCCAGAGACCTATGGAATTCTCAGTGGGAAAACACACCTTTAAAAGATAATGTCTCCATTTTACATGTTGATATATTGTAGAAAAATGAAAATTCAATGATAACTATATTCTATTTACTCAAAGGTTTGTAAATCATATCATTGTCTAATAAATATCTTTTCCCCACTTATACTTTCTCAAATATACTCCTACCAACATTGAACTTTGGAGAAAACCACTCATCTTCAAAGTGTAGCAGACTTGAGAGATCATCATGGTTGACTAGAGACAGCAATATTCCTGAGATGCTTGGAATGTATGCACCAAAAAATGCAAGTGATCAAAAATGGGAGGCAAACAAAGACCCAAACGCAGGAAGGCAACTTGAAGGAGAAGGGCACTAGATGAATTCCAGTACCAGAAATATTTAGAAAAAGAGGCAAGGTTGTTCCTTGATGCCCTAGTTGAGATCTACTCTCTGAAGAAAGAAGCTGGGATCAGTGCCCACCATCCAGTGTCCACCTGGCCTAGCTCCCTCCTCATTAGGACTTCTGGGCAATTGGAAAAGAAAGAAACAAGGGCACAGTCATGGTTAGGGATCTGGAAAGAGATACTGAGAGATTTATAGATCAGGAAGTTGTGGAGGCAAACAGAAGTTATAACTGGTGTGACCTGGGGGAGAAGACAAGATACTAGAGCACTGCTGAAGTAGGTGCTATCCACAAACACTTTAAGACCTGTGCTGCAGGTTATGCTGCCCACTGCCTGCTCTCCAAATGCTGTAGGGCTCAGCGCCTACATGGGAACCATCCCAGCATGACTCAAAAAGCTGCTGAGTTCTGTGATCCCTAAACACCCCTGATTTGCAGGCTGGATAGACTCTGCAAGGTATGGACAGATAGTTTGATGCAGGTGGAAAGCCAGCGAATAGCAGCATGGTTAGAAGAAATTGCAGAGTGCTCACCTGAAACAGCATAGAAAGAGCAGATGGGAACAGTTACAGGGATTAATATGGAGGGAAAATGGCAGAGATTGAGAAGGCATCTTTGGAAATCAGCAGAAGAATGGGTATTTGACCAGCCACACACAGTTGATGGTATCCTATCATAAGACAGAAGCACCCCCCCCGCCCCCTCCGAAACAAACAAACTCCAGCTAGCCATGTCCACACCCATGAAATAGAAACCAAGCAGAACACTGCCTGTAGAGGAAATAAGAAGTCAGAGGTCCATCTGGAACCCCAAGCCTCTTCATTCATTGGCAGGTATAGACAACAAGCTGTAGGAGGGGGGCCAAATCAAGCACCTGTATGCACATCCAACCTCCTAGACTCAACTACAGAGGATTGGAGCTCAGCCTTCCATGGCTTCTAGCATGCAAAGTCTCTCCACCTGTGAATGCAGAAGGAAGGGCACACTGGAAAAATTCTGACTGAAGTATAAAGAGGACTGTTTGTTTGCATGTGTGTAATATTTTTCTCTTATCTATCTATCTATATCTATCTATCATCTATTTGTTAGTATATGTGAAATGAAGAATAAGAATTAATTAGTTGCTTTAGTTCAATTAGTTGCTTTAGCTTAGTTCCTTCATGGGCATGTGAACCTCACCATAATCAGCTTGGTCCAAGGCAGGATGACGTTGCAGAGAAGACACAGTTCATGGAAGGCAGAAAGTAGCAAAGCAACAAGAGAGGGGTAAGATAAGCCTCTTTTTGTTCCTTGTACTGCATCCAGGCTACCAGGATTAGGGGAATGCCAAACAAATCAGTGGATTGATTAATTATCATTCATTCTTAGTACTAGCACCCTTAATCCTAGTACTAAACCGTGAACCAATCACACGCTCTAGATTCAGCCACCTCTAAAAAGTCCTACCTGTGATTGCATGAGGCTTTGGAGGAACATCTCGACATAAGCCATAACATTCTTCCCCTGGCCCCCCAAAGACTCATTCACACCCCTTTGTGCATTTAGTCCATCTCCAAGGGTTGCCAAAGTACTAACAGTTTCAGCATTGCTGAAAGGTCTAAGTCCAAAGTCTCCTCTGAGATTTAGGTCAAACTCTTAGCTGCAAGCTCCTCTACAAATGCAAAGGAAGTTAAACACTTCCAACATTCAGTGGCACAGGATAGACACTCCTATTCCAAAAAATACAAATAGAAGAATACAAAGGAATGAGAACAAAGCAAGTCCAAAATCCAGTAGGGCAAACATTAAGTCCTGTTGTTCCATGTCCATCATCCAAGGCAATCTGTGGCAAGATGTGAACTCCAAAGGGCTTGGGTGGCTCCATCCCTACAGCACTTCCTGTGGTTGTAGCTACCAGGACTTTTCTCTTGGGTGAGCTCTGCTCTCTCTTTGCAGTGTTCCTCAGATGATCTATATTCTTTGCTTTTCCAAACTTCTGAGGTCCCTACTCCGACGTTGGCTTCACACACACTGCCCTCTCAGGGGCACACTGTCTGGCCTCTCAAGCCTTCTTCTGAAATCTAGCTGTAAGCATTCCTGACCCCACAACTCTTGCATTCTGCATGAGCCTAAAACCAGCACCATGTGGGTGATGCCAAGGTCTGCCACCAGCTGGAGCAGTAGCCAGGCTTCCTTCAATCTTGGCTGTAGGGGTCCAGTGCCTATGAACCAAATCCAGAGTAGCAACTTCCCTGGGCTGCCCCCATTCTGTAATATGGTGCTCTGGGACTCTCTTCTCCAAGCAAAAATCTTTCACCTTTGCAACTCTGAAACTGCAAAGGCTGGAGTCCTTTTGGTTCTTGTGTTGTCATCAGGCCATCTTTTCTGTTACCTCTTCTGAAACACTTGGCTTTTCTTTCTAGTCTTTTCAGTGACCAGTTTCTCCTGTCTTCCATCTTTGCAGGCCTCAACTTTATTGGAGCTTCCTTTTTGGCCAAACTCAAAACATTTTAAATCATTATGCTGGGCTCTTTGCTCTTGATTTTCAACATAAATTTTCAACATAAATGTTGGGCCACTGCCCCAACATTAGACTGCCTTGAAATTTCTTCTGCAAGATTTAGTCAGCTGTCCTTAATCTCAGTCTCAGGCAAAGTCTCTGGACATGAGCAAGATGCAGACAAACTTTCTGCTAAACCATAATACATTGTCTCAAGTCCACCAGCCAATGCAGCCTTTCTTCCCAGCACAAACCTCTCAAGCCTGGCCTTTTCCATCATTTCTGTTGGAGTTCTGGTCTTTTGAGCTGTGACCAGAATTTTCCATCAAGGACAGCCAGCCTAAGGCATTCCAGCTTCTCTTTTTCAGCTGGCACCTCTAAACCTTTCCAAACTCTTCCCACAAGCCAGTCTCAAAGGCTTCCGAACCACACAGTCAGGTATAATCACAGCAATGACACCTCTTCTCTGGTACTAAATTCTGTCTGAGTTACTTTTCTCTTTGATGTGACAAAATACCCAAAACCCAAAATTAAGGGAGGAAAAGATTATTTAGTTCACAGTTTGTAGAGGTTTCAGTCTATAATTAGCTGGCTCCAAGGCAGGGTGGCATTGCAAAGGGGAAACAGTTCATGGCGGGCAGAAGGTAGAGAAACAACAAACCTCTCTGCGTCCCTTATAATGTATCCAGGGGATCAGGATTAGGGTGGTACCCAATCAATCAGTGGACTGATTTAGTAATCACCCACACTTAAGCCTAGCACCCTTAATCCTAGTACTGCAACATGAATTAACCACACAATCTAGATCTAGCCACCTCTGAAAAAGCCCCACCTATGGCTGCATGAGGTTTTGGGGGTACATCTAGACACAGCAATAAACCAGCTATATTTTGCTATAAGAGACATTCATCATTCACAAAGAAAAACAACATAAACTAAAAGTTAAATGATGGAAATTAAACTATATGCAAGAGGAGCTGAAAATAAAAGCATGCTCTTCAGTAATTTTGTGGCAACATCAGGATATTCTGCCTTGACTTTAATCCAGAATATTTGGAGATTTGAAGTTGTCTCAAACATACTTTTAATGCCACCATCATTTGCTGTTTCAAGCAGTTGATCTTCTTTTAGTACAAAGTCAGATTACCTGGTTCATTCACAAATGAGTCATGGATCTTTTCCTTCCCAGTTTGGTTGTCTTTTGTGTTGGTAAATAATGCTCAAATTTTTGTGAAAGCTGAAATAGATGATCTTGCATCAGTTGTAAGAGATAAGGCCCTGGATCAGGCTCTTGCAGAACTTCTGCTGTTTGAAACATATCAAAAATCCTAACTCACTCATTGCCCTCATAATTCCAGTTTGGCTTTGAATGTAGCCATTTTACCTGAAGACTTGAATATATTTGTTGTTCTTCCCTGAAGTGAAAGTTTGAGTTCATTGAGAAGATTGAATATGTTAAAGGAGTAACCAACTTTTAAAACTCATTCTGTGTCACTAATATGCACTGGGCGATTTTTTGTTTTTTTTTTTTTAAAGAAATCTCTGGAACAACTCTCATAACTCAAAATCTCTGACCAATGATCTACCTTTAGAAAGTCATCTCACTTCTGTGTATAACAGAAGATGTGTGTGGTCTATGACCATTGCTTCAGAGCTGCATGAACAAATGCGAGTTAAGGGTACATAATTTAATGTTGTCAGTAATTTTATTCATATCCTGTGAAATGTTAAGTTCAGGTGATATTTTTTGGTTAGCTAGCATTGCTGTATGGATGAATGCTGTGTAGATTCACATTTAGAAGGGGCCTCTTTGACCTGAGAAGTAAAAGCAGAAATCCGTCTAGTCTAGCTATGTATATAATGACACAAATGACCAATTCAGTTTTCCTGATATGTAACCATGCAAAGACTTGAAGAGTTCATTAGCTGTCATATAGATTGGAAACAAAAGTGCACATAACATATCTTCATTCATGTCCTTCTGAACAATATATCACACCAAAACAAGCATTGTTGCTTTGTTTTCAACATTGATGGACTCACCAACCTAAATTGTGTACCATGGAGACTCATTAATCCCCTCCAACAATTGTGCCTCAGTATTCTCTGCTATTTTATCAATTTGTTTAGTTATGGTGATAGCTGAAAGAGGAACATGTGCCACTTTTTGAACTGCAACATCTGCTAAAAGTTTATGACAAATACTGTTCATAGCAGACAGGATTAGCTCTTCACCAATAGGAAAGGGTTTCATAGTTTTATTTATTTATTTACTTTTTTGTACCGGGGATCGAACTTGGGACCTTGCTCTTGCAAGGCAGGTGCCGGAACCACTGAGCTAAATCCCCAGCCCAAGGGTTTCAATGCTTGCCTTTTATGCCAGGTGTTTATTCGTTATATGGTGAAGCAGTTTTTAAAGTTTTATAGCTTTGGTTGCCACATAATACACAAAGCTGGTTTGGAGCATGTGAATGACCTGTTGCAATGATCCTGTGATTTAAATAAGGCTTTTGGCAAATTAAATGCGGCTTTCTTTTTATTGGCAGTCTTAGAGTTCTCTGCTATCTCATCACTGAGTGTTTTCTTCTTTCATGGAAACTCTACAATGATATTTCTTTATTGCTCACTTTGGCTAGAGTTAGCTTGTGAGCTTCCCAAAAGTTTGACTGAGACAAGTGCACAGTTAGCTCAGGAAAGGGACAAGGATGGAAGTGGTAAATAAAACAATGGGTGGAGTAAAATAAGTTTTGAATTCTGATTTAAACCTGGTACCAGATGCGGCTGTACAATTGAAGCCCATCAACTCAGTTGTCACTATAAAGCCAACCACCAGATGTAGCTCGTCACTTGCCACTTAAATGATAGAGTTTTTATATGCATCTGCAAAAATGGACTCATTTTGGTCTATGTACAGTCAACTCTCTGCTCATGTTTATCTGTATTTGCAAGCACTCCCAGCACTAGCAACCCCACCTGAGCTCCACCTTTGATCATCAGACGTTAGGTTCTTGGGAGGAGCACACACCCTAGAGCCTTTGCATGTGTTGTTCACAGTTGGGTTTGCATTTCTATGAGAATCTAATGCCACCAATGATCTGACAGAGGGCAGGGCTCGGGTGGGTGGCTCTATATACAGGTGGAGCTTCTCTTGCTTACCTTCTGCTATACAGCCTGGTTCCTGATAGGACATAGAAACTCCTAGAATAGAGAAAAATCCCCAAGACCTCCAACCATCTGATTTTTCATAAAGGAGCTAATAACATATGCTGGAGAAAAGATAGCCTCTTTAACAAATGGTTCCAGGAAAACTGATTATACACACCTTGAAGAATGAGGCTAGATCCATTTCTTTCACCCTGTAATCAAGTCAAATCAAAACAGATCAAAGATTTAGATATAAAAGCAGGAATGCTGACTCTGCTGGAAGAAAAATTTGATAAAACTCTTGAAGACATAGACATAGGCAAGGAATTCTGAACAAAACCTCAATCTCATAACAAATAACATCAAGAACCAACAAAGGGGATTATATTATATTAAAAACCTTTGCACAGCAAGGGAAACAACTACTTAAGTAAAGAGATACCTTATAGATTGGGGAAAATATTTTTTCTAGCTACTCTTGGGAAAGAGGACTAATACAGAATGTATAAAGATTAAAAAAAAATCAAACTCCTCAAAATAAAAGACCCAATTAAAAATGAGCAATTGAAATGAATAGATATTTCTCTGGAGAAGAAGTACAACCACTATGGAAATCAGTACAGAGATTCCTCAAAAAACCAAAGATAGAAATTCCATTTAATTCAGCTATACCTCTCTGGGTATCATCCAGAAAGAGTTAAAGCTGTCACATATTGTGATACGTGCATACTTATATTTATAGTAGCACAGTTGAAAATAGCTGAATTACAGAAGCAGCTTTTGTGCCCATCAACAGATAAGTGGATAAAATTAGTGTGGTATAGATACACACAGGAGCACTACTCAGCCACAAGGAAGGAAATCTTTGAGTCTTTAATAGGACGAATTTTGAGACCATAAAGCTAAGTGAAATAAATCAGACACAGAACGTTAAATATCTCATTCTTTCTCTAAAATGAGAAACATAAAATATAAATAATTTAAATGATCAAATCAAAGGGAGATGGTAGGAAATAGGGAGGTAGATGCTGAGGAGCTGGGAAGGAGATCCAGAGGAGAAGACAGAGGGAAGGGAGCAGGCGAAGTTAGAGTAGAAGTGATCAAGGCATGATATGTTTATGTACCGAGTAGCCAATATGAATGTATTTATTATGTACTTCAAACATATACTCACAAATATTATATACTCTAAAATTATATACTCACAAAAATTATATACTCTAAAGTATACAATTAAACAAATACTAATGTTTTCATAATAAAATATTCTCATAAAGTGGGATATATTATACTTAAAACACAACATAGGAATGGGCCGGGGATTTAGCTCAGTGGTTCCGTTGCTTGCCTTGCAAGCACAAGGACCCAAGTTCGATCCCTGGTACCAAAAACAAAACAAAACAAAAAACACAACATAGGAAAAGAAAATGAGCTCAAATTTTACTGTAAAGCAAATTTAGACCTAAATGTTAGTGCTGCATAATTTTCTTCACCTCTAAAATGAGGTTGATAAATAAAATAGTGGGATTAAATAACTTGGTTCATAAGTAGATTTTTTGTTAATAGTAAAAACTAGCAATTGCCTTATTAATGATACTGATAAGCTCAGTAAAATATATAGGATCAGAAAATTGGAAGTGATATATGGGAAAAGAAAAACATCCTTTTAGGGAAAAACACACAAGCAATTATTTGATTTTTAAGATTTATCTGATTTAAGGAGGCATTTTCCCTGTCCCATATTATTTTCTTATCTGCTTTTGGTAAATATCTTTAGAGGAGGTAATCAATTTGCTGTTTTATATATATATATATATATATATATATATATATATATATATATATATATATTCTGGTATATATTGACCCTTAAAGAAGCACCATTCATTCTTTTTTCAAAGACTAAAATGGGAAAATGCATTTTAATATGACAAAGTTCAAGTGTTTATATCAAGTCACCAGGTTGTCAACTAAATTACCATTTGATGTTACTTAAATACAGGAAAAAGGGGGGAACAAAGATAATAATAATAAAAACTTTGAAGTTGCCATCAACCAATCTCTTAGAATTTTTGAAAAGTAGCTAATGGAAACTTTCCTTCACCCAAGTATCTTTGTCTTAACATAATAGATAATATTTTCATTTTATTCTATGTTATCTGATGCAATCCCTTCAAAAACAAAATAGCTGATAGATATTATTATGCTTCCTTTTGAAAAGGGTTATATTTTGCTTAATAGTTGTGGAAATACAAGCTCAACTGGTTAAATATTATTATAATTTAATTTAGGTAAACTCTAAAGAGTTTTCTTTCATTAGACAAATATTTCATTCAATTATTTATGAACAGACAAAGTAGGTGGAGCAAAGAAGTAGATAATGGATGACTGAAGATTTTAGGACATAAAGTGATAGAATAGACCAATATAAATGATTAAAGTCCCCTTTAGTGCCCATAAATAACTAATTCCTGTCATTACTTACAAAAACAATCCAGACTACTAAATGATATTATGCTTTCTCTGACTTAAGATACCTGTGAACTTCAGGAACTTTGATTTCTGATCTCAGTGTTAGAAAAGAAAAGCAAGCTTTTCCTTGCTGGGACAAAACATCTGATATCCACAACTTAAAGGAGGGGAGGTTAATTTTAGCTTTCAGTTTGAGAGGATTCAGTCCATGTGTGGCTGGCTCCAAGGGAGAAGAAGCTTCATGGCAGGAAGACACCATGGAACAAAGCTGCTCACTTCATGGCAGCTTGGATGTATAGAACAGGGACAAAACACCAGAGAGGAAGGGGCCAGGGGTTAGATATAGACCTCAGGATCATACAGTACTTCCTGTAAGCAGGCCTCACCTTCTCAGAGCCCATTCAGCTATCAGGAGTAAGCCCGCTATCAGGAGGTTAGTCCACTCACTATGCATTCATCTATTTGGGAGTCTCTTAATCTAGTCAAAATGACAAGCAGGTTTAACTAGCAAAGGTAGACACTTGGCAGGCCCTGTGCATTTATTAAGAATTGTGGTCATTCTTATTATTAATGGTAAATATAACTAGGAAGATTGGAAAATGTAATTCAAATTGGACTGACGATAACAGGATAACATCTAGCATAGAAAATGGGCGCATATATTTTAGTTTGTTTCTCATTCCCCATAACATTATTGTCTTATGCATGTACCTAAATTGACAATGCAGATTCCTACTCAAAATACCATCCCCACCCCCAGTTCTGGAGATTGAACGTAGAAGCTTCTCATTGAGTTATATCCCCACGTCTTTTTATTTTTCATTTTTTTCACTAAGTCACTAAATTTCCCAGACTGAGCTTTAATTGATGTCCTTTTGCCTCAGCCTCCCATAGTGCTGGAATTACAAGCTTGCACCATGGTGCTCTGCTTCTCTTCAAAGATTTTTGATAATCTCATCCCACTTGGCAAACAACGCATGCTCTCCCATACTGGCCTTCTTTCTCCATTTCCAGAAATTTCAAAGGAATAATAGGAATAGAGATTATGAGTTCACCTTTGGAATTAGGTTTGGTTCTGAATTCTAGTCTAGCTACTTCTGAGCTTTGTAAACATCAACAAGTTCATTAGCTACAGTTTCCTCATCTATAAAATAGGCATAGAACCCACCTCAAGATGTTGTGGTGATGACTCTTAATTACCAAGTGTAATAATTTAAGCACCATGCCTGGCAAAGAGTAATCATTCCATAAAAGATGGGCCTGCTATCACTGCTGTTATCAAGGCTAAATAAAGTTTGCTTTGGTAATCACATGCCTTTTAGAATTAAATGCTTTCGTGATTTTCTTTCTGCTTTACCCATTTATTCATTCACTTATTCATTCAATAATTATTTTGATTGTTTTTGGTTCTCTTAGAAGGTCTTATGAAACATCAGATGATCAAATGAAGGAGAATCGTCAGAAAGATAATAAAAAGCCCTTAGGTAAAATGATTAACATTTTGTACTCTCATCTGGATTTCCTATTAATAATACTCATTGACTTAACCAAAAATTCATTTGTCATGAACTTTACCACACACTGTATAAATGTGGAGTATACAGAAATACTGCAATATGAGCTATATTATATAGATTCTGTTAATAACAAATTTTTCTTATTCTTTATGATTCTCTGTGCCTACATAAATAGAAAAACATTTCATTTTATTTTGTGCCCTAGTCTCTTGTTTCAGGCTCTGATAGTACAGTGCTCAATTTTATTGTTTAACAAGGCAGCATTTGGGATGGACCTCATAAATATACCCAGACTCAAGGCATAAATCAAACATTAAATAGAAAAACTTCTGTGTATCATAGACTAATTCACAGAAGAGAGGCTCTCTGAACTACAAAATCCCTAAAAGAGGACTGCAAATTTGGACACAGAGCTCTTTACTACATGCCAAAAGGGGTATATATACACTGAAAAATACTGTCTTTATTAGCCTCATTTAAATACATCTTTTAAATACATAACATTTAAATACATCTTTTACCATGAGCAAGGTAAGTAAGATAACACAACATTCATACACAGCAAATGGAGCTCTAAGCCACAGCAGTTTCAATGTGACCTTTCATTCCCTTAATTGCTTTACTCTTATTAATGTTCATCTACCTATTATGATCATTCCACTACATTTTCCTTCTGACTTTGCCTGGGAAGATCAGGAGTTTATTATTTGGAATAATCTTCTGCAGAATAACTTGTGAACATAGTATTATAGTTAAAAGTAACACTTATCAGTCTTTCTCATCACTTTCTACAAATCCTACCAACCTTTAAAACTGCAGCTTAAATTCTTCTACTTCCACCAACTTTCTTGGATGATTTCAGTGCAATGTTTGCATTTTTCTCTTATTGTTTTTAGCCCATTAGAACTTATTACACCACAATAATCAATAGTGAGTTATTTCTTTGGATTGTTGTTGGCCCTTCTTGGAGTTGTAGAAGTCAGAGATATGACTTATCATCATGGCCTTAAGCACAAATCTCATTGCCGATAGTAAAGTTCATGGTACTCACAATAAATGATATTAATGTTATTTTAAGTTTTCATTATTTGTAGGACTTTACAAAATATTTTCTATGTGTACTATTCCTTTTGGTTTTTCCCAGTTCCCTTTGAATGGGCTATTTAATTTACAGATTAAGAAATGTAATGAAATGAAAAAATGAGTTATGTATCAACACTCACATCATACCATAGAATTTATTGACTACTAAGTAGAACAATTTCTTTGTTATCTCAAATCCAACTTGACTTTATTATGGTTAATCCATAAAAATAGATTTAGAGTGTTTCTAATCTTTGGAAAAATGCAAGAATTAAAGAAAATACTAGAGTATTTTAAATACTAGAGGTTTAAAGGAGGACAGGTTAATCTTTTTTTCTTTCTTTTTTTCAGTGACAGTGCTGGGGTTTGAACCCAGGACTTTTGCCCTTGGCTGCATCTCCAGCAGTTTACATTTTTTTTTTTTTTTTGAGACAAGCTCTCACTAAGTCACCAAATTGTCCAGGCTGGATTCAAACTTGTGATCCTCCTACCTTAGCCTCCCAGAGTACTGGGATTATGGCTGTGCACCACCACATCCAGTCAAGTTACTCTTGACTGTCAACTTGATCGGCTTGAGCGATGCCTGGGGGATTAGTAAAGCACACTTCTGAGTGTGTCCTGGTGGGGCATGAGGGTGTGGCCTTGGTGACTGTATGATCCCTGGGCCCTTTTCTCTTGGGCTCTTCCCCAGCTCTCTGCTTTCTAGGTGGCATCAATTGGGCAGTTTTTTTCCACCACTCCTTCCTGCCGTGATATTTTTGCCTGGAGCCAGGCAGTCATGGACTGAATCCTCTGCAACCACTAGGCAAATTAAACTTCTCCCTCTAAATTGTGAGTGCCAGTGACAGAAAGTAGACCAATACACTTGGATTCCTTACTTTGGATCTGCACATGTTATTTCTTCTATTAGGGAGAAAGAAAAAAGGGGTGCAGAGACAAGGCTATTGATAGCACATACGTCATTTTTTTTTTTTTTTTTTTTTTTTTTGCAGTACCGGGGATCAAATCCTGAGGACCTTGCACTTTTGAGGCAGGTGGTGGCACCACTGAGCTAAATCCCTGGCCCCTAATGCACATACATCACTTTTACGAAAACCAGAAAATTAACTTCCTCTGAATGGATGCAACACTGGGTGGATATGCATGGAGGCATTTGAATTCTTACTCAGAAGCCTTTGGATAAGACCAGCCTGTTCAGCACATAAGTTTAGAATAAATACTCTTAAAAGATAGTCATAGAAAGGATTTCATGGCCCAAGGAAAATACTGATCCAATAGAAATAAATAATACTGGGCAAATTTATTGGGATTTCAGTCAAGGAAGGAATATATTCTAACAGATAAATTTAGAAATACTTTTTTGGCACAGGGTAAGATTTATTCTGTAATGGATCATTAGACTCATATATTCTGGAAATATAATTCATTTTAGGAAGTAGAGGGCAGAATTTAGGAAAATTGCTTTTCTTTCTTTCTTTCTTCCTTTCTTTTTCTCTCTTTATTTTTTCCTCTCTTTCTCCCTCTTCCCGTTCCTTTCATTTCCATCAACTTAAGAGACTTGAGCTCCTAAAATAGCCCAATTCTTCAATATATGTTATTTTCATCTATGTGCCAGTTCATTCTTGAATGTGCCATTGAGAATTTTAAAATGGAAAGTATCTTCTTTTCAGAAAAAAATAATACATGCACACAATTCTTTCACAATTAGTTTCAGTGATGTCATGGGTATATTCTTGGGCTCAGTGCGATGTTCTCAAAATTGGCTTGTAGTCACAATTGTTGCAGGTCTTCTAAAACATGTAACTACCCTGCCCACCCTAACAGATGCTGATGAATAGATCTGAGAGCAAGTCTTGTATATTTACTGTGAGATCAAAGGGAGAAAAAGTCAACTGAAGTGACAAGAAAAGTAAAGGGGGTTTTGTGCTGTCAAACATAGACCAGAGGAGAATCTGCAAAAAGAAATCCATTGGCTATTTGAAAAATACCTTTCTGGAGTGACTTTTTTTTCATAAACATATTCCTCTCATTTTCTCCATGAGAGTCATGAAAAATATAGTTGATGTTTTAGTCAGCTTTCCCGTTGCTGGACATAACACCTTCCTACCACAACTTAAAGGAGAAGAGGTTTAATTTGGCTCATGTATAAAGGGATTCAGGTCATGGCCAACTGGGTCTGAGGTAGAAACATCCAGGTAGAAAGGTGTGATGGAACAAAGCTTCTTAGTTCATGAGTGTTGAGGATTGGGACGCAGAACAAGGGAACAGAGGTAGAGAGGAATGGGTGAGGAACAGATGTAGTCCCCAAGGTCGCACCTCCATGACTCACTCAGACCCACCCAGAAGTGTGTTCCACCAGTTTCTGGGGCAACTCTGAAGCCAATCAAGGTGACACAATCAAGCTTATCACAGTAGATGGTGAAAAGCTATGACACTGGTAAGTTTGGCAGAATATAGTGTGGAGAGAGAGTTTGTGGGATGTAGCACAGTGTGGAAGAGTCCACAGCTGGGAGCATCTTCTAAAAGATGATACTGTGCTTTCTCACTGTCCATGTGAATAGCAGAGTGAAAATATACGGTTAATTTAGAATGTGAATGTAATTATTGAGTCAGGAAAGGATGATCCATGATAATGAAATCACAAGGAACATACTCTAATAGAACAATAAAACTCTCAGACAGAAAGTTTACAGATTGATGAGATATTTTAGACATTAATAAATATTTTGTTCATGGATTCTCACTGAGAAACAAGCTACACCATTTGCAAATATTACTTCCTTGGTGTCTTATACAGAGAAAGATGCAGGGTACAGAGTATTGAGCTGAACATTAGACGTAATACGGTGATTAGAGGTAAAAAAATATGTATTTACAGGTGGCAATTCTTCCTTCTTTTCCAGTTCAGTGCCAATTAGAAAGATTGATACTATTTTGAGTTTGTAATATGAATTAATATTTTAAATGCTGCAGATTTGCTCATGTTGATGAAAAGGATATTGTAGGGATTTTTTTTCATCAGTAGAAATTTCCTTTCTGTAACTTGCTCCTCTTAATAAACGTCACTTGTTGAAAAGCACAGTAAAGATGGTTTATAGCAGATCTAGTAGAAGAATATTTATTTATTGAATGCATTTATATGTACCTGATTTTTTTTTTGGTACCAGGAATCAAACTCAGGACCTTGTGCTTGTGAGGAAGGCCCAGTGCAGGTGCCACTGAGCTAAATCCCCAGCCCCATTTATATGTAAATAGGTGAAATTGCAGAGTATTATGGAGAATATTAAGTTGAAGAGAAAAAATATCTGAATTCCTATTCTTTGGTCCTGGAACTTTCCCTTTTTCTTCTTATATTTGTTCATGAAGGATGGCTATGTGCATGATTGGAGGATTAGATTCTAACAAGATCACATATTTATTCATAAGACATTAGTTGATTGCCTACAATATTAGAGTAAGATGGTAGGTCTTAGGTATACAAATGCGACTTTTGACTCAGCCCTCAAAAATGTTTGGAATTTAGTGGAACTGAAAGATAGTAATTAAAGAAATTATAAGACTGTGGGATAAGGAGAAGAAACTGGAAACAAGTGTGATGTATGTGTTCCCCAAGAAGGAGTGCTGAGGAGCTATATTATCTCTAAGGTTTCTTTATTTTTTTGTCTTAGCTTATCTCATATTTCCATAACAGATTATCACAAGAGGGTAATTTATAAAGAAAAGAAGTTTATTTTCTCAGAGTCCTAGGAGTTGAGAAGCCTAAGATTTGAGGGCTGGTGTCTGCTGAGGACCTTGTTGCTATATCATCCCATGAAGGAAGGGAAAGAGAAGGTTACAGGCAGCCAAATGTAGCTGCACTTTTTATTTCATAGTGGATCCATTCCCATGATAAAGAGCCCACTACTCCAATAACAGCCCTACATTCATGAAGGCAGAACCTTTATGGACCAGTCAACTCTTAAAGGCCCCACTTAATATTTTTCCAGTGGCAATTACATTTCAACCTGAGTTTGAGGGAGGCAAACATAGAAATTAGAGTATTTTACTACTGGTTCCTCAATATTCATATCCTTTTTACCTACAAAATAGATTCACTCCATCCTAATAAATCCAAAGTCTAAACTCCTTCCAGAGTCACCTTAAAAATTCAAAGCCCTGAACCTCATTTGAATGAGATCTGAATGAGTCTCCAAGCACTTTTCATCCTGAGACAAATTCACTTTAAACATGAGCCTGAGAAATCTAGATGAATTAGTTATCTGTGTCTAAAGTACAATGGTGAGACAGGTATAGGGTAGATATTACCATTCCAAAGGGGAAATATGCCTGAAAAAAAATGTAAAAGGCTCTAACTAAATCGAAAATCCAACTAACATTAAGTCATAAAGCCAGAGAATAATTTTCTGACTCTATTCTTCCATTCTATAAACACCAAGGAGAGTTTTGTAAGGTATCATCCCATGTTAGAGAAGAAGGGCAAATGAGTGTGTGGGATTGGCCAAAACACAAGCCACTCTTGATATAACTGAGCTAATGACTCCCATGATAATGGCATCAATCTATTCAAGACAGTGCAGTTCCCATGACCCAAATCACTTCATAAAGCCCTCAGCTCTTTATACTGTGAGAGTGCCAGATTTCAATATGAGTTCCTGAGAGTACATATATTTAAACAATAGCAGGACTATACTGAGCCATGTATGTCTAATTTTAGTTTTTGAGGCAAGCATGTACTAATAAAAAAGCAAAAAATATAGTGTGTCTGTTAAATTCTTTTTAAGTTCCTACTTTGAGCATGTCAAGTATTTACCTTTGGAAACATGATTGATACAGATTTGTAAGATGTTTAATCACACTATAAGTGAATCCTATCTAAATACTGATGGCAAATTTGGGAATATACACAACATTAACAAGAGAAGATTCAATAACTAAGGTAATTAGGCTTTAGGTTAAAGTGAATAATACTATCATAGGCACACAGTGATTTCTGTGAAATTTCTGGCCAATGAAATCATATATGTTTGGATTAAAGGGTATTTAGTTCAATAACCGCCTTTAGAGATAGTTACAAACTTAGGTCTTCTAAGAGGTTGACTTACACATTGATATCTTGTATTCTGATGTAGAAT
This sequence comes from Heterocephalus glaber, assembly GCF_000247695.1. The sequence continues at coordinate 19,992,426 of NW_004624734.1, read as the reverse complement.
ATGGATATATGTGAGTGTGTGCCAATATATGGGTGTGTATACAGAATTCTCTTATGTTTTTATTACTGACCAACAGCTGAGAATCCTATTCCCTGGACTTGTTTCTCCACCATATTGTTACACAGCTTTACCTTGTCAACTTTCCCTAAAGTTTTCTCTTTTACTTGATAACTGTTGATGAATATTTTCCATATAAGATGGGTTTTCTTATCTCTCTTTCTTTTGACACAAAGGCCGTCACAGGGACAGAGGACAAACAAATGCCTGAACCATTAACCTGTTATTCATTAAAAGCATGATTTGTGTTTGCTTGAGGCAGTGACTTAAAAGTGTTTTTGCTAAAAAGTAGTGATTCTTTTTTATTTGGATTACAAGTAGCCGAAAGTAAATAAAAGATCTGTCTCTTATTACCTTAAAACTTTGGGTCAGCCCTTTGCTCAGCTTTGGATATGACCACATGACTCATTTAAGGAATGTCCATTGAAAAGTTGGCAACACAAGATGAATTAGTCTTGAATTTATATAACCTATCTCATACCCCATTCAAGACTGAGAACAACTGTAATAAGAGATTTACAGAACACTGGAAGCCTCTAGTCATTGCCCTAAGCCTCTACCCACCTTGGATCCCAGTAGAACCTATGAGACTGAGAATGCCCCAGATACAATCATTTCATCGAAATGGAATAATTTCCTCAAGCAATAAGGGCTTCTCTAGGAGCCATCTTGCAAAACTAGAACTGAGATGGTCATCATCCAGACCCTAATCCATTCTAGAAAATCCATAAAAACTAGTCTCATTCTTTTGTTAATATGCCACTCTAACACTCTCCCTTTGGGCTGTGTTCTCTTTAGCTCCTAAAACGGAATTTACTTTTCTATTTTCTCTTACTTTCTCACTCTGCCCAATAAATCTGCCTCTGCCCCACACTAATGAGTCCTGAAGTGCTTTTCTGTAACAAGTTGGTGAATCTACCTGGGTGAGTTGAGGTTCAATCTCTCCTTTGAGGGACCTCTTTGGAATGCATCCAGTGACACTTTCTTTTTTGTAAGTCATTTTGTGAGAATCTTTGCAAAAAAGATAAATGGACATGCACCTTGAGTTATGTAAACATATTAGTTTATTATCTCCTTCCTGAAAACCAACTTTTTTATACTATGCATGGGTTTCAGTTCGGTGCTTCAAGTAACATAGGTTTCACGTTTGTGATTTAATTTATATAAACTAAAATTATTTAGTTAATGAAAGCTCAATGTGTAAATGTCAGTTGGGTACTTCTCAGGATTTCTTCAGCCACACCAAAATCTCCTTAGGCTCTTTTTAGAATGTTGTCCAGAGCCTCTATTTTGTACAAATTTCTTAAAACAACTTCTGTGTACATCTAAGTTTGAAACTGATGATGGGTTTGGTAGAAGAATTTTGAAAATAAAATACATCGAAATCACTGAATGTATCTGTCTGCTATTTGTTCTGTCTTTGGGCAAGAAAGCTGATTTTTTAAAGAAAGACAATGGCTGTCTGGTTTGGTTTTGGGTGAACAGATAAATTAGGTCCCCATGTACTTTTCGCTTTGTGCTTCTAGTGATAGACTTGGTTCTCCAGCAATAATAACTTTGCAACTTCAGTGGACTGAGTGAAAAACATAATCACTGATTGATGGCTAGCCCCCTGCAGTGTTTTGAACCTTTGAAGAAGCTAAAGTTGGTGGCTGATTTGTGGTTGAAAGGGGCTAAATGTTCTCTCCTGGAGTTCAGGGAACCAGCTGCTTCCTGAGCTGGCAAAGGAAAGAAAACCTTGAGGCTGGAAGCTTCAATTTGCATGACATGTACTAAGCAATCCTCCCATTAGCTGACTGTTGCCTCTCTTGATGACTACCATAGGGAGGAGATGGGGGTTGTGAACTTTGAAGTGGATTATTAATTATGCATGCCTCCTTTGCCTGGATGGAGGTAACCTGCATCTCAGGAGCCAGGCTCAGAATTCATTATCTTACTGTCGATGTTTGCAATAAAAATAACACTGAATATTAATCCTTTCACCTTCATTCTTAACTCCCTCTTCTCCCTCCTCCATTCTCAAAACAGGTTGTGCAAAATCCTGCCTCTCCCTTACTTCTCCTTATCTCTACATCATTTATTGTTTATTCAACTATTCATAGACTCATTAAATTGAAAATTTATTTCAAGGGCTACTTGGTTGCTTGAAAGCTCCCTAGAATGCAGTATTTCTTCACTCAGGTTTTTGCTTTAATTTGTTGCATGTTTGTGACAGTCATAACATTATTGGTGACTTGTCACCTGTCTTTGATTTCTATAGTATGAAATTTTAAGAGTTTTATACTCTTCTTTTTCCTTAAGTATAGCTTTCTAGAATCTTTGCTGTCATGCTTAATCAAAGTTTTATAATAAAAAGCAGAGTACTTGTTATCTTGTCAATTGCATGTGTGTGTGTGTGTGTGTGTGTGTGTGTGAGAGAGAGAGAGAGAGAGAGAGACATATGCCTGTCTATGATGTTGTCTGTCTGTGAAGTCTATGCATTACTTTTTGTTAAAGGGAACCAACAGATAAATTATTACTTCTGAGAAGTGAAAGGTAGAATAGTTAATTTCTCACAAAAAGGAATAATATAACTCATTATATAATATATTGGCACAATATTGTTTCAAAAGTGAATTAACTTGCAGAGGATTGGTATGAAGACTTGTGAACAAGAAAACGAAAATATAAAAACTATTGCTAGGACATAATAACATTTAATCCAACAAATGTACGTATTCATTGAGTTAAGGTCAAGAAATTTATGTCATCAGTACTTCTAATCATTGCTTTTGTGGCATTGCTCCAAGTTTCCTTTTTTCTTCTTTTGTATTTTCTTTTTTCCCTCTTTATTAACTGCAACACATAATTAATATTTGACTTTGAACTTTGTGGTGAGCAGCTCTATGCATTTTGACAAATGTAGAATGTCATGTTAACTTAATTTGGTTAAATACCAAGGAGTGCGATAACTGGGCCTCTGGTAAGATCATGCATAATGTTGTGAGAAACAACTGTCTTGCAGATGGGCTGTACCGTTTTGCACTCCCAGTGGCAATGAATGAGACTTCCTATGGCTCCACAAATTCTCTATATTTGGTGTTGTCAAGGGTTTTGGGTTTCATCCACTTTACTAATGTATAACGTTCCTCGTTGTTTTAATGGGTAATTCCTTAGTGACATGATACTGTGACTAGTGTCATGTGGTTATTTGCCATCTATGTATATTTGGTGAGGTGTTTCTTCAGGTATATTGCCAATTTTTAAAATGCATCACGTTTTACTTGTGGCTTAAAATGTGTTGCTTTTAAGAGCTCTTTGTATGTTTTGAGTACAAGTCTTTGTTCATTATGTGCTTTTCAGTTATTTGGATTTTGTTATCATCTGCTTGACAATATATTGTGTGGAGCAGAACTTTTAATTTTACTGAGATTTCATATAGAAATTTTTTCTTTCATGAATCATGCATTCTGTCTCATATTTTTCTCATATAAGTCACAGCTTTGTGATTTTCTATTCAGGGGACTCTGGGCAGTATAATTTTTTTCTCCAAACTTTATCTTCTGTATAAGGAGGAAATATAATGCTGCTTACTCCCCGAGTCAGCTGGGAAATTATTGAAAGATTATGTAATATTCTTATTACAAACTGAATATTTGTTTTCCTCAAATCCATATGTTGATACTGTACCACACTGACTCCTGCCTTGGAGTCAGCCAACCATGGATTGAACCCTCTGAACCTGTAAGCCAATAACATTTTCTCTTTTAAATTGTGTATTTCATGTTGGACATTTTGCCCAGCAATGGAAATTCTGACCAATAAAGGAGACCAAACCAAATGTAGATTTAAAAATAAGACTGTTTTCAGCTAACACAATTAAACTGGGAGAGAGAATATTTTTAAATTTAGCACCTGATATTTTGTTGCACTAGCCCAGTGAATCTGGATGACTACTATTACACCATGAGACATAGCTCATATTTTATCCTGAGAATTGATTTGGCATAAAAAATACTTTCATTTTAGAACCTGTCTTAGTTACTTTTTCTCATTGCTGAGACAAAATATCTGACAGCCCAAGTTAAAGGGGGAAAGGTTTATTTGGCTTACAGTTCATAGAGGTTTCAGTCCATACTCAGGCTCCAAGGCAGGGTGGCAGAAGGACAATAGTTCATGGCAGACCAAAGGTAGCAAAGCAACAAGGGACCTTAACAGTATCTTTCTGTTCATTTTATTTTATCCAGACTGCTGGGATTAGGGCAGTGCCAAACCAATCAGTGTACTTGTTTAGTAATCACACACCCTTAATCCCTGCATCACACACTCTAAGTTCAGCCACCTATGATCTTGAGAGGCTTTGGGGGGAGAGCTAAACCCAAACCATAGCAGAACCTCATCCTTACGTCTGCCACAAATATTAGATGAACAATTATATTTTAAGTTGATGATGCAGTGGTTTTCAAATTGTGTTGTACAGATCTAGGGGCCTCAAAGTATATTTATCCTGTTCTCTGAGGGAGGAGAAGTGTGAGGGAGTTGAGTACTCTTAAGATCTTCTCCTACTCCACTCTGGTTTTGCAAGAAAAACTTGCCCGTGTAAATTATATTTTGATGTGAAACTGTGTTCAATAAAATGTTTTTGCTACCAATAAAATGTTTAGTTTTGCCAAGATTATAATTGGTATTTAAGATTCTAAATGAGTTCACTGATATTCTGAATTAGGAAGTTGCTCATATATTTGAAGCCTGCTTCTGAAAAGAATTATACTAAATGCATTAGTTGTGTTATGTGTTTAGAAGGTGATTGAGTCTATTGTCTTAGGTATAGTGGTTGAAAAGTGAGCTATTCTTACTTTAAAACCTTCTGTTTTTAGAACTGCCTATGACAGAGCCACTATATTTTGTCACTGATTCAACTCAACTTGAAAAACATTTATGCTCACACTCTAATATGCTTTCTCTCTCACTTGATTTATAAACTTGGCCTTTATATTTTGAGAGCCAGAGATGTGATATAGACTTGAGACATAAATGATGAGATTTTTTTATTATTCTCTCTCTTTCCAAAGAGACAGAGCAAAAGAGGGTTAGAAGCAAGAAACGTTTGAATGGAAATATAAGAGAAGAAGCCTTGATGGAAATGAACTTAAACCTTCGATACTCAATTTATTACTTTCTACTGATCTGTGTTTTATATTTATTTCTCTAAATACAATTTCTGAGACATTTATTTTGATTAATTTACTGTTATCTTTTTACTGGTTGCATTATATGTCTAAGTAGATTTCCATCTATTGCAAACAAGAATCAGGTCTTGCTACAACAATGCAACCATTGACAACAACAACTAAACATTTTTATGAGTACTTATTCTGAGCCACACAATGTTATAAGCTCTTTGATTCCGTCATGTTTTTCAGTCCTCAAAATCATTGCAAACTGTGCATTGTTATACAATTTGACACCTGAAAACATAAAGGTTTCCTGAGGTTGAATAGCTTTTCCATGATACCATAGATAATATTTGACAGAAGAGAAATAAAGCCTAATTCTTCCTGAAAAAGAAAGAAAGAAACAGGAAAAATATGGGGGGGGGGGTTGCCAAAAGAATAAAAGCCCTTGCAAGTGACATAGTCCACATTTCCTTGGTATCAACTTCAGCACCTAGGACAGCTCAATTGAAAAGGAAAAACTAAACTGGCATTTTGAAATCCAGACTTAGGACAGAGTATGTCACAATCAGGTAACTGCGTAAAATAGCTCCAGACTTCTTATTTGTAAAATTTTTCTTTTTCATTTTTTTTCCCGGCTTCTCTTTACTAGTTTCAAAAGTGCTCTGACATGGGATTTTCCTGGATCAAGCAAACGTAATGCGACCTGAGTAAGGATGGGAGGAGAGGGTTCTTTTTGGAGAAGGCTTTGTAGAGAATAAGCTTTACACTTTCCCTTTGTCAAGCCAGAATTCATATGATAAAGACTATTTCGTCATTGTTTTCGCTAAAGTGCTAGTGAAGCCAGAAGTAACATTTCTGTGGAATAAAGGAAAATTTTTCCATGACCTTGTTTATATCTCTCTGGAAATGAAGCCTTGTAGAAAGGACAGAACACTCACTGCTTTGTCACTGTAAATGAAGAGAAAGCGCTTTTTTTTAAGGTCCTTGGTCTACAAAGATGTTTTACTTCCTAGTTCAGAACATTGGAAAAAGGTCTCTGATAATGATTTCTCTTTTGATTTTTAATTTAATTATTTTTACAATCTCCTTTCAAATTATTGTACATTCTGATCAATCTTTCTACCTAAAACTGCTTAGGTCATTATGAGTACATATCACATATATCATCCAAGAATTTTGGAAAAAAAAGGCATGGGTTCCACTAATAATCATAGAGCTGAGAAAAGGCATATCTGAAGCTTCATGTTTATCTTTCCATTTATAACGTCTTTCCTCATTTCTAAGTTTTGAATTTAAACCAATGAGCAAGCACAACTGCACTTTAAATTGGAATTCCTTGACTCCTAGAGAGTCTTGCTATCTTTCTGGGAGAGACATTTTCTGATTACAACCTACTTCTTGCATCAGGTAAAACAAGAGCTTAGGAATATACTGAAAAAAATTCAAATCAAACAAGGAAGCTTAAGGAAACATCAGTAAACTGTTCATTAAAAATAATAAAATTAAATTATTTTATGCTTATCAATTTTATTTAATATTTGAGTCAGATTATTTATCAGGAGGTATAATATCCATTGACTATTCTTAAATTTTGTACTCTTTTTTATTGGTTATACAGATCAATAGGTTTCAGGTTGGCAGATTTGTATATAATTTTCAGCCCCATCATCCCCACAGGTCTAATAAAAAGTTTAGACTATGAATTTTTAAGGTAAGAGAAATTGATTGTGAAAATATAGGGAGAGAAGAGCAACTGGATAGTCTTATGAAAATAATCTGAAAGACAAATAATTGCTTGGAAATTAAAAATTTTCAGCAAATATGCTCCTTAGAATTGTATGCTTTTTAAATACTTGCTGCAAAATTTTTATGGAGGAGAAACAAGTACATTCTGGATATAGTCAGGCTTCAAATCATAAAAATGGCATTGAGAGCCTTGAAGGACACAGCAAGATTTGTCTACTCCTATTAATTAGATAATTTTGGTAAAGCCCTTTAAAGATGAATAGTGTTTTTTAAACAGTAGTTTTATTACTGGTGTCATTAAACATGAGTTCATGTGTGCTTGTGGAACTGACAAATCTTTCTTAATCTTAATGGGCTGAATTACCCTGTTGCATATGTCCCTTGTGTTGTTGAATCTCTTGCTATCTTTTGAGTTGTAGTTTTTAAAAGAGTTACACCAATATGAGCACATTTGTGATTCTCTTGTTGGGTCATTACTAGCTTAGAAGGTGTACATGAATAATTTGAAATAAAAGGTTACACAAATTTTGATAATTTCTACTTGAGATTTGAAAATTTTCACTGTTATCTTTTCACGTTTTAATTATCCTTTCTATTCTTTGTTCATATATTTTGCTTTGAAAACTAAAGTAGTGCAAAGATGAGTAATAGTAATTTAATTATGTACTTCAGTATGGAACAGTTCAATACTTAAAACAGTACTGAGAGAATTTTATTACGTACTTTCAATAAAGGTTTTTTTTATTTTCCTCTTTTGTGAGCAACAAACAAAATAGGAGTATATTTACTATGTAAATGGATATAATAGAAGTTTGGAAGTATTTAAACATTAGGAATATAAAATTCCTTATTTCAAATGTACACTCACACTCACTAGGCATATTAGTTTCTTTCCAATTCTTGAGACAAAATAGCAGACACCGGCAAGTTAAAGAAGGAGATGTTTATTTTGAGTCATGGTTTTCAGAGGATTCTAAGCCAGAGACTTCATGGGAGAAGGGATGGTAGAGGAAAGCTGCTCACCCCAGGTCTATAAAGCAAAGAGAGAAAGGAGAAACTGAGGACAAGAAATTGAAAATAAAAGTACTTTATCTGAATGTTACCACACTGAATGTCAGAAAATTGATAGGACTTATGAAAATTATTTTAATATTTTTAGATTTTTTATTTTTTATATGCTATTGATACATGATTGACTTACTTGTCATTGATAGTTTGGCCACCATCAGACTTAGCTGTAGAAAACCTTAAAAACCTAGTAAAATGAGAAATATCAGAAGCCATAGTATCAACATTTCCATCAGTTTTTCTGGTTTAAATTCTCACAGGCAGTGCAGTGAGTTCCAGGTAATTCCAGGATTGCCTTACAGGAAAAAGAATGCAAGTAATTGTTTAAAGGATTATAAGTAAGCCTGCCTTTTCTTTTTTTTTCTTTCTTTTTTTTTTTTTTTGTAGTGTCTGGGCAGAGTCTGTATCCTGTCATTATGTCTATCTTCCAGTGTTGTTTTTACACATGTTTTTGAAAAGATAATAGAGAATATATATTCTAGGGCCTTGAGTCAGAAAATAAACAAAAATGTGAATAACCTAAGGGAAATTATCTCCAAGAATACATATTTCACTATTTCACTATAAGGAGCTCTCAGGTGACTTGATCAAGGGCATACAAATTTGTATCAAAATATCACTCTAATAATCTAAATCCAAAAGGAAGTTCATAGTTTATCTAGCTATTGATCGGACTAGAGCATATAAATTTGTATCAAAATATCACTCTACTAATCTAAATCCAAAAGGAAATTCATAGTTTATCTAGCTATTGATAGGACTGGAGCTCAACAGAAACTCCTCTGTTTAGAGCACATTCCCAGTGATGGTATTCTTACTGCACTGTTACAGTGAGAGGCACTGTTTCCACACATGCGTGCACACAGGCAGTGGCAGCGGCAGCAGCATAATTCTATGCTCAATCCTTTACAATTTTTAAAATCTTTTTTTCCAAAATTAAATCAATTTCTTCTTTGCACTCAATATCATCACAATTAAGCTAAAAATTTAACTTTCTAAAATATAACTTTCTTAAATTAATTTGTGTCATTTGTAACAAGTAGAAATCTATATTGTTAATCTTTGAAATATTTATAGATATTTGATGTCAAAGAAAAATGATAATAATATCAATAAGCCTAGAGAGTTTCAATAATTTTCTGAAGATGAAATCTTTATGTAATACCCACAAGCTTATTGCTTTTTCTTTCTTTCTTTCTTTTTTCTTTTTTGGTACCAGGGATCGAACTCAGGACCTTGTGCTTGCAAGGCAGGTACTGGAACCACTGAGCTATATCCCCAGCTTTGCTTTTAAATATCCAACTACTAAGTACCATTTTTAAGATATCCTACATAATAAGCTATTTGTTTTTCTCATATAAGAGGCAATGTTGCAGGTATTGAAGATGATCAAATCCTCAACTTCTGCCTGACTCATGAAAGAAGAGAAAGGATGACACATAGGAAGGGAATGGCAAAGCCCACAGACCCTGTTCCAGTGATGTGGCACCAGTGGACTGGTAAAATAGAGGAAAGGAAAGAAGCTTTCTTTCTACTCATGTTTACTTGTATTGCAGATACAAATTTTGTTTTGATTTAGTTTGTGTTCTAAACTACATGTAAACCATCTGTGATATGTTAGTAATACTGTGTACATCCAGCCCGCTTAAATCTAATTTATTCTATTCAGACGTTACTTTGAATAATCCCATATTGAGGTCAAGAGATTATATACTAGATTCTCTGAGGTAGGTTCTGGATGTCATTCTTGTTAAATGACAATTTTTCCACTTTTACGATACTATCCTTGTTGTATTGTGAGACAGCAAATTGTGCAGCATATTCTTGTAAAATATTACTAGGTTGCAGACTAAACCCCAATGTGTAGATGTGCCCTTGGGTAAATTTTTCATCTATACTAATCAATCAGTGTATACAGATATGAAGAAAAAAATGCTTTATCAGTTTTACTCAAACACAAAGAGCACCATCTACCAACTAGAAACTATCAATTCCCCATGAATATAAATATTGCACATTTCATTCTATGTAGAGTACACCCAAATTTAGTTGAACTCTGTAATAACTCCAACATTCCTCTGGAATTTATTGAACAAAATTAACCAGTTTTACCTATTGAATTGTAATTAATGTTTTTAAAGTTCAGATTAAAATACTAGCAAACAATTCTGTCATCTGATCAGCTGCCCGTAAGCTGAAAGATTTGGACCAAGTCAGACTTATTTAAATATTCTGCATTTCTGATTTGCATGACAAGGTCGAATGAAATTTTCTCCAGTTTCTATAATGTAGCTCAGATCAGTGTTTTAATTTTGAGGCAATGTACAAAAGTTATGGTAAACTGTACTAATTGCAAATTTATATAAGAATAAAATACGTGAAGATATACCAGATACAACCTAACTCATTAGTTATAATTATGTAGATCACTTGTGATTTTGATTATTTTTGGATGCATAAATCAGCTAATGCTATCAGACCCAGTATATATATTTATATATATATATTTATATATATTATATATATTTATGTGTGTGTGTGTGTATTTAAAAGAAGGAAACATAAATATGTAGAGATTTCACACTGAGAATCAGAGATTATTGTTACTCTTTTTTCATTTTTGAGGGTGACGGACATTATCTTAAGAGTGTTAGCAGATTCAGCTGTGAAGAAACCACCATCTGGGGCCTGGAAAAATGTTGGGAAAGCTGTAAAATCAAATCATGTTAGAGACATTGAGGTGAAGAATCAGGAGGAAAGAAGTCACATAATTAGCATTGTTGAATGAAGCTGAATTGGAGCCCGACATGGGTAGATAAAATATGATGAGCAAATGGTAGTCTTTAAAATCAACGAAATAGATGGGGATGCTGACTCCAACACTTGGCAGAGGAAAGCTAAGAAAACTCAGACATTTGTGCTGAAACGTGTATGCATATGTTAACTAATAATGAAAGGAGCCCCCTCTGTGGCTCACCCCAGCTGCAGTGGTTTGTCGTTTTCAATAAAAACTTAATGCCTCTCCCTGAGAATGAATGCGTGCCCTGGTTTATAAAGGGATAATGCACTGGCCTTATTTCCATTGTCTGACAGATCAGCAAATACACGTAGGCACAAGTGCCTATTTGCTATTTACTACTACGGTAAATGGCAAGCCATAAAATGTGATCTATTTAAATTGCATTTTGCAAACAATCTTTACTTCATGCCATGCACTGTGTGAAACATTATTATCATTATTTATGAGGCACCGTTAAGGGTGCCTTATGCTGGGAGAATTGGGAATTTCTTTTACATTTAATTTTGTAGAAGGAAGGGACCCAGAGATTATCTTGTTGGAGGATTTCATTTCGTGGTAGAGAAAAATAAAATGTAATAACTTGACCATGATTACACAGCTAACTAGCGATGGAGGCTAACCATGAATGCAAGAATCTTTGATTTTAAGTGGACCTAAAAAAAATCTATATTTTTAGCTTTAAAACAATTGTTAGTAAGAGAAAGTGAAATTCCCAAGAAAAGTCATTACCAACATGACCTAGCATGTTAAATATGTCATTCATATACATATATGTAATTTTTGACCTCTATGGACAGTTTAAATGAGATTTATAAGTGTGTATGCATTATTTATGTAATAAATTACACACAGATATATCCATATATTTCTATCACCAACTGTCACTCTTTAGGTATTATGAGGTGAAGAACCTTATTAATCAAAAATAGGTTTTCAATATTTGTCACGTGAATGATTGTGGAGATGTAAGGAAGTAGACTATGAGTCCCTTGTTTTTATTACTTGAATTTATATATACATACAGAAAAGTGCACAAATTGTGACTGTACACCTAGATGAATTTTTCCAAAGTAAACACAATGTACCCAAATGTTCCCCCTCAAATGTCGTTTTCTAGATTTATTGCTGAATAACCAGAGAATGCAATTTGCATAATTTCTATCTGAAGGAGGAGAAGAGATACACATTTCCCGTGACCAAATCACTCTCAAGAACAAAAAAGAAAATCTGAGTTGACCATTCCCAGCTAATTCTTTGAAAACTCTCTTATCAATTAAGTCTCTTGCCCTGGGAATGAGTGAGCAATGCTGAAAGGCAAAGAGACCTATGCTAATGTATGTGGAAGGAAACATCAGGGATGGGATTTTTATTTACTTGTTTCTCTGTTCATTTTTGTTTTAGAATAAACTAAAAATTTAGCTTTATGTTACTGCTTTATTGATTCAGTAGTTTCTGAAAAGGAGAATGGGAATCTGAGCCATACATTTTCTCTGTAAGTTAATTTTAACTTCACAGAAGTTTTCCTTTGGGGAAGCCTTTGAGTCAGTTGTCTTTCTGCTCATCATCTGCTGCAGATATCTGCAACATTAGTGTATGAGTTTGGCATCTATCTATTTCGGAAAGCCTCTGCCACATCAGGAAGCTCATCTTGTGCTTTCCCATAGGATAAAAGAGTACCATAGATTTGAACTCAAATCTATGATATTAAAAAATCATATTTGCTTCTAATTTTTAAGTTATTTTTATACTATTTTCTTTATTTTAATTGGACTGCAATATGGTGGAGATATATATATATATATATATATATATATATATATCTCCACCATATGTATTTACATTCAAGTGCTACCTGACTCGCAAATTTCCTTTCTTATTCCAAAAGTGAGCTTTAAACATTTATTCATTTATACTTTCTGAAATTATAAGTAAATGAAATTACAATCACCTGAGTTCTCAGATTAAAAAAATAGTGATTTTCTCTGGATTATTTGGAGGCTCATATCTGGAGTGAATGCGTGGTTTTGTTGCAATATTTTAATTTCTCTACAATGTTTTTACTCTAGTTTATCATAAAGTATTTACCTATAAAAATTTCCCTCACATATTCTAAGGCATTTGTGTTTTTCTTGGACTTTTGTATTTCAATGTGAATGGTAACCCATCATGATCCTTTAGATCCCTTTCTTTTCAGTAAATCCTAAAATCATTCAACTGGCTCATGAGATTCAAAGATGTGGGGGCTATCAGAGGTGTTACTGAGGAGCCAATATTTTTCTTGCTGGCATTTATTTCCTTAATTCACTAAGCTATTAAATTCTGTCATGTTTAAGTGTTTCTTTCTTTAGAAAAAACAAAAAATAAAAACCCCACAATTTTGACTCTTCTCAGACTTTGCTTTCCTCTAGATATATAAGTTGAGAAAATATTAAGAAAAACATGAATTTTTAATTTTTAAATGTGGAGACTTAATAAGAGAATGTAGCCAGATACATTGAATTGAGGACATTTTATAATTTCATTTTGTAGTTGGGTGATGTACAATTCTGCTTTTCTAAACTCACAATGTGCCTCCATATTTGGATTTGAAATTTTACTGTTACTTTTGAACTATTTTTTGGATAGTTATGAATATTACACTTAATTATATCAATGCAGTTGAGTTCTGGATTTTAAAGTTTCAGATACATTTATTCAAATATATAAATCTTGATTGTGGAAAATATCCTTCCTGCTCAAATTCTATGCTTTTCAATAACCTGGCACTAACTTGAGCATCTTTCACTGCTTCCTTTCTCCAGCTTCATCTTTGACACCTTAACCCTTAACTTGTTTTGATTTAAAATCAAAAGAATATGAAAAAATGCTATGATTTGTCTTTGCGTTTTCTCAGAACCAAAAACAATAAATTAATTCAATGAGAGGAAATTAAAATCTTGCAACAGCTATCCAAAGCCACTTGTATTTTTTGTTTTCAATGAGGAAGTATGATTGGAAGATAATTCATAAATAATTTGATTAAATGACAACTTTTTCAATGACAACTTTTTCAATTATTGAGGTCAATAACCATTTCTTTCTCAATGAAACCTACTCTATTGTGGAAGTTTCATGTTATATCTTCTTCTGTAGTTGTTCAAGGTTTCAATCATACAACATTTTTAGATAGGTTGATATACAATTTTAAGAGATAGAGTGATTACTTTCAATTTGAGAATAAAAGTATTTCACAAAGGAGGTCACCTTTATTTGAAGGCTGGAAATTATCAACTGGGGATTGTAGGAGACATTTAAAATGTGAAACAATGAACGATGGCATCCCTCCCCCTCAGGGAACAAATCCATTGACTCATGGGAAGGACACAACATAGGAGAAAATAATAAAAATGCAAGGCAGTAAGGTTCCGGAAGAACATTGGATTAAAAAAAAGAAGAGTCAAAAGTTTAGACTAGAGCAAAATCATGTTATTTACCTCTCTTTAAATGTTAGAGAAACAAATGCATAGATATACACAGGGAATGTCATTTTAAGGCAGAGATGGTGGAAGATAGTAGATGCATATTTGTTACAACAGATATGATTACTGATACAGATATGATTAGTGATATGATTACTGAAACACTTCCAATAAATATGAAGTTTGTAAATTATTAATTTGTGGTAAAAATATAGATATTCTCAGTTAATGCAGAGATGAAGAGGATAAGACCTCCTTGCCATTTTTTTGTAATATTTTTTACACTCTTCTATACAGTATACTCAAAAGTCTTTCTAATTCTCAGTCTACATGCTGCTTGCCTAACCCTTAGGGATTACCAGAGCAACTTTCTGAGTGCTTCACTGATATTTGGAGAGTCAAAGCCAAATTTATTTGGAGCATTAAAGTCCGGTGAATAATGTGTTGCTAAGAAGCAGACAAAAGGCCTGTCTGAAGATAAGTGCAAGCAGACTCAGGAATATCAGTTGTGAAATTCTCCCAATACTGGACCATCTAAGAGCATGAATAAAAAATGTAAATAATGTAGTCTACTCAGGGATTGGATGTAGTGAAGCAATATGAATGAATGATGTAGATATTCAAGTGAGTATCATAACAATGAGTAGAGGAGCTGACAAGACAGCAAGGCAAGTAAATTTGGAAAGGAGTTATGTGCTTTGCAGAGATTAAAGAAAGGCTGAAGGATTACAAATAACAAGAGGGATGAAGAATGTGGACAATCTCATGAATGAGTAGAGGGAGTAGAAAGATGAAAGACATGGTTAAGATATGTAAATTCATATTTTACAACTTGGAAATAAAGAAATCTCAAATAATGATCAGCTTTAAGGTTTGGGGAACCAATAGAATGAACATAAGTATGGTGGAGTTCAGAAAGTTAAGAATATGTGGGCATGGCAGTTTCATGATCACTGATATGGATATGAAGTTATCACCAGTAGTTACAAAGAAAGTGGTAGACCAGAAGCTAGTACATTTGTGGTTGTTACATGAGTTCAGAATGTGATAATGAGATCATGGGTGCTTAAAATTGTGTGACAACTAGCCATACATTGCTTTTGTGTGGTTCAAAATATTAGTGCTGTTCTAGGGTAGGCCTCAGATTTGGGGTCCATTGCTTTAGCTGGATTTCAGCTTCTATAGATGGTCACTTCTGCACATGGCACAATCTTGTGCAATCAAACTCAGGCAGTGCTTATTAATGGACAATATGAATTTGAAAGAGAAAAGGCATTGAAAGATGATAAAACATCAATGGCCTGCCAAATACTGGTGAATTTACCACCACCCTCCTTTCATTTCCACAATACTAGTATCAGTCTGTGGATATTCAACATTAGAGAAATCATAATCATTGTAGGATCATAATTACCAGTGAGAATAGTGATAATAATTAAATAGACTGATATATTCTACCAGTATAGTTCTTCAGATAAGAGAAACACTTTTATTGAAGTGGGTTGCAGGAAAGCATCTACCTTTCTCACTGAATGTTAGTCCATTTTCATTCACTCGTAGGAGGGAGGTTAGAATAGTGTTAAGGCATAAATATTGAAAGTTACAATGGCAGGATCAGCTGATTTAAAGGCCTTGGAAGTGCATAGGAATAGGCTTTAGTTTTGAGGAATGAGATTCTAGTGAGAAATAATAGTGGGGTAGAGATTTGACCTCAGGGGGCTCCTTTTATTAGCTTTCTGAATGAAGCAGGAGGTGAATGGGGAAGGGTGGTATGCTTACACCTTCATGGTTTAGGAAGGCAGAGGGCATGAAATGTGTGTGAAGCATTATAGCTAATTGGAGCAGCTGCCTCTAGAGAGTCAAACAGAATATTTCTTATTTTATTCTGGTGCACTTTATTTCATGGAGATGTCAGGTGCTCCTATTAATGAATTTAGATTCAAGGAACACAAAAGAGAATGGAGCATAGGCTAGTGCACCTCGGGCTCCAGAAGTTGGTTGTGATGTTCGAGTAATAGACATGACATGGTAAGACAGGACAAATATAGTTGTCTGGCTTTTAATGTATCCAGCTTTTTTCATTTATAGCCTCCAGAAGCTAGTTATTCATGTTTATTTTCTAATTTACTCAACAAGGGTCTTGTGCCTGAAAGAAGTACCAGCAGTTTTGTTACTACCTGTCTACAGACACCACAGAAACTCTTACTACAAGATAACAAGTTTCCTGGGAAAACTGAGTATGAATCTGTGCATTCTCAATGTGCAATATCAGTGCCCGACACTTCTAATGTTGAAAGAATGACTAAATTTAATCAGAATTTAGTCCTGTCAAAGGGGGGGCAGTGTTCTCTATTTTCAAATCCTCACATACCAGAAGTTTCTATTGAATTTCTTAGGTGGACATGAAGGCTACCTTGTACAAAGTTTAATCTCATAGACATGAATATCATCTTATTCTGCAGTTTTAACTGAACCTTTAAGATAACTGGACATGGGCTTCTTGATTAACTGATTGACAGGTAATCTACAGATGCCTGACTGAATTTGGTTTATCAGAGCTAATCAGGGCTGGTCTGTCTCATTCCATCTATTTTATGCTTTCTGCAGACTATCAAGATAATGAGCCTCTCAGAGTTACATTTATTTCAAAATAGAATGCTAGAAAAGGGAATTTAAAATTATTTATGCTAAAGCCTGAGAGGAAAAAAAACCAGACTAAAATTCTTGATGGCAATGATATGAAACTCATTTAGAAAATCAAGTGTACTAATCAATTTATAGTGTCCCTGGTAGAAAAGAAGCGAACTATCTTATTCATGGCCTAAGCATTTTTCTCTAATTTGTAAAAATTGTAAGCAGATGACAAATTACTGCATAAGTAACACATTATGAGAACCAAGTATGCATGTTTATATTTCATTGTTTTAATCTAATCTAACACAACACACAGCAAAGCCCTTCAAATACACATTTAATGGCATGCATAATCGTGATTGTGCTGAATAATAATTAGGCATTAAGCGATAAGCAGTTCCCATAAATTACTGTAATTAGTATTACTTTTATACCACCACTGCAATTTTTAAGGTTTTCCCTTCTAATTTTGTTAATTCTTTAGTATCTATCATCAACACAAATGTCAGCAGTTTCTCTAATGCCATGTACGAATTAATTATCATTGTTCTTTGCCCAGAATAAGGTCTCTATCAATTTTTGTTGGATTGAGTTGAATCAAATTATCACATCGTAGCTAACATTTTCTCTGTTAGCAGGCAGACAAGTTGGATTTTCTCTCTTGAGTTGGGATGTCCATGTTTTTAGCCAGCATTAATGCTATCTTCCCTATCCCATATGTCCTTACTCTCTTTATTTTGTCCTTGATAGAACAATGAATTTCAGATAGTGACGAATCATACCTCAAGAAACCCTTGGATGGAGCGTAGACTGGTGGCTATGAAAGATACCTTGTTGTGTAGCTCACAGATCAGAGAACTGGGTCAAAGACAGAGCAACATACAAAGCAAAGGGGAACAGAGATTACATTAGTTCTGTGGCCTCAAGATTAACAGTGACATGGGAAGAAATTAGTCTATTTAGACATCCTGCAACCCCATCTGAATTAACCATTAGAGGCTCTGGATATTGAGTAAGGACAATTTATGTGCTTGGTGACTGTAACTTTGAATGACTGTAGAATCAAGAGAACTCCTTTGGTTTTAAAATTATTCCTCTTCTTCCAATAGCAGGAGCAGAGCTTTTCCTTTGCTATTTATGGAAAAAATAAGTATTTAGACACTTAAAAGACAATTTTTGCATATGTTTCAGTCAAATAAGATCGAATCTTTTCTTGAGTAGTTTAAGAGAGTAAAAGGGCAAGTATGGAGTCAGGAGAAGTGCATGCTGGGAAGATATTGATGCCCTCTCCTATCTAGATGGCCTGGAGTCTTGGGCCCTTAGTATCTCCAAAGGAGTCAAATGTAACGATGATTCTTTTTTTTTTTTTTTATTAAATTCGTTTATTGGTACATTGTAGGTATACAACACAATTACATTTCTCATTGGGAATTGTACCTTTACATAATGCATCTTG
>NW_004624734.1:19880010-19912158 GCF_000247695.1 Heterocephalus glaber | reverse complement strand
TGTGAGCATGTGGTCCATTTTGGAGAATGACCCATGTGCAGCTGAGAAGAATGTGTGTTCTGATTTTGTGGGGTGGAAGACTCTGTAAACATCTGTTAAGTTCATTTATTCAAGAGTTTGATTGAGTTCTATTATATCATTACTTATTTTTTGTCTTTTTGATCTATCTATTTGTGACAGTGGGGTGTTGAGGTCCCCCACTACAATTGTATTAGTGCATATATGACTTTTCATGCCTATTAGTATTTGTTTTATATAGTTGGGTGCACTAGTGTTTGGTGCCTAGATATTTATGATTGTCACCTCTTCCTGTTGGATTGCTCCCTTTACAAGGATGTAGTGTCCTTCTGTGTCTCTCTTAGTCAGTGCTGGTTTGAAGTCTACTTGATCTGCGAAGAGGATAGCTACTCCTGCTTTTTTTCAGGTTCCTGTCACACGGAGTATTGTTTTCCACCCTTTAACTTTCGGTCTATGAGTTTCATTTTGAATTAAGTGTGTTTCTTGCATGCAGCATTCTGTTGGATTTTGCTTTTTGACCCATTCTGCCAGCCTATTTCTTTTGACTGGTGAATTGAGACCATTAACATTGATGCTTATAACTGAAACATATTGATTTATCATTGCCATGACTTTTTCTTTTTGTTGGGTTTTCCCCCTTTACATTTAATTTCTTGTCATGCCAGATGGGTTCATTCTTCTTTGCTTCCTGGGGTTGTGTTCCTCAATGTCTGCTCCTAGGATATTGTGTAAAATTCTTTGGAGTGCTGGTTTGGTATTCATGAAGTTCCTGAGGTGCTCTTTGTGATGAAAGTGTCTTATTTCTCCATCAATTTTGAAAGATAGTTTTGCAGGGTACATCAATCTGGTTTGGAGGCTGTTTACTTTTAGGATTTGGAATACGTCACTCCAAGCTCTTCTTGCCTTGATCGTTTGTGTTGAGAAGTCTGCTGTGATTCTGATGGTCTTTCCTTTGTATGTGATTTGTTTCTTTTCTCTAACTACTTGTAGAACTTTTTTATTCTGTTGGGTTTCTGGAATCTTAACAAATATATGCCTATGTGTAGATTTTTTTTTGATCAAAGGTATTTGGAGTCCTATATGCCTCACTTATCTGTATGTCAAGTTCTTTTCCCCTGCTTGGGAAGTTTTTTGCTATTACTTCTGTGAAGAGTTGTTTATGTCTTCTGGACTCTCTCCTGTTTCTTCATTGAGCCCAATCAGTCTTATGTTATTCTTTTTTGCATCATCTAGCAGCTGCTGGATTGATTTCTCATGTTCCCTGATAATTCTGAAGCAATTTTTCTTTTCCTGGTCACTAATTGCAATCTTATCTTCTATATCTGAAATTCTGTCCTCACATTGGCTCATTCTGCTGTGTAGACTTTCAATGGAGTTTTTCATCTCCTGGAAATCTATTCGCATCTCTTTTATGGATTTAATTTGTTTCCTATGTTGGGATTCCATCATGTTCCTCACCTCTTCTTTAGATTTATTAATCATGTCCTGCACTAGGAGCATAATTTCTCCTGTTATCCGAGAAATTATTTCTGATTTCATTTTTTCCAGATCCCTTTTTGTTTCCAGTTCAGTGGGTCCAGGTGTTTGAGTATCAGTGTGTTCCATCTCATTTTCCTTTGGGGTTGCTGTAGGTGATCTGGAAATCTTGTTTTGAGACTTATTTACATGTTTTCTCATTTTGACTGGGGGGGGCATGGCGGGTGCTGTTCGTGCCCTTCAGTCTCACCTCCTGTGAGCTAGTAGAAGTGGGACAGGGGCCAGGAGTGGAGGTAGGGATGCTGGCCCAGAAGCCCCTTCCTCTGGGCTGGGAATGGCGTTATGGATCAAGTCCCAAAGCCTTTTCCTCTGGTGTGGGAGTGGCGGTAGGGATGGTGGCCAGGAAGCCCCTTCCTCTGGGCTGAAATGCAGGGGCAGAAAGTGGCCCAAAAGCCCTTTCCTCAGGGCCGGGAGCAGCAGGATGGATGAAGGCCTGGAAGCCCCTTCCTCTGGGTTGGGAGTGGAAGGAGGGTTAGTGGCCTGGAAGCCCCTTCCTCTGGACCAGAAGCAGTGGGACGGAGGCTCAGAAGCCTCTACCTCTTGGCCGTTAGCGGTAGGATGGATGAAGATAGCCTCTTTAATAAATGGTGCTGGAGAAATTGGGTTTCAATTTGTCAGAGACTAAAACTAGACCTATATCTCTCACCATGCACTGAACTAAAATTGAAATGGATTAAAGATCTAAATATTAAAACAGAAATGCTGAACAGGTTGGAACAGAGGTTAGGTAGTACTCTTGAAGACACTGGTGTAGGAAAAGATTTTATGAACACAACCTCAGTTGCCCGTGTACTAGCACAAACAATAAGTGTGATCTCTTCTTACTAAAAATGTTCTGCACAGCAAGAGAAACCACCAGCAGTGTGAAGAGACAACCCACAATGTAGGAAAAGATTTTCTCCTTCTGTTCCTCAGACAAAGGTCTACTATCTAGAATCTATAAAGAACTTATAAGAATCAGACCTCCCAAATTTAAAGACCCAATCTGAAAATGGGCATCTGAAATGAACATTATTTCTCACACAAAGAGGTAGAAATAGCAAATAAGTATTTGAAAAAATGTTCAACAGTGTTGGTCATTCTAGAGATACAAATGAAAATAATACTGAGATTCCACCTCACCCCAGAAAGAATGGCTGCCACCATCAAATCAACCAATAACAAATGCTGGCCAGGCTGTTGTGCAAGAGGAATGCTGCTCCACTGTTGGTGGGAGTGTAGACTGGTGCAACCACTGTGGAAATCAGTATGGAGATACCTCAAACAGCTAAGAGTAGAAGTCAGTTTGACCCAGCTATTCCCCTGCTGGGTATCTTCCCCAAAGAATTAAAAAAATCATACCACAGTGATATATGTGCACCCATGTTCATAGCAGCACAATTTGTAATAGCTAAAACTTGGAAGCAGCCCAAATGCCCATCAACTGGAGGCTGGATAAAGAAAATGTACTTTTTAAATTAAATGGAATACTACTTAGCCATGAAAAATGAGAAATTAGTGACATTTATAGGTATATGAATGCACATTGAGGGGATATTCTTAAGTGAAATAAATAGGATACAGATGTGTAAATACTGATTGGTTTCTCTAGTGTGAGAAACTGAAATTGTAAATAAGGACTAAGAGGTATAATAGGTAAAGTGAAATAGGAAGAAAAGGGGCAAAGGGGAAGGGGAAGTGGGAGGGATAGGGGAAAGGAAAGAAGGAAATCAAATTAACATGAGAAAATGAAAAAATAGAAACAAAGACTTTGTAAATAGGGAGGGGTGGAGGGGTTGAAGGGAGGGCAGGGGAAGGGGGAAAAAACAAAACAACACAAAAAGAGTAATGGACAAACTCCAGTCTGTATTCCATGCCAGTCCAGAGAATTGCATAGACCTGGAGGTTATAAAATTATATGGCTTTTCCAATAAGAACTCAAAGAGACAAGGGAGAATCAGCACTGTGTTAGGTTTCCAACTCCTTGAACTTGGGCCATAAGCTGCACCTTCATTTAAAAGATGGAGTTAGGTTACACGATTATTAATTTTTAACATTCTTACTCTCTGATATTAAGATGATCCATCTAAAGCTAATCTTAATTATCAGCAAATGAGTGTGGTTATTGGTGAAGTTTAGTGATATATCCCATAATATTGTTTAAGTCAGATGTTCACAGCTTTGTGGAGACATGTTTCAGATCAATCTGCTTTATATACTTGGGCTGGAAGAAAGTCTATCTAAATTTTTGAAAGTCTGAGATATGCAGTATTTTATTTTTTTGGTACGGAGGATCAAACTCGGGACTTTGTGCTTGCGAGGCAGGCAGTAGAACCACTGAGCTAAATCCCCAGACCCGATATACAGTATTTTAAAAGAAATGCATTTTAATCACAGTGTTTTGTTTTAAAAAAAATGTTTCCCCAGAGTCTCACCCATTCAGAGGAGGGTGTTTGGGGAGGTGAGTGGACCACTGGAGTGCTATACTGATGATTAGCTGAATGTGCTGTTGAGAGGTGGGGCCTGGTGGGAAGAGGTGGGCCACTGCAGCATGACCTGGAAGGGTGTATTCTTGTTCCTCTCTACTCCCTTCTTACGCTGTGTTCCTGGTTTCTATAGGGTGAGCAGCTTTCCTCTGCCATGTCCTATCACCATGCTTTTTCTGCTTCGGAGTCAGCCAATCTCAGATGGAATCCACTGGAACCTAGGAGCCAAATGTTTGTCTTTTAAACTGTGGGTGTTCACCATTTTGTCCCAGTGATAGAAAAGTGACTAATGCAGAGAAACGCAAGTTATGTTTAAAAATGTGGCCAGAGTGTTTTACCAAATAGATTACTACTGATCTGCATTTCACAATATATTCAACTAGTAGGTAATGCATATCCTAATATGTAGATGCAAATGATCAAATCTTAGATATTTGTGATTTTACAATTTTTTTCACACCATTCTGTCTACTATAGTCTTCAGAACAATTGTAGATACCCATTCATAACAATGCTTTTTAAAAATATATATGGCATCTCCCAGGTGCTCCTGCCCTATTACTATTCTACTCTTCTTTTGGTTTTATGATTTTATTTTTGACCATATATTTATGCAATATGTTCTAGTGGGGCTCTAGGGAGAAGAAAAAGTTGTTGCCCCTCTCCTTTCTTACTTAGAATGAAGTAAAGTGGGAATTGCGCCATGTTTGCCACATTTGTTGTGGCTTTCAATATGAAATATTGGTGAATTGTGTGTGAAGATGAGTGTTGGGTACACAGTTCACTGAAATGGATTTCATAATTAGCCAGACATTGACATCCGATTTAGGGTTTTTTTAAAATTCAAATTTAGTGCAGTAGTAAATCTATTGTATAGGACTGAAAGCAGTAGTGAACAAGTTTTTAATGAAGCAGTTCTAGTTGTCTAAAATAAGGTGATAATTTATCCTTTTCAAGGGGTTCTTGAGAAGGTGACATGAAAGAGTGTATAGATTAGGAAGGAAGTCCTGTCAGTATAACTTAACAAAGTTTGAACAAGGAAACACACAGAGGTCTTTTATTGTAGAGAAAATAGTGAACTGGTTCCAGAAAATGGTTATTAAACTAGATGAGCCATCCAAATATAAAAGATAAGGGGAATATAGATGAAAGTACTGATAGTAGATTAAATGTTGTGTAGATCGTGAAGTTTAGACCGTGAAAGCAATGATGTGAATCATTAGCAGACCTGGCTTATAATCACCCATATGCACTCCTCCTATTTATGCTCATTGTGGCTGACCAGAACAGAGAAGACTTACAGGGAAACTTTGGATGATGTGTTAAGATGGCAAAGCTTCCATCAACCCATAATATTGGATGATGGGACAAAGAAAGTCAGCCCTGACTACTTACATCAACAGTAAATGATCTTCTGTTGGTTGATTTTAATTGTTAAAGCAGTTAACATTTTCTTAATAAGTTATGGCTAAAGAACAAATAAATTCTAAAGCAATTACTTATAAACTTTTTGTGTGGGGGGGTCATACATCCTTCTTATATTTTTAACAGTTGTGGAAACTTCTTTCTTAAAAATGCTGTTACATTCAGCAGATATTTTCTGACCTTTACAAGGTGCATGCAAGAATTTTAAAGATTTCCATTCTAAGTAATACTAAAATTTAGATACTAGATAAATGATTACTCTTGGTCTTATTAGGAGTCCAACTGGCATAAGAGATTTCCATATAAATACTCTTGAAAGATGTAATTCTATTCAACTCCTTTAAAAGATTTGGATTATGAAGCAGGGCACCTGGCCACTGGTAGAATAGTTGAATATCTACAATTTCAGTGTTTGGCTTCTGGGATTCTGGAAGAACAGGACTGTAACATATCCCCAAAAAGGGAAGTAATAGGTTATGAATAGAACTTACTTGAGTCTGGTTTTATGTATATTAGTAGCAGGGGGACTAATGAAAGTAAACTAAAAGCACGAGTGTTGATAAAAAGAACACAAATAGAGACTAAAATCTCACAGGAATAATGGCAGCTCTTGTGATGTCATATATTAGAAACTACTTCTGAACTCAGTATAGTGTCCTTCTTTAGAAATAAAGCCCATATGTTTTACTACGAAGTCATAATCTACCCTTAGGCCACTTCTTTATTGTGCATTTGTCTGTTTGGATCAGTTTCAATTAAATTCTTCTCATTTTATTAACCAAATGCTTTTGTCTTTGGTGAGTGCAAAAGAATAATTTTGTTCACTTAGCCATTCACCATCACATACTCTGTATGTTTTTGGTTATACTAGACTACTTCTAGGCTATTACACTGATTGAGTATTGGTTGAACTTGAGTAAGATATCTACTGTGATGATACAAATAGCTGCAGTTTTGGAGAAGAGGGAAAACCATCATATAGAACATAATTTATCATCATAGCCTTAAGAATAGTCTTCAGAGACTTCTCTCTGCAAACATCATGAATAGTAAGCTTTCCAAAGCATGGAAGAAAACATGCCATTATAGTTATTTAGTATAGCCATAAATATGATACTATACCAGCTCTTAGAGCTAAAAGGCTCTTTTCTGTAATATTTGCCAATTTCTAGAGTGTAAATATTGTCATCTTGGCAAGTTTTAGCTACTTATAATTTAAAAACTGGCTTAAACATTTCTGAATATTTAAAAATTGACTATTATGAGACAGAAATTTTCAGTACCAATACATCACCCATATGAAAACCTATGCCAAAGTAGTAACGTGATTTTTTAAATGCAGATCATTCATGCTAAGATTGGAATCAGTAACATTGACTACAAGAAGTTTAAGACTCCTAGTTTATGTATAAATACACAGACATGCACACAGATACACACACATAGTCCTTCTCACATATTTACACAATCACTGCTTAGGAAGTAGAAGTTACCATTTTGTTAACACTGAAAAAAATCTCAACTCTTTGTCCTTGGTCATTGCAATGTCTGTAGCAAGATTTCCACTACCTTTTCAGAGTCACCAGGTGTTTTCCAATGAAAGGATGTTTGAGGGAGCTCTAATTAGATTTGACAGGAGTTTAATGTATTGAAGACTTAACACTGATTTGATTTTATATTTGCATTCATGATATATACTTACTCTTGATTTCCTTAACTGGGTCTGACAACTTTGTTGGAATACTTGCAAAACAGAAAGGAATGGCTTACATGAAATATGACAAAGTGGTTTGGGCCAGATAGAGGCTTTCTGAACTTACAAGAAATGACATCTGAAGTTCTGGTAACTGCTAGAGTCAATATGGCCATTAACTGACTGGGAAACCATTCCATTGTACTCCTGAGATGAGATGATCTTACTTCATGTACTACCCTTGCTTCATTCATGACAGATTTGTGATCATGTGATGCACATAATGCCTGTTTATAATTTAAAGCACATGTTAAAATAGACTAGAAAAATGAAAGAGAATCATTACTGAGAGATGGGAGTAGTGTTACAGAGAAAATGATGACTAAAGGGAAAGAACGATATAGACAGGTGTAAACATTGTATCCCACATCTTTGTGAACTTATAAACATAAAGTTCATCAATTTTTTTCTGAATAATTTCTCCATTTGGGAATAGAATCTCCAAAGTCTTAGGTACAAGGTCAATATGCTTTCCCTTTGTTCCTTGTCTATTTTTTTAGTTTACATGGCACCTTTTTTTTACTATTATTAAGTTAGTGGATTTTGTATTTGTAAAACGTTAAGATATCCTAAGTGATGCAGTAACCAGTCACTATATTTTATTTAAAGAAGGCTTATTTTAGATACAGTTCTTGATGTAGCACTTAAATAATTGCAATCTGTCAGCATACTGGGCTTTGAGGGAGGTTTGGAGGTTAGGGGCTTGCAGAGTGGGCCATGATTAATTGATGGGAATCTGTGAGGGTAGATTTTTCTTAGAGAGAACTTCCTTGGAGAAGAATGCAGATTTGCTAGTGGTTGTGGTTCCTTTGGCAATTTATAGACACATATTCTTAAACTTTGCTTTGGAGATTTATGTCTAGAAGATTCTATCTCCTGACAAATATCATTCACAGCACTATATGCCATGACAATTAATTGCCTGATGGTCAGTGATTACAGTCCCTCTAAGAACACCTTGGAAGAGTCTTAACCTCTATGAGATCTTGAACTGTGCCCATGTTCCAATCTAGTGAAAAAGATTACTGCACTATATATATATCCCGATCATCAGGAATACTCATGAATAATGCAGGTTCTGCCTGGAATCTACCCATGGGTGGAGGCAGAGAATTTATGTGCTTAACAAGCAATTCAGATAGTTATTAAGGATCTAGCTCTATTTTCAACTAAATTTTAGAAATGACCTCTTAGATCTGAGACATTCTTACTTATATGTTTTCTTCCTCAGCATCTCATTCTAATGTGATTCTCTTTGATACTGCTAGATCTATACACGAGCATCAGTTTTTAGGTATAATTTAAGATATTCACTAGAAAGAAGAAAAAATGTCCTAGAATGTCCATCTGAAAACTCAGAATCAGGAAAATTTAATAATAGAAGTTACTAGTAAAGGAAAGAATGAAATTCCCTAAGAAGTTTGAGATATAGATATAGATGATATAAATATAGATATAGACAGATATAATGTGCTTATGTATACAGGCATGTGAATATGTTTTTTGCTTGGTTTAATGTGGATAGGTCTGATCTTATAAAAAAGATGGACTTGGTAGTCTATTTTTCTAGATATTAACTGCGTAATGGTATTTGCGGAAGAGTTTGAAGGTTCATGTGAGATCCAGGTGAAATCTGAGAAAGTGAGTGAGGACAAGCTGGAGTGATGTTAGTGATGTTATGTAGAATATGGATGCCTAAATTTGAAAGCTTAATGCTAAAATATTTTTAAATATTAAAAAGTTTTACGTATTTCACTCATGCATTTCAGTATTGGTAGGTTTTCTTAGAGGGGCTTTTAAAAGCACTTCTAAAGAATAACTTCAATCTGAAATTCATGAGAATTCAATCCCATGTCCTAGGTGCTTTCATGCTCTGGATTACTTTTTCCTTCATGATATTTTAATTTAAATGCTTCAAAAGATTTTAGAGAGACAATACAAGAGTATGTATGGACATTTATATAGAGAAGGGTATTTTATTTGCTCATGTTATGGGATTTAATTACATGTGCTAATTTTTGGGAGATGTCATGCTGCTTTTGCTTGTAGAATTAAGAAAGCATCCTCTGAAGCTGGGCTCAGGCATTTTGTATTTGCATTTTTCCTTTTCCCTCAGAGAGTAATAGGCTCTTCTTAACCAAATAGAGTGTGGGAAACTTTGGTATACGTAATGCTTCATATTTATAGGTTACAAATCTCTTATGGAGCCTGGAGCCTGGGCAATTGGTGCTATGGAAGAAAGATAGAACATTGTTATGGGTCCAATAGCGTGAATCCTCCTGGTTTGGATTAAGTATTTACTTCAGAAAATAAGGGATATTGGCAAAGGTACTACTGGAGGCAACACAAGCAATTTATTAAAGAGAATCTCACTATTTTTTCATCTGTTTGTGTAGATTCTTCCTATTGTTGCAGTTTATCTCTGGAAGAAAAGATACAGTCCACAGTGGAGAAATTAATTTAGGGTCAGGCAGACCTGAGTTAATCTTTTTACCTCTTTCCAGGAGAATATATGTTGGTCACATATAATTTGGTCATTTATTGAATCCCACTTAATTTTTGCTTCTTCGTCTATAAAATAGGAATAAGTACAGTATTTTAGAAGATCTAGAATCAAATGGGTTGAAATTCATGTCAAAAGGAGAAAGTTATTCATAATGGAGTTCTTTTTGATAGGATTAATTATATTGATTGATGTTCAAATGTGAAACACAATTGTATTCCTGGGATAAACTCCTTTTAATCATGATGTGTTATCCTTTTAAATATTGCTGGATTTAACTTGCTAACATTTTGTTGAGGCATTTTACATTGATGTTTCTAAATGAAATGATTCTGCAGTTTTCATAGGATATATTTGGTTTGTCTCAGTAAGAAATGTAACATTATACTCATAACATGAACTCAAAAATATTTATTTTCTTTGATGTTTGGTCAAGATTGGCATGAATGAACCATCATTAGAACTCATATTTTTGAAGGACACCATATTAAATAATGAATTTTAAAAATAAATTATTACTTCTGGCTGGAGTGACTATGGCTTTAACCAGACCCCCAGCCCCCAACTGAGAATGATGGCAACAATTCAGTGTGGAAAGAACACAAATTATCTTTCTTAACCACTGCAGCAAGAGTTTGTCATGAATAAACACTTCTCAAGTTGTTGCCTGCCTTTGGTCATTTTCAGTTCTTTATAGAATCACTTTGAGTAATTTCAATCCATTTTATGCTTACAGGAATCAACTGACTACTTTGTGATGTCACTGCCAGAAGTGAGTTCTGGTTACAGAACTTAATTTTATATCCACTTTAATGTGCCTACTTTAGAGCTTCTAGCAGCTAACTTAGAATCAGCCAAATAGTAGGAGCTTAATAACTATGAATTTTCTTGATCCTAATGTGAAACATGAATAGGATTAAGGTTAGAAAACAAGATAGATTTCAGATAAACAAGAGAAGTAAAATAACATTACCACTTTGGATATAAAGTAATGGTAAGTTGTTACCTAAAAACCTTTGGATTTATTAACAAGGGACTGAAAATTGTTGATAATGTATCTTCAAAGTGATTGCCACACTTGAGTCCTGGCAGTTATTTGAAAAGATGCTCATGGCAAATATCTTTCATTCTGCACATATGATTCTTTAACTGAGAATAAATAATTTATGAAATGAAAATTAGACTCTTTTTTTGCATTTTATGTCTTGTTTCTGGGAATGAAATTTTATTAATTTTCAATACATCTTCATGGTCTAAGCAATCTTTAGTAAGACTTTACTTTGGGAAGATGTTAATTCTCTGAAACATTTGCTGTTTTAGTTTTATAAAAACTATTCAATAGGACACCAAACAAATTACACCTGAGGGTTTCTTAAGTATAAAATAACTATAAAAGATAGTTTCAGATACAATGGAAACGCCAACCAAAGAAATATAACTTAAAGATATGAGTTAATGATCATTATAATGTTTTTTAAAAATAAAGAAGAAAGCTCATATCACTGCTTGTAGGGGCTGCTGAGAGAAGTTCTGCTTATAAAATGTGGGAACTTGCATATTTCAAATTAGTCTTTCTTAGAATCACCTGTCCTTTACAGATTTTTAGTGTTTGAGGATAAAATGAATATTCAGAAAGATCTGTATAATGGTTCAGTTTCAGAATGACATGAACCCTGGACAAACATCACATGGTCAAACCTTATAGCTTGGTCATTTGTGTTCCTGTTAGTCAGTATTTACATCACTCTTGGCTTAGTGCTATTCAAAAAGATTTTCCTGTGGAAAGCAAGAAAAAGTCAATTCTTAAGAAAAATTTGAAAAAAAAAAAAAGAAAAATTTGGTTTAAAAATTATATCTTGTAAAATGTGGCTTTTATTCTCCTGCAGCTTTTTATTTTTTGTGTTAACTCAAACAGATAAGGTAAGATGAAGTGAAGAATGTACTAAAGGAAAAAAATGTAAAAACAACTGTTTGCCTTTTTAAACTGACAATTATATTACATATGATTATATATAACTAAAGAAATGTTACAACTATTATAACTAAAGAAATTCCTATCATTTTCCGTAGCTCTGATTAGTCCATTTCTGAATTTGCTTTCCCTGTGATATGCCAATATCTTTTTTTGGCATAATTTTATACTTTTGCTTTTCTGACCCTGAAATTAATTCTAATTAGAATTTCTTGAGTTACAAAGCTATTGATGAAAAATTTTATAATTTTATGATGTTTGGAGTTCATTGCCTTAGTTTTTCATCTTTTCTTGTTTCCCAATGACAAAACCAATGCTTTTTACATAACAGTGTGATTATGTTGATTCAACTATTTTTTCTAAGGATGGAGATTTACAAAAGGTAATTAATCTAGTAATTAATCACAATAAAATCAACTTGGCTGAACTTGTTTGTTTCACTTAAAAAAAATCTGAAAGCAACATAAATGGACTTGGACTCTTATTTAGTATATTTATTGGGGTTAATATTTGAAAAAAAATCATGAGGTATTTTTAACAAAACAGAATTCTGCATCAACCTGATATCTATTTTGAAACTGGATGTTCTTTTCTTAAAAGTAGGATATGATAAAGCTCAAGTAAAGGGAGATTTAAGAAAATAAAGAAAATGAGGTGCTCTTTATTTTTTGCTTATTTTCTTCACCAAAATCAGAATTTAGCAATATGAAAATAAGACAGAATATTTCTCTTGAATATTTCCAATGGCATTGAAGTGTGCCTCTTTTTAGATCTCATACAGTGAATGATTCATTGTTCTCACTCGAATCTGGCAGCTGACAAAGTTAGGAAATGCACATCTTGAGGTGCATGGCAATGGAGAAAATGGAGTAAAAATAAAATGTAGAAGCCAAATCACTCGAGGGACTTGCTATAAGTGCATATGCTGAAGGCTTGGGCCCCAGAGCATCACTTGCAGGAGGTGGTGGAACCTTTAATAAGAGACAGGCTCCAGAGGGAGGTCTTTAAATCACTGAGAGAGTGCCCTGGAAGGGAACTGTGAAACCCTGGCCCTCTCCACTCATTCTTTTTGGTTCCTGGCCATGAGGTAATCCATTTTCTTTCTCTTTATGCTTATATCACAGTGTCCTGCCTCAAATTCAGTGGGGCTATTGGATCTTGGACCAAAACTTCCACAGTGAACAATGAGGCCAAGTAAACCTTTTTTCCTTTGTAAATTGATTATCTTTGCTACTTTGTTATAATGAGAGAAAGCTGACTAAAGCTGAACTCCTACACAAATCCTGAGAAGATATAATTTTTCTTTTAAGTACACCTAATGAACATCTTTAAATCTAAAGTATCTTTTCAAAACTTTATCTTTGTGGAGAAAAAAAATTTTTTTATTGGATGTGTTGTTATGTATTTTCTTTGTCTCTTCTCTCAGAGTATTCTAAATAGATTTGAAATTACACTGGCAAATGTTTTATATATATATTAGATTTAAAACATTTAAAATGCACAATGAAGGTTTTAAAGTTCCTGGGTACCCACCATTGATTTACCATTAACATGTAAATCATTGTTTTAATTAGAACAGCAGCTAATGTTTTTTCAGTGTACATTTCTAAGTATTTTAAAGATAATTAAAATTATCAATTATATTTGTCTTTCAGCTTCCTGTTGCTTCAAAAAAAAAAACCTTTAAAAGGCTGTTTCATGGCTCTTAATCCTTTGAAAGCCAAAAAAGAAAAATAATTGAGAGATTGAATCAAATGTTCTCAGTACTTAACCTATAAAAACAAGGACTATTGATGATTTTGTCTGTGGTATTGAAAACTGGATTGAATTGAACAGTGTTTCACTCCTTGACAGGTAGAATAATGACAAAACACAAAAGGGGGATTTCTCTTTGCCAGTTTCTCAGTTTAGAACTTGTCTGTCTACTCTCACATATTTTGAAGCTGTTTTTAATTCCTAGTTCAGATGCAAATTTATCTCTTGGGAATTTCTTCTGCAATCTTGCTCCATAGTGCTTATAATTTTATAGCTGTTTAGCAACAACATTTTTCCAAATAGTGTTTACCTAGGCTGGGTCTGTTATATTTGTACCCAATCTCTCCCTTCCTTGGCAATATAATTTCTTTTTTAAAAAAAACCTTCTTAATTTCTTCCTCATGTCTAACAATAGTTAATAAAGGTTGAGCTCTTATTTTTTTTGCTATTTTTAAATCTTTATTAAAATAAGATTCATGCTTATGTACATTATCTTTCAGTTAGAATTAAAATATTATCAATCTATTTAAATCATGCTTTTAGCCGTTTACACAATGTTATTAAGTTTTTATAGACCTACAATAGAGAAAATTAGCTCCATTTTTGTCTACATAAAAATGAAAAATGATATACCAGAACATAAATTATACATCCTAAACAGTAATAAAATAAAACATGTACAGCAATTTTCTTTTTTTCTGCTACTATTTTCTAAGTACCATAAGGCTTTTAATAAAGCATCCAAATAAAACTTTAAATTAATAAATTAAATGCTAAAATTTTTTCCTGCACCTTCATTTACTTAACTGTAAAAATTCACATTTCTGTAAGTCATAAATTATCTACATTGTTAATATTTTAAGTCACAAGATAAGATATATTTGACACATTCTACATGCTAACAACTATACAATTGGAAGTTCTCAAAAAAGAGGCAAAGGAAAAGTAAGAAATGGTAGTCTCCAATTATGCTCCCAGAAATTGTAAGGGTACCTAATTGTCTACATATCACCAAGAAATGTTCATGCCTCTTTTACTATTTTTTAATATTCTTAAAAATTATTATTTATCATATCTTTTAATGTAAGACATTGAGCTAAGACTCTATAGGATTTTTGCCATGTAATCATCAACATCACATCAAGAAGTAGCTACAGGTGTTATAGATGAGAAAAACGAGGCCTGAAACGTTTGTTAGAAAGTCATACGGCAGTGGTAGAGTTGAAATTTAAACTTGGGTCAGAATCCCAAACTATTCTAATGCTGTTGACCACCATTCTTGACTGCCTCCAATATTTCCATAGTACAGTATCAGGAAATGAATTTCTCCAGTCTCTATGAAAATGAAAACAGTTTAATATATCCTACTCTTGGCTTTTCAGAAGGTCTTATTGGAGTTACACATTCTGCAGTCCTCCAGACATATCTAATCAATTTTGTCATCACCTTTCTCTCTCTGTCATTTGGTGAATCATCTTCTTTCTTCTTCCTTACAATCTCCTTCACTTCAAAGCCTCAACTTTTTGCTCAGAAACTATCTGCAAAATAGTTTATTCATTTTTCCCCCCTGCAGATCATCCATTTTCTCAAGGCTGCCTAGTCTGATATTGCTTTTCTTTGCTTCTTATCCTAAGGCTATTTTATACCTAGAGACTAAA
Source organism: Heterocephalus glaber (assembly GCF_000247695.1). Next base: position 19,897,073 of record NW_004624734.1, on the reverse strand, counting down.
GATCAAAGTTATGGACTGTTCCTTGATCTTCCTCTGTAGGTTTCTGGTTCAGCCTGTTTAAGATTGCTGAAGAAAGGAAAATGGATAGTTACTTAAAGATATTTAAGGCAACTGATGTAAAGAAGGGAAAGAGAGTCTTGAGGTGTTATAATACTAAATTTACTGGGTAATTATCCATCAAAGGATTTTAATATGAAAGAAGTAACCAAAATCAATCACGTAACTTAGCACTCTTGTTTTATAAATGATAAATCTGGGGTCCAGAGAGGATAACTAAGTTGAGGATAACTAAGTTGTCTAAGGTTCTGCTTAGGTTATTGATAAACTTAGTTTTAGCCTACTAGATACATTTTTTTTCTATTATAATACTATTTATTTGTAGTGTTTCCTGTGATATATTCTATCTATTGATTTATCTCCATATCTACTATATTTATCTATTAATCCACTCAATCCATAACTATAATTCAGGGCATGTTCATAAAGGAATGCTATGTTCATTTAATGTGCTGTAGGAGCACCTGTAAGACACACAGATATAAGAATATCATGATCTTTTTAAAAATTTACTTGGCAAATATATGTGATCCAAGACACACACACAAATATCTATATTGCAAGTGTAAATATATTAATTCACTGTGTTTATTAATAAACAATATTATTGATATGAAAAGAAAATAAATAAAGAACTTGTTAAGCATATCACAACATCTATGATTAAATAATTGTTCAACTTGACTTTGAAAACTAGATAAGGTAAAACTAGAGGAAAACTAACAGGTTCCTGGGCAGAAAGCACAAAGTAGAAGTTCTTGTCCCTATTCTAAGAGCTCACTTGGTGATGTGGCTTGTGTTTAGATGTACCCCCAAAGCCTCATGCAGATGAGGTGGGGCTTTCTTTTTTGGAAGTGCCTGGGTCTGGAGTGTGTGGTGCTGGGGTTAAGGGTGTGTGAACTAACACTACAGGTGAATAATTGGTTTGGTACTGCACTAATCCCGGTACTCTGGATGCGATAAAAAGGGCAGAAAGACTCTGTTAAACTCAATTGTTGCTTTTGCTACCTTGTGGATGCCATGAACTGTTCCTCCTCTGCGATGCCTGTTTGCCAACCCTGCCTTGGAGCCAGCCGATTGTGGATTGAAACGTCTACAAACTGTGAGCTAAATAAACCCTTTCCCCTTTAAGTTTGGGTGTCGGTGTTTTGTTTCAGCAAGAGCAAAGTTACTAACACACTTGGAGAAGAATGTGACTGCCAGTGGAGCATCATCAATGAGACACAAACTTGGATTTGGAAAAATATGTCAGAGATAAAGAGAGTCAAGACTATAATGAAGATTATGCTGAAAATTTAGTGTGGACTCACTAATTGTCAGGGAGCCAGCGAGGACCAAAGTTATGTGGTTGTTTCCATAAACCATGCCCTGGGGACTGATTAGGGGTAGAAATCTAAAACCGAAAGCTCACACAGACTGATATATTTATTCCTTAGAATATTCAATGAAAAGAAGTGGCTTCAACCTTATTGTAGCTCAAGAATTTCTAGCACTACTGCCTGCATTTATTGTGGCAAAAGTTATTATTTATGTATCTTTCTGGAAGTTAAGATAAGGACTGGAGGTGTACTAAAGTTCTTGGGCGATGTAAATCAACAACCCATCGCAACTGACTGCTTGTTAGGAACAGTTGAAATAACTACATGGGACTAATATCAATGGAAAAAGCGACAAGGACGTGGGTATGAATCTTTTAATGGATACACATTAACATGATAATTTGCTCCTTCACAATGGTGGGAACTATCCAGATAGTGTCACAAAATTAATGACTTAAAGATTTTTCTTAAGAGTCTGCATTTTTCTTCGCACAGTTTAAGTGAGGTCAAAACATGGAATGGAAAAGTTTAACAAGACAGTCAGTCATTCACATACTGTGTCAATTTTGAGCCAAATTTTGGAATGAAAGGAAGTAATTAGTTTAATGAACTATTTTATGTATTTTGGTACTTCATTAGACTAAAAATACTATCCTTCCAACTTGGTCATTTTTCTGTTATATATTAAGATTCTCTGATCCTGCCCTACAGAAATTCTATGTTTAGCCTAACTGAGAAGTTCTTATCTATTTGTGGTTCTAGAAATACAAAGATCTAATAAAAGGCTCAATGTCTGTTACTGCATGGAATAAAGAGAACAGACTTAAGTCTCAGAATCTCTGAAATACTACTTGATTTTTGTTTAAGAACCTCTGATGAAGCTTTACAAAGAATCTCCTCACCCAGGACAAATAAATCCCACCTATGCTGAGGAAAATAGAAGAACAAATATGCTGGCCTGATTTATGCTGACACTTAAAAGAAGAGCTCAAAATGACAAACTGTAAGGAATTACTTCTGATTCAATTAAAAACTAATTAAAAATATAAATTTAATAATTATTTCTCTTATGGGTGTCTGTATTAATAAGGATAACCTATTCTTATGCTGAGAAATAAGCACTAAGTATTAGTGGCTTAATAAGACAGAGATTTACGTCACATTTCTGATACACAGGATAAGGAGGGTTTACACTAACGTCCACGGAGATAGTAGCTCTACTGCTAGGGACTACAGCATTATCTGGATATACAACCCCTGGGTCATCCCATTAGGAAAGAGAAACAGGAGGATTGCACATATGCATATATATATATGTGTGTGTGTGCGTGTGTATATATATATATATATATATATATATATATATATATATATTTAAAATTCTTAGCCAAGAAGTGACCAATGCCACTTCATATAAACAACAACTGCAGGGAATCAGCGAAGGGCAATCAATCCCGTGTTCTACCCCAAAGAATGGGATTACTAGGACTACCAGAGATGAGTGGTCATTAAAATCTCTAGTGTGGCTGGGAGAACCAAAAAGAAACTTTATTTCTACTCTCAAAGTGTCTCCCTATGAGGATAAAATGAGTATACTTAAAAGAATACAACTAGTGTGATAAAGTATAAGATCCAAAATGCACAGAGCACCAGGCGTGGTAGTGCATTCCTGTAATCCCAGCTCTCTGGAGGCTGAGGCAGGAGGTTCACTGCCAGTTTAAGGGCAGCCTAGGCTACATAGTGAGTGGAAGGCCTGAATTACAAAGTGAATACTTGTCTCCAAAAGAAATACAGAGAGTACAATAGGAGAAGCTGCTGAAGTTATTAAAACTTGCTTAGGAAAACTGAAATTTATAAATGCTAGTAGTTGGGTTGAGAAGCAAAACTGATACTAATGGATCACGACATCTTAATTCACAGAAATCTTTTCTGAATCCATCTTTGAAACTGGTGACACTCAAATTGAAAATTTTCTTGTTATTGCACTTAGGATGTCAAGTTTTCTTTGAGAGAATCAAAAATCACACTGCCCAAGACGGCAAGCATTTTTGTGTTTTCATTTTTTTCTGGCGTTGCTAATTTATTCAAACAATGTTGTGACATAATGCTTGATGCCTAGAAGAAAGCAATGCTGCAGCAAAATTCAGCAATATTTCTGTGAACTTGCAATTTTTGCTATTCCAAATGTTTCAGCATCAGACTTCTTAATGAACAACGAATAAATGCCAAGAAAGAATAATGCCTACTATTTAAGGAATAATCCACTGTATTTATTCTGCATTCTTCATTCTGACAGGAGGAAAGCTTTCTAAGACTGCACACAGCCATGTACTCTTGCAAGGATCAATAAGTACAATTATTTCCAGTTTATCTAGAAATTAAATGTCCAGAAGTTCAACCTTCTTGAGTGTATATATGAAGTAGGCAGAAATGAGCTCTAAGTAGTGAGAAAATTAGCCATTATAAGACTCATATACTATTTCATTGGCATATTATAGAATAACTTAGATTTGTTCCTATAATTGTACAAGTTTGGCATAAAATTAACCTTAATTTTCAAGTTCAGTGAGTCCCCTCAATCCCTTTCTCCCTCAGTTTGCAGCAAACAGTGCAGTAGAATAAGGAATGAAATGCAGGGAGAGAGTGATGCTAGACTAACCCAGTGACAAGGAAAAGTCATAGTTAATTGTCAGAAAGGCTTATCAGTAAGATTGCAAGTAAACACCAAAAATCCAATTCAAAATAAAGCAATTTATCAAATAATGTAACTAAAAAGACCAGTGGTAAAGTGGACTTCAGTGTGGTTCAATTAAGATTTTGTTTCTAGTCTCTTTGTTTCCATGGCTTCTATTGCCTTTGTCCATAGTTTGGTTTTGTCCTATTCTGGAAGCACAGTGACAATGGTATGTTGCCTTTCATATTCAGTACAGGTGGTGATCTTGTTTCTGGTTTTGCCATATCTGAACTGTTAAATTTGGTCCAAAGCTGCCTCTGTACATTTTAGATTTGGCAAGAAGTTTTCTCTGTACATGGTGAACTGCAACCTAAGTTTGATGTATAAACAGAGTGTAACCTATTCTCTAACAAACAGGTGAGCTTCAGTCAATCACAAGCAGCAAACTTCTCAAACCATGTGTAGATGAGACAGATCTGAGCTGTAAGCAACTGTGCTATTTCTACCTTTCACTTCAGTTTCCTGTAGATCACTTCCATCTTTATGGCTATAAATATAACCTGCTATGTGGCAGAGCAGAGATTTCTGAACCATTTTTGGTTCAAATTTCTGCCTGAATCTTGAATCATGAACACAGCCAATTAAAAACTGAAAAACTAGATTTGTTGTAATTTTCCTTTAGCAGAACCAATCAATTTCTTTGGTCAGGATTGTGTCAAGCTCTGAGAGTGTCGTGCTTGAAACAATGTGACAAAAGGATTGAAATTATCCTGATTGGATATGCATTTAGAGAAAGGCCAATGAGACCCTTTAAGCCACATGGCTGCCATTTGAGACAGGTGTGGAGAAGACTGTGCAGAGAGAATCGGAATGTCAAAAACAAAAGCAAACGAGTGTAAAAATAGACCTGAGAAATGGTGAAATATGATAATTGAGGCCATTTAGCATAGAGATAATATTTTCAATCATTTCTTACTAAATACAACATATATTTAATGCTTATATTAATGCTTATATTGATGGTCGAAAATTATAATCTGTATATATTATTAGAGACTATGTTTTAGTACATTTTCTAAACTCTGTGTGTGTGTGTGTGTGTGTGTGTGTGTGTGTATGTGTGTGTTGCTGGAGATTGAAGTCAGGGCCTTCCATGCTACCACTGAGCTATATGCCCAAGTAGAGAGAGGCTATAATTTTTAGAATTGAAGTCAAGTTTGATAAAATAGGAATGATTAACTAATATTTATTATTTTTCCTTTTCAGCTCTATGTTTGACCACATTTATATGAAAGAGGAAACATGATCCTTTGAGATGAGTCCCTAAATAGCTGTGGAAGAAGAACTCTGCAATTTCAGAAAGTGAAAGTTTTGAGAGATTATTAAGAATCAGTGCTTAGCAGGTGGACTGTTAAGGCCCAGATGATCCCTCACCTGGAGTTTCTGCATGTCCATGTGGTCCTCACACCTCAGATATCTTAATGGGATAAAAGCCTCATTGCTAAGATACCTTCATTGAAAAGGTAACTCTTAAGACGTTAGTTGTAAATTTTTTTGGATGTGGTACTGGGGATTGAACTCAAGACACTGTGCTTTGCGAGGCAGGCTCAGTGCCACTGAACTAAATCCCTGGCCGTATAAATTTTTTTTTTTTTTACATCTAGAAGTACAAGGTTAGGTTACTGTGGCCTTTTGCTCATCTTCCTTCAGATGGAAAAGGAAAGCAAATTGCCATGAGCAACAGTGTCAATCAGGGCCTTTGTAAGAAGCAGATGGTACCTTCAATGGCTTAATTTGCAGTTTGAAAATTTCCACAAAGCTCTCATCAGGGTAACCTACAGGGACAGTACTACCCTGGAGCTGATGACAGCAGGGAATATTGACACCTGTGGGCCTGAAAGGGGCAAATAGAGGGTGTAGTTACTGGGAGAAGAGGACCCTAACAAGGACTGTGGTCTTTGTTTCAGGGACCCACCCATCCTATTGTGAGCCAGCATTGAGGGAGGTCACAGAATCAATATTATGACCCCATTCCCCACTCTCTTGCATGTGGCTCCTGCGTTTGCTGGTTTCAGTCAACACTGGAGAACCAGAGAGTGAATCTCATGGACACAGAGCATATAGAGAAGGGTAAAGAAAGACTGGTAGCCCAAATAATAGTTACCTGGCATGATAACATTCTGTGGTTTTATGCCTAAAAATGGCAATTCAGTAGTTAGAGCATTTAGTTTGATTGAAAAGCTCCTTCCTCAGAATAATAAGGTATATATAAAAGGTGCCTCTATAAATAGATCAAATGTTATATCTTAATAACATTACTCTTTGCTGCTCTGCAAGCCATTCTGTGTAACTTCATGAGTTGATTCGCTTTTTTTCTGTCCAGCAGCATTTTTTGCTGTAAAAAATCTTCAGCCCTAATAATGGTTTGGTAGGCAGTGTAGTAACGTGCACTGTGTAAAGCTGCAATTCCTCCTTGAATGAACAGGGAAATGGGCTGAGGCTATACATTGTGTGACTTCCCATCAGATCATGCATACAGGACAGATTACACTGTTACCAAACTGGCAGTGCAGTGTCAGGCTGGCTTCAAGGTTCTCAGTTGATGGAAGGGGATGCTGGTGAGCTATGAGCATTTCTCCAAGGCTCCTGGCACTGCTGCAGCAGCCCTTATTAGGGCATTTGGAAGAATTGTTTCTCAATAAATAAAGAACTACTTGTGAGGTCAGTAGACCAGTGGCCTTTTCCAGATAGTGCCAGTGAATAGGGGTTGGCAGCATCCTTCATAGAGGATTACCATTTGTTTTTACTTGAAGTTAGAAAACAATGCTCACTTGTGACTACTGTATCCTCCATCATGAGTCTTAGCTTATTAGTAGCACCTCAGTTTGTTTACCTTTTACACTTGTGCCTGGCTCAAGGCTTAGTATTTTCTATTCTTCCTGCTTTCAATTTCTTTTCTTAATTAAGTGGATTTAAAGCAAGAGGAGGGTTCAGAGCTTTCCCATATTGCCCTGGTTCTGCACATGCACAGCCTACTCTATTATCACTATCTTCCATGCTTGGTATGCTTGTTACAACTGATGAACTATGATGACACATTTTAATGACACGAAGTCTACTGTACATTAGAGTTCACTCTTGAGTGTTGTACATTTTATAGTTTGGACAAATAAGTAATGGCATGGACCTCTACTGCAGTATCATGCAGAGTATTTTCACTGTATAAAAATTTTTTGTTGATTCACTTATTCATTACCTCCAATCCCTAGAGACCACTGATCATTTTGCTGTTTCCATAGCTTTGCCATTTTTGAGAATCCTACAGTAGTAATAACATAGTCTGTAGCTTTTTCAGATTGTTTTTCCCCACTTAATAGTGTGCATTTAAAGTTCTTCCCTGTCTTTTCATGGCTTGATCACTCATTTCTTTTAAGTGCTAAATAATATTTCATCATCAATATACCATGCTTTATCCACTCACTGGATCATATGGTAAGCATATATCTAGGGTTATATGAAAGCCTTACACTTTGATACTCAACATATCTATTTATTATCTATCTATCATCTATCTATCTATCTATCTATCTATCTATCTATCTATCTATCTATCATCTATATTCTTTTGAGGGACTAGGGATTGAACCCTGAGCTTGTTGAGCTAGAAATCTGGTACTCCTTGTTTATTTATTTTTAAAGATTTGAGACTCAGTTTTGCTGAGTTGCTCTGACTGACTGCCCTCTAACTTTCTGTCCTCCTCCCTCAGTCTCCTGAGTAGCTGGGATTGTAGGCATGTGCCACTCCACAGGCTGATGTGAATTTTTCTCATTAGTCAACCTTGTTTTGAGTATTTAGTTCAGAAGATAAAGAATTCCCTAATGAATTAAAGAAAAGATCAGAAATATAGCATCAAGGGTCAGTTTCTGGAAGATTGGTGTCTGAAAACGTGCTTACTGAAGTTTAAAGAGGCAGAAGGGCCTCAGAAAAGTCCTTGTTCTGAGTTGGCTTCTTAATAGACAAGGTGAGCTGAACAGTGGCCCCACTGGCTTTTCTGCTGGGACACCACTGACCAATTGATTGCATTCACCTGAGTGCTAAGCTGGATGGAGCTTTGTGAGCATCTCAGGAAGACCTGTAATGAACATTCTTAAGTCTGTGTTCACCATGAATTCAGAGGAAACACGAGGGACTGCAGGGGAATAGGAGAGGAGGACTTTCCATGGCACGGCCTCAGCAGGAGCCCTGTTGTCAGTCAGCTCTGCCCTCCTTAGAAGGGGGGCCAGGGAGCCTCATTGGCTATTTCCCCATGGTACTCAGTGATGTCTCCTGCCCCATTTACTGGCTTAGCAAAGTGTTTCTTTTAATCACATTGTTTTGGTAAAAGAAATTCTGGCTTTTAAAATTTTCTCTACAGACATGTAAGGATTTCTCTGGTTGGCGAGATGACCAGTCAGAGCTGATATTCCCGTATGCCTATGTGCTCGACTGCCGCCAACTCGGCCTCCTTACCTTCCCTCGTCTAAGAGCTCGTAACACCGAATCCAGTCCACACCCATACACCTGTGAGTTAAATTCTACACATGAGCAGATCATGGAGGGCAGACAAGGAGGAGAAACCATCATTCTCCAGAGGATGGAGAAAGTAGTGTGGGAGGACAGGAGGGATAAGGTAAGCTCCAGGCAAACCTGGTAGGAGAACTCACCTCACCTTTGATCAGGGACAGTTGAGACCTGCATATTCTTAAGCACCACCTGCTCTGATGCTATAAGATGAGGTCATTTGTTACTTTTTTCTTTCTTTTAATTCTAGCTCTTCTAACGCTGTGTAACACTCTCATTCCTTGATAGAGTTCCTTTGTATATAGTATACTTTATACATTTTACTAATCATGCCCTGAGAGGCTGTACAATCCATTGGCTTCTAAAGGCAGGCATCTGGCAGAATGATAGAAAAAAGAGTTTATACATGGACTCCCATTTCCCATTGGTCAATAGTCTTTGTACAGGGCATTAAGTATTTTCATATATCCGAGTAGCTCACTGTGCCTTAAAATTGACAGAGAAGTCCAAGGGCAGGCTGTGAAGGATGTGCAGTGTTGGAAAGGATAGAAGCCTTCTCAGGGTATTCCATGTACATTTGTTCAACTTGTACAGAAAGCTGATTTCAACAGTGGCAGTAGAATAAATGGTCAAAGATACCATGAACAAGTGAGGCTGAGAGAATCTGAAGTGAAGCACAGGAATGGTATTCTACATGAAATTCAGGGCCACGGGTCTTGGATTTGATTTTGATGTATACTCTCTGTCACTGTCAGCATAGGAGGCTGTAACAAAATACCAGGAATTTGGTAACTTATAAAGAGTATAGTTTTATTTCTTCCAGGACTGGAGGCCAAAAGGTAGTTGCCAGGGTTCCAGCACTGTGAATTCTTATAAGAATCATCTTTTAGGTTGCAGAAAGTCTAATTCTTTGTAAAACTTCACATGGTAAAAAGACAGCTGGCTATCTCTCAGGCCTCTATTCATAAAGGCACTAATTTCATTAACAAGGACTCAACTCCAATGACCAAATTAACTTCCAAAGCCTCCAGCTGTACATACCATTACCCTGGGATTAAGGTTTCAATATATGGATTTTTATAGGACACATGTATTTGTTCCATAAGATTAACGATATAGCAAGCCAATTTTTTGTCCTTTAGGCGTATCTTCAATTTCCTCAAGCACAAGACAATAATGAGGACAGTAACCTTGGAATCATTCTGAAGATTTTTTTTATTGAGGCAGGGTCTTGCTATGCTATGTAGCTTAAAGTGGCCTTGAACTCATTATGTAGCCTAGGGTGGCCTCAAACTCAGGGCGATATACCTGCATGAGGCATCCGAGTGCTGGGATTACAGGCATGTCCCACCATATGTGGCATCATTCTGATGATTAACAGAGGGCAAGTATATAGTGTACTTCACATGGTGCCTAGGACATAAAAAAGGTTGGATAGATAGATGGTCCATTTGAGATAATGGTTTTATTAGTTTTCTGGTAGATATTGCTTCAAGTAGGAGAAAAGATGGATAACTCTGTGGGGTTTGCTGCTCTTGCATACATAATTTACCATTAAGATGCTTCCTCCAACCTTGGTCAGCACCTTGAAAAGATGCAGGAAATGATTTTCCTTCTCTTTTCTTTCTCCTGGGAAAGCTTTTTGAAGCACATAAATACTGGAAAAGGAGTTTTGCATTTCTAAATGTAAGGTAAATAGGATAGAACCCAAAAGGTGGAGCATCTTGAAAAAAATCATTGTTTTTCTGGAGTAACTCCATCTTGATCCAAATATAACTGAAAACAAGATTTAGGAGCCCATCACAAACAAAGGCTCACACAACTTTTAATTCTAAAGCCCTGTAAAATGAAATAGTTGCATAAGGGAAAACACAAGATAAGAAGAAAGCATAGTGATAAAAAACTATAAAGTTCTGCATAAAAAACTACAATTGAGGATACACACAATTTAATGATCTCTTACTCTTTCTTATCTGTAAAATTAAATTTAAAACTGGATAACACTTATCTCAGTTCAGTCTACACTGATTATTAACTCTGGATATTTTAAATCAGAGATTTGATATATTGAACTAAATTGAAATTATATTAAACGGTTACTCTGTAATATTTCACCTCTGTGTAGAGTGTTAAACTGCAATGGAAATCTATAAATTTAAAGGCAGTCTTTTTACTGGGCAATAGAACATTTGAATTAATATATAGAATATAAATATAAAATATTCAAGATTTGTTATTCTTAGATTTAAGGGGTATTTTTTTTTAGCTCAAAAAGAAAGACCCAGTCAGTTTTCTTGTCTATGTACAGGTAAAAACATACTTTCTGCCATCTTGTCTTTGCTAAGCCCTTTTTATAAAAAAGGCAGATCTGAGTGTCTCTGCTTACTCGAGGGCCTGGTAATCATCCATCATCGTCTGAACTCCACAACACGGAGTTTTCAGAAGAAATGGAAATTCTCTTCTGGCTAAAGTTTGCTAACATTTTCCTTTCAGAGATTGTTGTTTTTAGTGGGATCTCTTGGCAGGCCAAACCTAGCACCATGTATGTCTTCAGTGTATCTGATATATCTGAAAAATATGAACATATTTTAAGATAAACTAGAAGATCATTCTCTCTCCTAAGACTTAATTTGCCTGCTTACATCATCATGTTTGTGCAACAGGTTGCAATTCATCAGCTGAGAATGTATTCAGCACTACACACTGGCTGACACAGTTCCTACCCGTGACACCCTGTAATTTCAGAGAAAATGACTCAAATTAGTCACTTAATGTCACAAAGAAGAAGAAAATTGTGGATTATCTACATTCTCATTTTTCAGCTGGTTTCTTTGATTTCATTTATCAACACTCACATTATATCATCCATTCAGGTTCCAGCTTCCCTTGATTTTGAAGAATTATGGTCAGATAGCAATTCAGGGCATTGATAGAAGAGCTCCATTTGAACTGGCTGAAATCAGTTGCAATCCATGCTTCTACCCACAATTTCCATATTCAGGAAGCAAAGTCAAAATTCACTCATTAAGAATATAGAGATGGAAGAAAAGCTGTTGTGAAATTGCATATTTGGGCACTTATCTTGCCTCATGTGGCTTATACTTGAGCCAAATGAAGGTAGGTGGACTGTTGAGTCTAGAATATGCTCTCTGAATAAAAAATCTCAGAATACTCTCTGGCTACTGAATGTAAAGTTGATAAAGTCAAGCAACCTGAGCTCTACACCTCTTCTTGCAGTTTAGACTATGATATCTTTTTCTCTTCATCTTCATTTTTGCCTACAATCATATGTATTCCTGTCACAGTGACCCCCCCCCCTCCCCCGGCAAATCTGCAAGAAGGGCCAATACAGCTCCTTCCCTGTCATTTATTACAAAAAAACCCTTTATCTACAATAACAGTAGCAAAATGGAGGCAGGAAGAATAACTTTTCATCTTAGACTATGTGGGTTCCAGCACTGTCAATTCTTGAATGGAGATCTAGGAGCTTAATTTTTCATAGTGGAGAATTTATACATTCAGCAGATAATAAAACTAGATCATTCTTCTTTGAGGCAATTTTGTAGGGTTTTTCAGAGATGATTCTTCTTGCCTCCATTGCTGGAAATATTTCAAATATATTTTCCCTGATAAGGATGAATGTGTCTCTTCTGGCTGATGCTTTATTATTTCTCCTTCAGAATGAAGACATTACTTTGCCTGAGACTTCTTTCCACTCCAGGTCTTTTTCTTGGACAGAAGTTCCTCCTAATGCTCTCTGGGAATAGATGCTGCCCCCAAATTTGTGACATCTTTTTCCTCTCCTGTAAGAGCAGCTGCACATCCGTGGTCACTCTCTCTCTATTCTTCTAAGGGATTTTCTCAGTCCACTTTGTCTTTCAAGTTCTAGAGAAAGCAGATGAAGCTCTCTAAAACATCCCATTGAAGCTCCTTTTCTTGATATTGAAAAGGTGGCAAATCTCTGTCTGCCTCCCTTCACGGAAAGGGTGGAGAACTTCCACGATCCTTACACCTCTCCCAGAATTCTTTGTCTACCTCCTCTGCCTTCCCCAACCTTTTCAAAGGGTGGATGTGAATTTTCAGCTGAGAGTTGAAACTTCACTCATTACTGCCTCTTTTGCTTGAAAGTCTTGTCTTTGGAATTTGTCATCTGTGATATTTGGATCTCACTTGAAATTGATTCTAAAGTTAGTCCATTTTATAGAACCTAGGAAATAAAATGAGCTATTCAGATGAGAAGACACTATGGCCACTCCTCTCAGACAAAGCTATTCAAAAATTTTAATGAAAATTTTCATGATAGAAAAAAAAATGAATATAGGTATATATTTTTGTTACTTCTATTTACACAGTATTATTATCATTAATTACTTTTATTATTTTTGGTATGGGGTTTGAACCCAGGGATGCACTGACACTGAATGACATCCCCAGCCCTTTTAATTTTTTAAAATTTTGAGACAGGTCTATTGTTTCCAGGGTTACCTCCTATCTCAGCCTCCAAAAGTAGTTGGGATTACAGACACATGCTACCCTGCCCAGATATTATTTGTATATTTTGTATATGAATGCTTCAATTAACAGGACTGTAAGATATATGTTGATCTAATTCTATTTGAGTGCAGCCATTCTTCCTTAATACCTTTGTTTTCTTTAGAACTCTTCCAAGAAAAGTAGTTGGTCTAGATTAGGAAAAGCAAAAGCAATAGAATGTAGACTTTACAAGAGCAAGAAGAGTCTCATAAACCTCTTTTGTATCACTTATATCTTTTTAGTCAATATTTTTCACTCTAGCCATTGTTGTGGCAAAGAATTTAGTGCAGGTATAATTTGATAGCACTTTGCCTATCTTTTGCTTTTGGTCTCTTTCTGTACCATGTCCTGCTGGGATGCCTAAGAGTATCTGCTCAGCCACCCTGGTATATGCAGAAGGAAGCTGCTTTACCATGGGGCAACCCTTAACCATTTGGGATGCAAATTGCACTTTTCTCTCTCCAGTGGACACTGTTGAAGTGCCTATGCATGGCTCCTCAGAAGTTCCCCTGTGTACCTGCACTCTAGTTGCTCACTGAGCTGTAACCAGCTCAATGATGCAGCCCCAAATTAATTTTCCCCTACCACTCTATCTTGCCTTTCCTGTTTTCTACTCCAGTTACTTGAATTCACTTCCAAAATTACTTATGTATCCAACCTCTTATTACAGACTCTTACTTGGAAGAACCTAAACCAAGACCATGTTTTTGTTTATTTGCTCACTGATGACTTAGAACAGTGGCTGGAACTCAGTGAGCATGAATAAAGCATTGCTGAATAAATTCCTAAATTGAAAGGGTATTGTGTGCAAGACACCAAGGCAAATGTCATTCTGTGAAGGTGCAGTCTTAAGAAAGTCTACTCTTCTGCTGTGGTGTTTCTTAAGAGTGAGCATCAATAATCTGCACAGTCAGCATCTTTCTGATGTATTATCTGAAACATGCTGCATGGCTCTTCTCAAATAAAGTGAGTCACCTCTTCACGCTACCATCAGGCTCTCCAGGAAAATGATGTTTCACTAGGCGAATTAGAACAGTCCAACATTATGTATTGTTCTTTGCTCATAAATAATGCAAAGATGATAACCAGCAAAGATAAAGGCCAATGATTTATTCCACATAACCTTTATGTAAACCTCATAAATTGTACACAGTGGCATCTGCAAATGTGACAGTGGCTGTGGCATCAGATCCTGTTGACAGTGGCAAGCATGTCATGTATTGAGGACAAGCTCTGAAGAAAACACTCCTTCCCTTTTCCTTTGTGGTCTTTCACCAGGACAAAAATGTTTTCAGAATGAAGCAGAAGACTCAAGAATGAACAACAATAACATTTCTTTAAAGAGAACTCAATGCTACAAAATCACATGGTCTCATCATGAATAAATTTATTTGCACACACACATTCACATTTATATTTGTACAGTATCCTAATGAAATAGGAAACCCTTATCCACTTCCACCAGAATGTGAAAGGGTTAATTTTGACATTTTTAAGAGTGGAATTTTAAACCACTTGCTATTATTTTACCCTGCATTTATTGATGAAATTTATAAAGAAACATATTGGTAAGGAATTTTAGATAAGAACCTGCACTGATACTTCAGTCTTCACTCTGGCACATTCTCCATGGAGTCACAGTGTGTAATGAAAGTAAGGTTCAGAGGAATCATGGATAACTTGTATTTGGAGGAATTGAAAAATTAAATAAGATAAATTAATTAATAGATTAATTAGAAATATATGGACGAGGAGCAGAACATGAATAACGAAAATAGGGAGAGTCAGAGAAAACAATACCACCACACCCCACCCAGCATCAGTTCAGTGTAGTGGAGTTTATTGCATTTTAAAGGTATTGAGCTGTCACAATCCATAAAGTAACACATTATCGTGGGGATTTACAGGACTTACTCTATTGGAGTGACTGTAATTTTCACTCAGTTGTACTAAGCAACTTGTCATCCATGAAATTTTCTGTTCTTTTTCTGAGTTCCAAAATCTTTGAAAGAATCAAAGGAAATCACTGAGATGCAGCATAAGCTTAATTAGCTAAATTGACTAAGATAATATTGCTAATTATTCCTATAGACATTTGGCAAAGGTTAAAATTGAAACTTAAGAAATGTTGCCATTTACTTCTCAATGAAAGTGCTGACTCCACTAAGAACAACAACAACAAAAATCATTGCCTGTTTCATCTGTGGCATTGACATTCAAAGAGAGATTGTTTTCACAAGGAGCAGTCAACTCTTTTGTTTCTTCCTTTGATTGGTATCTGGATCAGGTTTTGCTTTAGGCACATTCTTATAACAAACACTATTTTTCTAATTAATTAAATGAAAACATGATGGCAACATTAAGAATGGGAAGCATCAGTATTAGAAATTCAATTTCCAGCAATGGTCTTGTGCAATTACAAAGCAGCTGTATAGTTTGGCCATCCTTGATTAACAACAACAACAACAACCAGTACAAAACTTTGGAAGTTATAAAAAGGCAGTACAATTTCCAAGTCTCTGAAACAAAAAATAAGTACATTGTCATACACTTAAAACTTGACTCTCATAGACTGGCTTTTTGGTGCTGTGTTCCAAAATAGCTTAGATATTTCTCTTTATAAACATAATGCAACATGCATAGAAGATAACTCACCCAAATAAAGTAGCATTAAAGAGAAGATTGCATTCTTAGCAAGCTCATTATTGTGAAGAATTAATATCGTTAAACATTTCCATATTAGCCAAAGAGATTTACAGGTTCAATGCAAATCTCATTAAAGTGCCATTGATATTTTTCACATAACCAGAAAAAAACTTTTAAGCAAGCAAACAAACAAACAAACAAGAGATTAATTTTTAGGAGAATGAAAAGAGTGATAAGGGGGCTCCTGCTGGCACAGCTGTCTAGGTTGTCTAGCCACCTGACCTAGACAACAAGCAGGTGAGGCTGAAACCTGAGAAACTCCTCTGACTGACGCATTGCCCCTTGTCCACTGTGCTGAGGATGGAAAGCAGGGCCTTGCATATGTTAGGCTAGTGAATTACATCCCCAATTCAAAGTACTGTATTTTCTATTTATGGTTTGTCCCTCTTTGTAGTTGAAAATATCAATAGTATCTTGTATAGCTTCATGAAGACTCCCATTTTGATATTATAAAGAAATTCACTCATTTTTCTTCTGATAATGGTGGCGGTTATCGAACCTGGAAGGAAGCTCCCCCACTGCCACCCCAAGCTCCTAGGGTAGAGAAGGTGAGCCACACAGGAGGGAGAAGCACCCTCCCCACTGTGGAAATGAGAAGACACATAAACAAGCCTCAGAAAAAGACTTCAGGATCACCTACAGCAACCCCAAAGGGAAACAAGATGGAACAATCTGATCCTCAACCACCTGAACTCTCTGAACTGGCAACAAAAGAAGATCTGGGAAAAATGAAGTCAGAAATAATTACTCCGATAACAGCAAAGATTTTGCTCATGGCCCAAGACATGATTAATAAATCTAGAGAGGACACAGATAAAAAAATAGAGGATCTGAGGAACATGATAGAGCCCCAACATAGGAAACAAATGGAATCCATAAAACAGATGCAAATAGATTTCCAGGAGATTAAAAACTCCATTGAAAGTCTGCGCACCAGAATGAACCAATGTGAAGATAGAATTTCATATATAGAAGAATAGATTGCAATTAGTGACCAGGAAAAGAAAAATTGCTTTAAAATTGTAAAGGAACATGAGAAATCAATGCAGCAGCTGCTAGACGTTGCAAACAAGAATTACATAAGACTGTTTGGAGTCAATGAAGAAAGAGGAGAGAGCACAGATGACATAAAAAATCTGTTCACAGAAGTGATGGCAGAAAACTTCCCAAGGAGGGGAAAAGAACTTGACATACAGATAAGTGAGGCAGATAG
>NW_004624734.1:19850179-19862838 GCF_000247695.1 Heterocephalus glaber | reverse complement strand
GTCCTCAGTCTTCACAGATTGATTTGTGTAGGTAAAGCCCTTCTTCACATTGGGCCCATGGACAGATGGGATTGCAACTGTGTAGGGTTGGACCTGGGTTATATTATTGGTGGGCTTCAGTAGGATCTATGTCTGATGAGACTATTACCTGGGGGAACAGGTGGATATGCTTACTGCCAGTTCACCCAGCAGATCAAATGGTTCATGAGGCCATTCATTGAAGTTTGTAGATGGTATCCATGTTATCAAGGAAAGAAATGTGTGTTGCTACCAATTTATGCTGAATGAATTGCTGGTCTGCCTCTGGACTTCAGTGAAATGGGACAGGAACTAGGTCATTGCCCTGCTTTAAGGTCTAGTTGTGCCTGAGGTCACTGGGTGATTTAGCTGAGACATGATAGGCGTGTCTTCCTCTCAGCTGCTGGGAAGGCTGGAGTGACTCCATACTGTAACTGAGAAGCAAGTCACAGGGGCAGTTTAGTGTTTTCAGACAAGATGGAGATTGGTGATTGTTTTTCTGAGAGAATGGATGAGTGTGCCTCCCACTCAAACCCTGGGTGAGCAGGTCTGCATGGGGCTGGATCTGGATCAAAGCCCTGTTTAAGTGTTCAGAGTTGGAATTAAAGTTAGTGGGCCTGCAAACAACATTCTATATGAGCATACCTCACCCTGGGTCTCTGAGTGGGCAGTCCTGCCTCTCGACCACAGGTCTGAAACCCACCACATGGCTGCTTCAAGATTCCAGCTGAGAGAGCTGCTGCACCTTTTACAGAGAAACATAGCTTTTCCTGGGTTCCATGGAGATAGAACTACTGTCAGGACTGCTGCCAAGTAGAGTTGAAACCAAGTCCACAGAAGAGTGGGGTTGTTTCCAAATGTTCACCCAGTCCATGGTTGATGATACTACAATCTAGGAAAGTACCTGTCTTCTTGGAGCAGCCCTTCTTAGTCTTAAATTTCACCAGTGTTTTTCATTCTCCTGCTGGGACCCAAAACTCCCACAAAGGAATTTTAGTCCGTGGGTGGCTGTGAAATTGTTGCTTCTGTGGAGGGGAATGATCTGGGGATAGCCAGTTGTACCATTTTGCCGACATTGCTTCTATTATTTTCTTTTTCATGACCAAATATGTTACTTTGTTCAAAATGATTGTGTATGGATGGACCAATGTTTTTACACTTATCAAAGCTTTCTTTTCACTGTATAATGATGATATGTATTTTATTAGTTCCAAACACCTTAATAATAACTTGAAAGAATATATTACTTCCAAACAGAGAGCATCCTTTGAAAATAAACTTTCAATCTTTATTAAGTAGATGAGGGAAGCTCAGGAGCAGAAAGGACAAGTGAATTTCCAAGGTCACACAAGTGGTAAACAGAGACCAAGGAAGTTTCACGTGTCCCTTGACTCTCCAACTTTACCCTCTCTCTGTCAGGGGAAATTGCCTTTCCAACTGACATGAAATATGAAATATAATGAGAGGGTTGGGCATTTTTGAAACACATAATGCTCCAAACACACTTCGACAACACTGTTGTCCTCAGGAAATTAGAAAGCTATTTAGAAAAATGAAATTGCTCCAAGAGCTGTCACTGAAACAACTGCTGTGGATCAGCCAGCAAACCGGGAACTACTTCCTGTGCTGGAGATTTTCAGCCCCTCGAGGTGGGGGGTAAACCACCAAATAAATTTAAAAGGATTTCTACTGAGCGTTTCTTGTGAATTCCGAAGACATTTATATTACACTCTCTACACCTTTAATTTCCTGTGCAAAAACAGAACAGCATTCACTGCTCTCGAGTTTTAAGAGGGTTATTTTCTCTCATATTTTTAAAAATACCATCAAGCACTTTAGCAAGGCAGGGAGGTAATTCTCTCAGCAGATTCAGAGACTCGGGCATGTTTCTAATGAACATGAAAGTTTCCTTGTTTAGTCTCATCCTGTTGATTACTTTCATCTCTTTCCTGCCTCTCAGGATTCCAAGGAAGAAAATTAGCCAAGAAAATACAGGAGCTATGTTTGACCCTGTGCTTCATATGCAATTTTAATGTCAGTTTTACATATATTACTCCACCCTTAGTACACTCAGGGGTCAAATCAGCATTTAAACAGACATTCTAAATGGAAATAAATGTTCAGTCATTTATTCATGATGAGTATGATAGAATAGCAATTCTCCAAATCATCTAGAGGTAACAGGAGCCTGGAAAACCAACAGCAACTATTGATTTCTTCACCCAATTGGTTTTAGCAATTGAACTTCAACTGCACAAAAACTCAGGAAAGAAAAACACTTTTCTGGTATTTTAGTCAGTCTTATCCATACTAATCAATGTGAATGGCTCATTGATTTATGAAGATTATTTTGACTTTTTGATGACTACATCTCCAGTTAGTTTTGGGGTTGCTAAAGAGGTTATTTTGCATCTTCATTGGGTCCTGTTAAATGCTATGAGCCTTAAATTCAGAAGTAGCAAACTTTCAATTCCAAGCAGTTAAACAGAGAGTGATGTTGAAATTGCTGTTTACTTCATGCTCTCTGATACCAAGAGTTACACTGTGTAATATCTAAATAAGTGAGAGTTTCACCATCAGCCACCCCTATTCTTTCATAATAATAAATTAGAGTGAAGTGAACCATCGTTTACTAGGAGTATGTGGTAGTTAGAATTGTGGCACCCTGAAAAGATCTCAGCATTCTTCTCCACAAAGCCTGTGAACTTATTATGTTACACAGTAGGGGAGAATTAAGGTTCAGATGGACTGAAATTGTTATCAGCTGACTTTAAAAAAGAGAGAGAGATTGTATTCCAAGGGGGCCCAATATAATCACAAAAGTTCTTGAAACACGAGAAGTAGCATGCAATAGTGATGTGATGTTAGAAAGATTTGATCAGCAATTGTTGAGATTTTGGGGGGCTTTTTTTTTGGTACCAGGGATTGAACTCCAGATCTCGCACTTGCAAGGCAGGTCCAGTGCCACTGATACCAATACCCAACCCAGCAATTGTTGGTTTTAAAGAAAGGCATGAGCCAAGGAGGGTGGGTGGCCTAGAAGCTGAAAAAGTCAAGGCAACAAATTGTCCCCCAGAGTCTCCAGAAGGAGCGCAGGCTTGCTAAAATCTTCACTTTTGCCCAGGGAGACTCTTGAGATGTATGACTTTCAGAACAATAAGATAATGAAATTGTGTTGTTCTAAGCCACTAAGTTAATGATTGTTACAACAACAATGGGAAATGTATACAGGATATGTGCACATTATTTACTTAGACTGGTTTAATTGCACACACACACACAGATGCACTATGGTGTTCATGTCATCTTATTTTATTAACTCTAACTATGAGTAATCTCTCTCCTTTGCTTTCCTTTTTCTTCCCCTTCTCTTTCCTTGTTTTCTCTCTTTCTCCTTCCTCTCTTTCTTTCTTTCTTTCTTTCTTTCATTTCATTGTTAGCAATCAAACCTATGGTCTTACAGATGATAGGTAAGTTCCCTATCACTAATTTAGATCCTTAGTCCCTTTTTAAAATTTTATTTTGGAATAGAATTTCACTAAGTTTCCTAAGATAGCCTTGAATTTGTGATCTTCCTCAACCAACTGAGTCAGTGGTATTATTGGAGAATTTTAACTGACCTAAACTTATGAGTTTCATATTGCAAATAATTACAGGGAATACTAATTATAAGAAACAGTTTCTAGAATTAAATGATAATGCCAGTGCAACATACTAGAAGTTGTGAGATACAATGAAAGCAGTTGTAAGAGGGAAGTTTGCGACTGTGAGTGTCCACAGCACAAAAACAGAGGAAGCCCAAAGAAATAATCTAACAATGTACCTCTAGGTCATAGAAACACAAGAATAATCCAAACCCAAAGCTACTACAAGGAAGGAAATTATAATGATCAGAAGAGAAACCAATGAAATTCAGATAAAAAAAATCAATACAAAGAATCAATAATTGAAAAACTGCTTCTTTGAAAGAAGAGACAAACCCTAAATCTAACCAAAAAACAAAAAAGACCCAAATCAATGCAATTAAAAATGAAAAAGTTTAAATCACAATGGACACTGTAGAAATAAAAATGATTATTAATGACCGTTTCACAAACCTTTATGCCAATAATTAGACAACTCAGAAGAAATGGATAGATTCCAAGATACACATGAATTACCAAAACTGAACCAAGAAGATTTAAAAACTCTAAACAATCCAGTAACAGGCAATGAAATTGAAGCAGTAATAATAATTTTTTTAAACCTACCAATGAAGAAAAGTCCAGGTCTGGATGGATGAATTCAATGCTGAATTCTACAAAAATTAAAATGTCTAATTCCTCAAGCTCTTTAATGAACTTGTAAGAGAAATAGTACTCCCAAAGTCATTCCTGGAAGCTGGTATTGTCCTGATTCCAAAACCAGACAAGGCTCCAATCAAAAAAGAGAACTATAATGTAGTCTATTTAATGAATAGAGATGCAAAAATCCTCAACAAGGTACTGGCTAACAGAATCCAACGAATTATCAAAAAGATCATACATCATGACCAAGTAGGCTTCATCCCAAGGATGTAAGGATGGCTCAACTTACACAATTCAATAAATGTTGTATCTCACATAAGGAGAAATAAGGAGAAAAAATCACATGATCATCTCAATAGTCACAGAAAAAGCCTCTGACAAATTTCAACATCCTTCCATGATAAAACTTTCAAGAAAATAGGTATAAAAGGACCTTATCTCAATCTGATAAAAGCCATTTATGACAAACCTATTGCCAACATAATATCAAATGGGGGAAAACTGAAAAGTTTCTCCCTAAAATTAGGAAAGAGACAAAGATGTCCACTCTCATTCCTTTTCAATGTAGTACTCAAAACAATGACAAGAGCAAAT
Organism: Heterocephalus glaber; assembly: GCF_000247695.1. The sequence continues at coordinate 19,857,940 of NW_004624734.1, read as the reverse complement.
AGACAAGAAAAAAAAAATGAAAGAAATATGCATAAGAAAGGATGAACTCAAATTTTCATTATTTGCAAATGATATGATCCTCTACATAGAAGACACACACACAAAAATCCACCAAAAGATTTTTAGAATTAATAACCAAATTCAGTACCTCAGTGGACATGCAGTATGGACTCTTCATTTTAACATTGTCTTCATCTCTGCTTTCCACTTCAAGATTCAAGGCTCATCGTTTTTGGCTCATCTTCTTCACTTTCTGTTGGGCTAGTGCCCATTTTGGGTTCTCATCATAATTCATCATCATGTTAAAACATCTTAAAACATACTCAATATATACATAGTGCATATATTGAAAAGCATTGCAAGATGTAAGATTTATATATCACATATAATTTTCTTCTCACCAAATTTGTTTTTAAACACTGGTTGGAGAAGTATCTTTTTCTCTGAATGAGACCCCTGGGTAACGTTTGGAGAATATGAGGTGGCTGGTTAAGGGAGGGTCGCAGAGAAAGAAAAGAAAGTATCAATTATAGAGGCCTCTGGGCAGTAATAAGTATGCCTGACATGTTCCAGAATAGCAAGGAATATATTGATACAGTGAAGTAAAGAAGAAAAAACTAATAAAAGATAAGTCAAGGACATTTGGAGTTTCTGATTTTTATTCAAAAAAATATTAATAGGTGCATTGCAAAGCAATAGGCTTTGTTTTATAATCCTGTCTTCTTTATTTAAATAAAGTAATGATGTTTACTGTTATTAGTTCTGAAAAAATATTTCTTTTTTTAAAAAAAATATTTCTTGGTGTTAATAGTTTTATATGTGTGTGTTTTAGCATGTGTTTCGTTTTCTTCATTGTTCTATATGCTTGTATGCTTAGTTTTGATACTTAGGAGGGGTTGCATTCAGTTAAGAAAGTGCAATGAACTTATTCCTTTTTTCTGTAAATGATAATACAATTAACATATTTCCATTTAATTTTCTCTCCCTTTTTTTCTACCCCTCAATTTAAAAGCCTTTTATGATCATTATCATTGTATTGTTAACTTCTTTCACACTTGTATTATTTGATCTGTCAATTTTAAATGATATCCTTTGACGCCCATCTATTAACCATTCAGTGCTTCCTGCCTGTCTTGTTGCTATGGTTTTCCCATAGTCATTTTTGGAGTTGAACTTTGTCCTCTAATAATTTCTGTGAAAAGACCCATGGGAAATTTTTCTACTCAGTTTTCACATACTCAGCACTACTCACTTATAGCTCTTATAGCTGAAGAAACATTTAACTTCTTATAATTTTCTTGGCTTATTTTTCTCTTAGTTAATTATAGATGTTTGTCAACACTTTTACAGATTTAAGTGTAAGTAGATCTTCCCATCATTAATATTTTAGTCTATTTTTAGACTGGATGAAGAAATTTTGGACTTCGAAGTTCATGCATTTTGGTATTCTTATGGGTGATTTTCTCTAGCCTAAATAATTTTTTTCAGCATGTATTCAAGTCTTTTATTTTGGGCAAATATACTTGAATTATGGCTGCATTTTTTTCAATAAATTTGTTACTTTACTAAGACTTTACTTAGGTGTGTAGTGGATTTGTCTGCCCATGTTCTCTGTATTTTTTCTTCATTTTTGTTCTTTCTTCCATTTCTTTTAATATATGCTGTCTTTCTAGACTTTCTGTCTTTATTCTGTGTGCCTTCCAGCTTCAACTTATACTGTATTGATTTTACTTTTGGTTTCACTCCTTCTTAAGATTGGTTGGGTTTTATTTCATCTGGTTCACTTTGTTCATCATTTATTTCCATAAGATTCTACTCTCTACTTTGTGATGTGTGATGTTATTCCAAAGAGCCAATAGTCATTTTTCCCCCAAATTCAAGATAACATGTTTCATCACAATTTGCATTGGATTCTTTGTCAACAAATTTAATGTTCTTTGGGTGTTGCTTTACCTCAGATTGAATAGAAATTAAACAGCTAAATATTGTTGACATGTACTGCTGCTAAAACATGTTGTTTCCTTTGTCTTCTGTTGATGCAGTTGGATTTTCTAAAATCTCAAAATAGGTACTTATTTTTTTCTGGAATTATTTTTTATTTTATCTGGCTAACATATGGCTTGGTTGATTTACTTTCATTCTCTTAATTGATGAGCATATCTTCTATACCTATTGTGACAGTTAAAATGGAACAACAATTTTATTGGCTAGAAAACCACCTAGAAGATTAATAAAGCAGACATCAGAGTGTGTCTGTGTGGATGAGAGAGGTGTAAGCTTGGTGCAATGTCTGTTCCCTGATCCCTTCCTCTCTGGTACTGTTCCCCTGCTCTGCTTCCTGGTGGACTTGAGATAAGCAGTATACCCTTGGCAAGCCCTGTACTTTCCATGATGTTCCTATTTTGGAGCCAGCTGATCCTGGAATGAAACCTCTAAACAAATGAGCAAAAAAACCTCTTCTCTTTTAAGGTGTAGGTATCCAGTATTTTTTACTTAGCAACAGGAAAGCCAATGCACCTATATTGAGGGCACTTATGAACATGCTATCAAGAATAAGACTAAAGACAGAGTTCTCTGTTAATTAGATACAACTCTTCATTGTCCATAACTTTGTTTCCACTCAGTTTCAAATGTTCATGCCTTATCAAGCTTTTAAATTGTTTTTATGTCCACTGCAGACTCTAACGCCTCCAACGCTATTCAATCATTATCCTTTGATAGTTTCATTAGCCATTTCAGAAAAATTTCTTTTGAAAACTACAATTAACTACTTTTAAATTTGACTGTGAAATTGTTGGTATTTGAGATCACAAATGTAAATCCCTGGCTTGATTCTCACCTTCCTTCTTTTTCTTCTCCTCCTCTCCTCCTTTTTTCTTCAATTATTTACCATCTATCTTGTAACTATAAAAACCACTTTGTATGAAAAACTATATAATCGTCATGGGAAGTTATGATCTCTATTTGTAATCAGGAAAAGTGATATGCAGAAAGTTTGTGTTATTCACTCAGATACATAGTCAGTAATCAGTGGGGCCTGCATTCACAACAAAGTAGTCTGACACTAGAACATCTTTTTAATCTGCTATTCCATACTGCCTTTCTTTTTTAAACAGTATTATCATGGTTTTATTCTATAGTTTCTCTTTAACTTTGTTCCTCTTCTCTAAAACCTGGAACTTGAAATAAATGGTCTCAAGATTTTGTCTGTCTCTAATATTTTGTGGGTTTTGGAGAGATCTCCATTTATTTATTTATTCTATATTTTACATAATAGATGTTTGATGTTTTTCATGTAGACCAGCGTGGTGTCCACTTTCACCATTACTCTTGGAATCATGTTACCTTGCCCAATTTTGGGAGAATGCAATGAATGGTTGTTGATGTGATGCCAGGTAAGGATCCAGTTTGTGACAAATGGGCTGTCCCTGGAAGCTGAAACTCCTATCTTAAGTGAGTTAATATTGTGAGCATATTTCTCAGCACATATGTCCACGGGACCTCCTTAAGAAAGACAGAATTTATCTCCATGGAGGATCATCTAATGATCTAATCTGTTTCTTCTTCAGTTCTTCAACCTTTTGCATGTTAAAATTAGAGGGCAAGTGCATATATATAGTTACAACTAAAAACGAGGTCATTTTGCATTCCAGCCAGGCTTCCTTATAAAAACTGGCCCAAGAGCCACAAATGACAGGCGGTCCTAAATTAATCCTCCTGGGCCCAATTCTCTATTGTTATAGATTCCTATGCCTCTAGCTTGCTGCTTAGCAGCGCCAGATCATGCTACCAGTGCAGACTCCTCCTTGGTGTGTCATTGTCAGATCTGCTTCAAATCAAACAGGCGAAGGATTTCCTCTCATTTAACCCAGCTCTTTTCCCCAAAGAGCAACTCAGATAGTGATTTCTGTGGAGGAAAAGACTTTGAGTCATCTTCATGTGCCTTGTGAGGTCTGTACTTCATGGAAATTACAAGTAGATGAGCTCATCATTAAAACCAAATGAGACAAGATTTTTTTTCTTTTTTTAAAAAGTGTTTTAAATTCTTAGATGGTGTTTTCTGTACTACCCTTTCTGCCTCTTTTCTATCTTTACATTAGCCAATTTCTTTAAGAAAATGATATAGTAGCTATGCAGATCATGCTTGTCTTAGTTACTTTTCTTATTGCTGGAACAAAATATCTGACACTCACAAGTTAAATCAAGAGGTTTATTTCAGCTCCCAGTTTGTGGAGGTTTCAGTCCATAGTCGGGCTGGCTCCAAGGCAGGGTGGCACTGTAGAGGAGCATTACAGAAGAGAAACAGACCATGGCAGGGAAGGCAGGAGTCAGGAAAGCATTAGCAGGAAAGCTTCCCTTTCTCTTTTATCCTTTCCAGGCTAAAAGCTTTTTGAGTGGTGCCACCCACAGCCAAGGTAAATCTATTCAGCCAAACCCAGAACTATGCCAGTTCCAATCAGTGGAGTAAATTACTACCACATCCCCTTAATCCACATGCCTTAGATCCAGCCAGCTCTGAAAAGCCTCATCTATGAGCTCAGGAGGCTTTGAGGGGACATCTAGATACAGGCATAGCAACCCTCTAGAAGACCTAGCAGCTTCTTTGTATGTGTGGCACCCAGCAGGGTCCTCTCTTGAGGTACCTTAAGGACAGTGAGGCTCTTCTGTGTCTTTCATTACTTCCATTTCTTGGCTTTAATGCAAATCATAAAAGTACATCTGGAAATATGCTTTCATATTTTTCATGTTCAGTTTTACTTGCTACCTCATTACTGGGGAAAACCCATCCAGTTAGAAAGGAGTCTGTGTTCCCACCCAATCTCTACCTCCATGACCCTGAACAACTCACTCTACCGCTTGTATCTTTGTCTTTCAAACATACTTCTCACCCCAGTGATTTGGGTGATTTTTAAGTTCCTTCTAACTTTAAATTTCGGTAATTATACTCACTATAAAGAATTCCCATCTTAATCTTTGCAGCATAATTATCTGAATAATGACAACTTTAGTTTCTAAGTCACTGATTGTCATTCAGGATTTTTGTTGAAATGTAATAATTCTAGATAGAAAGCTAATTTCCCATCCTTGATTTGGAGAACTTCCCTAGATGGAAAGTAGAAACAGTGATATGATTTTAGAAATTTAAAATATTTATTTTAAAACTGTCAAATTTTTATTGTCTTTTATATAGAGAGTTTTGGTCAAAGGGTCTTCAGTGAGCTGTTTCATTTGCATGAACAATTCAAACATTTTTCTGTAAGATATTGATTAATTAATTGAAGAAAAACTGTGCTTAAGACTTTTCTGCTAAAAAACCCCCATAAAGTACTACATATCTATTAAGAGACTAAAAATGAAGTAGTTAGAGCTGGTTCCATATATTAAGACAATAGTGCACATACATAGATGCTATGAAAAAGAAAAAGAGAGGAAATTGAGCAAGGTGAAAAAAATAAGGGTAGCGGGGAGAGATTTTTAAAATCCCTCAATGTAAATGAGCCATTGTCACAGAACACTGGGCAACTACTTATCAGAGTATTGTTTGGGCATAAATCTGATTTACAGCTTTGCACTCCTGCTCCCATCTTCAGGGTGTGATTTTCCCTTTTATTGCCAAAGCCGTCACCTTAAGCATCTTGCCCTTAGACTTCTGCAGGAAGAATTTCTTTTCTAGGCCCTGGGCTTTAGAGAATCTGGTTCTATTTCCCTTCTAGCTAAAACAAGAAGAGCATAATATGAAAGTGGTGTTCATACCTGGGGACAGTACTTCCCCTTCTGGGTCCCACTCTGAATACTGTGTACTTCACCCTTGTCTATAGAGCAGCGGTGGTAAACCTATGGCACCTATGCCTCAGCACACTGTTGGTATCACTGAAAGAAAAAGGTTTGCATCACTGCCAGAGCCCTGAATAAATTTCCAGAGACTGTGGTGTCCTATTTCTTCAGTCCTTCCTCCTGAAGGCAAATTAAGCCACCAATTTTTTCACCTTTGTCTCCAATAGGTTGTTAGGAACAGCAGAGTGGAGACAAGATCTTTACCATGAAGAACTAAGCTGGGTCAGACAAAGTCTTAGAGCTGCCTATCCCTGTACCACCATATTCTAGCAGACAACTCCAAAGTATCCAGAAATAGTAAAGTTAAACCCAACTTCACTGGTTGTATGATGGCATATTTGCATGCCAAAGGGTAGAGCATGTTCCCACGAACTGCTTGAGAGCTACATGTATAACTAAGAATTTTAGACATGAGATAAGTGGGCCTCCATTTGTGCCTTGACCCAAGTCCTCAAATGTTAGGGCTAGGCCTGTTTTAAGTGCCACTTTCATCATTTGCCTACTTTTTACCTCTCGAAAGAGTTAGCAAAAGCCACAGGTTTAGGACTGTTCCTATACCACTCAACGTCCACCTGGGAGAAATGCTCACAGCTTTCCTTCCGTATTATAACTAGACACAGGGCCACTTGAAGTGGAACTAATTTTTTTCTCTTTTTATTTTATTGGTACATTTTAGATATATACATATAATGACAACATCCAACATAGGGAATTTGTTCCTGTATATGATATATCTGCTTCTTTTTTCCTCATTCTCCTCCTCTCCCTTCAACCCCTTTTACCCTCTTGATTTACAAAAACTTTGTTTCCATGTTTTTCTTCTATTCTTTTTTTTCTTGTGCATTCCTAGCTTTCTTCCTTCCCTCTCCCTTGTTCCCTGTCTTATTTGGACATTTTCTTTCCATTTCCTAATATTTATTGTACACTTTGGTCTTTATTTACACTTTCGTTTACTCACACCAGAAAAACCATGTGATATTTGAACATATGTGTCTGATTTATTTCACTTAAGAGTGTGGTCTCAAGGTCCAACCATTTAGTTAGAGATGTCTCAAGGTTATCCTCTCTATGGCAGAGTTGTACTCCATTGAATAAAAATCCATGTCTTCTTTATCCATTCATCAATTGATGGGCATTTGGATTGTTTCCAAGATTTAGCTATTACAAATTGTGGTGCTATAAACATGGATGTGAATGTATTGCTGTGGTATGATTCTGTTAATTCTTTCAGGAAGATACCAAGAAGAGGAATAGCTGGGTCAAATGGAATCTCTAGTTTTAGGGGGTTTTTTTGCTTAAATTCTTTTATTAGTACATTTAGGTATATAATACATTTACATTTATCATTGGGTGCTTCTACCTGTACATGATGTATCTTGGCTCTTCTTTTTTCCCCATTCCATGTGCTCCCTTCTGCTCCCCTCTACCCTTCCCTATTTACAAATAATTTGTTTCTATTTTTTCCTTTTCTCATAATTTTTCCTTTCCCTTCTTTCCTTTCCCCTTCCCCTCCCATTTCCCCTACACCTTTGGAGCTTTTCTTCCTCTTCCAAACTATCAATTATTCATTTAATCATTTTAATCCTTATTTACACTTTTAGTTTCTCACATTAGAGGAACTATTCAGTATTTACACATGTGTGTCCTATATATTTCACTTAAGAGTATGTCCTCAATATGCATCCATTTCGCTATATGTGTCTCCAATTTCTCATTCTTTATGGCTGAGTAGTGCTCCATTTTATAAAAAAACACACATTTTCTTTATTCAGTTTCCAGTGGATGGGCACTTGGGCTGTTTCCAAGCTTTAGCTATTATGAACTGTGCCATATATCTACATCTATATCTATATCTGTATCTATATCTATATCTATATATATGCACATATATCACTCTGGTATGATTCTTTTCATTCTTTTGGGAAG
>NW_004624734.1:19806935-19818305 GCF_000247695.1 Heterocephalus glaber | reverse complement strand
GGTGCCCACATGGCTCACCTTCTCTGCCCTAGGAGCTTGGTATGGCAGTGGGGGAGCTTCCTTCTCTTTGCTGGGACCAGCTGAGCTTCTCTGCCCTAGGAGCCTGGAATGGGGGTGGGGAGCTTCCTTCTGGGTGCTGGGGCTGGCTCAGCTTCTTGGCCCTAGGAGCCTGGGATGGCAGCAGGGGAGCTTCCTTCCAGGGGCTAAAATTCTTAATCTTACTGTAAAAGATAGTTTTATTTTTCATATTTTAAGAATTATGTGTTTCTAGGAAGGGGAACAGAATACTTACAAGTGAATTTATGTGGAGAAATTCTTTAAAAATTTATGGGTTATGGAATTCCATACACACATATTTTATACTCAAAGGGAAAATGTAATATTTGAGACTGGTGCTATTTAAAAGAAATAGTTTTGGGCGGGGGAGCAGGATGATGTTTGAAATTGACAGAAGTACATGGTTAAATGCGGCCTACCCATGGACATAATGTCTAGGGTTCAAGACAAACATAAGGTTATTTTAAGTGGCATTAGAATTCCAAGTCAGCTCATCAAAGTCTTGGAAAGTTGGCAACATGGAGACTGGAGAAGCATATCTCATAAAATCAGACATGAAGTGTTTATGTAACTGTAAGTATATCATCTCTAGAGATATGTTCATGGGAAGTAGAACATTGATGTATAGGTAAAAGGGAATTTAGTGGTATTCATTTAATGTGCTGAAGGACGTGTAATGCTAAACTAAATAAATTAACATGTACTTCATATCTGAGAATATTAGGTAACTGGAATAAGATCAAAAGGTCCAACCAGAATGGTGGCGAGAAGTAACAGTAGGTGGCAGGAAAGTTAGATCTTGACAGAAAAAAGTGTGAGTTCATTTGCTGTGACAGATTACTCCTCTTCTACTCTTTATGTGTATATGTATCAAAGCAATTACATTATTACACTAAAAAATGCCACTGAATTTGGTTGCAAATATAATCTATGTACATCATAGGTATTTTTAATATGAAATTTAAAACATTTCCATTTAAAATTTTTACCAGATAACATATGGAGGATTGTAATCAGTCAGCATATAGAAGATCATTTTCATATTAAAAATATTTTTATGCTTACATGGGAGGCAGAATTTTAGGAATGACCCCCAGTATACCTACTTCTTCCATAGGTTCTACTTCCCTTTTGAATGTGAGTAGAATTTGTGACAATGATCAGATGTTACTCATCATGATTATGTGACATTTCGTGGCAAAAAGAAGATAGCTGAGTGGATCTAATATAAATTCCAGTTAAAGTCAGAATTTTTTTCATTTCAGAAAGAGAAGGCAGAATCAATGAAGGATTTGAGGTATCTCTTTCAAGTTGTGGATAGAAGGGCAATTGAGCAATTGCATGAGAGCAATTCAGGGAGCACCTAGAGTTCACCCATCTCTTGCTGATCAACAGCTAAAATACAATGACCTGTCAGTCCTACAAATGAAGAAATTACAGTCTAACCATAATCTGAATAAGTATGGTAGATTTCTGTTTATAAGAGTTCATACTAATTGAAACCTTTTGGCTTAGCACCATAGCCAAAAATCAAGTCAGACTCCTGTGCATTTGTGACTCATGAAAAGTATAGTATAGTAAATGAATGTTAAAAAGTAGAAGATAATAAATGAATGCTCACATTTGTGGGCATTTGTTACCCAGGAATAGAAAACCAATAGCATCTAATATATACTCCGTGTGAAATACTGAAATACATGAATAGAATGCTGTCACATCTTTTGAAATGTTTACAGCATAGTAAACAAGATGAATGAACACAAATGTAATCATAATGTATTAAACCCAATGATAGAGGTGGTTTATAAAATGCTTAGGGAATGCATACATGTGGCCATGAATTCTGCCTAGGGAAATCTGAAGAGAGTTTTCAGAGATATGATTGTTGGATTATATAATAAAAAAGTAATATGTGCCAGGGACAAACAAATGGCCAGGCACAAGAGCCACAAATCCTTAACACATGAATATTCACAACCTTCCAAAATTGATTGAAAGGACAAAAAGGGCCAGCTTCAATTTTATAAGAAATTAAATGGTGTGTATGTGTGTGTTTGTGTGTGTGGTTTTTTTTTTTGTGTGTGTGTGTGTGTGTACCTTAGGGTTTGGAGAAATAGTTCTGCCTCAGAGTATCCATTATCATGCTGCACAGACAGTTCTTCCAAGAATGTCTTGACTGAGCAGGAATGATCATCAATGAGTAATTTAACTGAATTTGTATGATGTATTTAATAGCTTCACTAGTCAGAAAAGATTTTGGCCTTGAAGTTGCAGAATCAGGTAAGATTAGATTCATCTGGGAATGACTGCAAATTCCAGAAACAGTGACTTTAATAAGACAGACATTAATTTCTCTGTCATGTAAAGGTCTGGAGGCAAAATGGGAATAGTTATGGTGATTTCAAAGTATCAGGGATGAAGACTTTTGTAGCTCTGAAGCATGAATAGTTTATACTCCCAAGGTTATCTCATAATCTAATAGTCACTTTGAACTCCAGGATTTACATCTGTGTTCCATGCAGTGGAAAGTACTGTCATACCTTGTATCTAGTTGTCTTCCCAAAGCCTCATGTATTCATAGGTGGGGCTTTTGGGAGTGACTAGATCATGGATGTGTGATACTGGATTATGGGTGTGTGATACTGGATTAGTCCATTGATTGGTTTAGCGTGGTTCTGGGTATAGATGATAGAGTTACTGAAGAGGGAAGACCCACTTTGAGTGTGGGAGCCACCAACAAATAGGCTTGTAGCCTGGATGGAAAAAAAAGAAGGAAAGCAGAGGAAGGCTGTTGGTTTTTGCCTACCCTGCCATGGACTGTTTCTCTTCTGCCAAGCCCTCTGGCATACCACCCTGCCTTGGAGCCAGCTGACTACGGACTAAAACCTTCCAAAACTGTAACCTAAAATAAATCTGTCCTTGTAACTTGTGGATATCAGGTATTTTTCCCCAGCAACAAGAAAGTAACTAAGATGAGAAGTAAGGATGATTATATTGGCCCTATCCTCATACCCTGGAGAGGTCATTATTCTCAAGTTGTACATATCATTTCTACGTATTTGTCATTGATCAGACTTTATGCACATATTCACATCTGCTTTCAACAAAAGTTTGATAATTTAATAGTATTTGAGCTAGTCATTTTCAGTGCTAAAGATTATAGAGTCTATGAGTGTACATTATGAAAGTTATATGCTTTGTACAGGTATCCACTGGTGTAATCAGCCATATACTTCTACAAGTTGTTTTTTTTTTTTTTTTTTTTTTACCTCTACTAAGTTTTAAATTGAAGTTTACTTTGAGAAAAGGTGAGTTACTTTTTAATATGACAACTGTGTCTTAAAATATGATTACAATGTCATTTCCCAAAGTATTTAACTTCAGGTAGTAAAAGTTCATACTTAATAATAAATTGAATGTATAAGTATGCTAAGAAATATACTTATATAAAGGTCAAATGATAGCTATTTATTTTTAAAAGGAAAGCATTTTGCATACATGTTCTGGGATATAGTTTTTATTCTCTCATCCTTAAGAAATAGACATTTAGGAAAGTGAATTTAAAGTTTAAAAGTGCATTATTCACACCATAATCAGAATGCATGTTATATAAGTGTACAAATTGAAATTTTGAAAGTCAATAGAGATTACAAAAAAATTAACTTGGTAAGTGTAACTTGGCTGAGGATGGCAGATATTCTTTCATGGGATATTATAATATTACAATATATTTTGTATATATAAGATATACTATTATATATTAGGTATATACATAACAGTATGAATATATAATAGATATTCATAACAATATAGTCCTATGTTACATGATGATCCTTTTTAATTTATTCTGGCTCACTTATATAGTTTAACATGAAGAACATTTCATGTGATGTTAGATGGGATTTTTGTAAATATTTGTCATATAGCCATTTATGATGTACACATCTTTTATTTTCTTGCTTATCTTCTACCTGTTTGTCCCATTCACTGTTGGAAGTGCAGTGTTGACAAAATTGGAGTAGAAAGAGACAAACAATTCTATAACAACAGTTGTAGAATTCAATACTTTATTCCCCTGTCACATTGAATATTCTTTACAATAGATCATATGTTATGCTATGAGATAATCTTAAATTTAAAAGGACTGAAATTATACAAAATTTTGTTTTCTAACCCTAATGAAATGAAATTAGAAATCAAAACAGGATTAAATTTGAAACATTCATATGTGAAAATTATACACATACGAACATTTATGTATAATATATACTATATTATATATGAGGAGAGGGAAGAGATTAAAAAGCAAATTCTTTGTAATGGAAGATACTGAAATTTATGGAATTTAGCTAATACATTGGTCAGAGTGAAATTAACTTTAAGTGCCTACATTTGAAAATAGAGTTCATCTCAATAGTATAACCTTAAAAACTAGAAAAAAGAGAACTAAACACAAAGTTAAAAGAACAAAGGAAATAAAAAGCAAACTGCAAATAAATGAAATTAGAGAATAGAAAAATAATAGAAAAAGAGACAATAAAACCCAATTTTATGAAGTGGTCAACAAAATAAACTTTAGGTATGATAAACAAGAAAAAATACAGAATTAAAAATTGGGAATTATAGAGAAAATATCATTACTGAACTTATAGAAATAATTGCAGAATACCATAAACAACTGTATGCCAACCAGTCAGGAAGTAGACAAAATGGACCAAATCATATATAGATAAAAGGGTCAAACAAAAGAAGAAAGAAAATCCCTAAATAAACACCTAAAGTTAAAAAAAGAATAGTACACTCAAACCTCAGGAAGAAAAAATTAGGCTGCACCAATGAATTCTACCAAATGTTTACACATATATAATGATACTGCTTCACAAACTCTTGCAAAACATACAAAAGGAGAGAACACTTACCAGTTTTCTATGAGAGATCAGTATTATTTAGATACTGTGACTTAAAACATTACAAAAATAAGACATCTGAAGGCCAATATATCCTTATGAAAGCCAATACAATTCTTCAACAAATTGCTAGTGAACTGAATTCGGCAACATATAAAGAGGTAGCCTTTTCCAAGGAATACAAGGTATTTTTTAACATGTGAAATTCAATAAGTATAATATATTATATTATTAATAGAGTATAGAACAAATACACACAATCATCTCAATAGATGTAAAAAAAAGAATTTGTCAAAATAGAGCACTCTTTGGTGACAAAAATTCTCAGTGACCTAAGAATAAGACTTCTTTAAATATAGAAAGGAAAACCTGCATTTAACCTCATGCTTAATGAATAAAGATGCATATTTTTACCCCAAGATCATGAATCATTCAAGGATATCCACCTTACAATTTTTATTTAACATGGCACTGAATTTCCTAGGTTAGGCAATTAGGCAAAAAAATGTAAAAATCATTCAGACTAAATATGAGAAAGACTATCTTTATTTTCAGATTGATTAATTCTATACAGGAAGTCCTAAGGAACTCACAAAACCACCTAATCACTGAACAATTTCAGCAAGACTTTAGAATCCAAGATCAGTTTATTAGTCCATTTTCTGTGACCACAACGAAGACTTGAGATAATCAACTTCTAAAAAGAAAAGATTTATTTTGGCTAACAATTGTAGAGATTATATTCCAGATCGAATGGCTTTGCTGCTTTTAGGTCCTGGGAGAGGCAGCACATTATGGCAGGAACTCATGAGGAGCACAACCACTTAGGGCATGGCTGAGATGAGAGAGAAAAAGTAAGTGGCTGGGGTCCCCTTCCAGGGGAGGCTGGTAATGACCTCCCATGGAGCTGTACCCCATCAAGTTTCCTCCACTTCCCTACAGTGCCAAGCTGGGACTGAGCCTTTAACTTTCATGGCTTGAGGGAAGTTTCAGATTTAAAATATAGCTATCAACCTATAAAAATCTGTTCCATTTCTATGCATCAGTTATGAACATTTTGAAAATAAGATTTTAAAATAATTTAACTTATCACAGTATTAGAATAAGCTATATGAATAAACTAAACGCAATAGGCATGAGACTTACACACTAAAGTCTGTAAAAAAAGAATTGAGGTGAAATTTTAAAGAAGTAAACACATAGCAAAGGATTCCATGTTCATATACTTGAAAATAATATCTTAAAGATGCCATTACTTCCAAACTTGGTCTGGATTTAATGCATCACCCCTTTTTTGGAAGACATAGATCCTAAAATTCATATGGAAATGCAAGGAATACATGTAGTTTTGGTGAGGGACATAACAGTATTCTATAAAAGTGATCATATTTTGGTGAATCCATCTCTATCCTGACCCTTCTCTAACTTTGGGAACCTTTAGTGTTGAGGTTGATTATTCATGAAAGAATAAATATAAAGTGACCACATCTTTCGTCCCCTGTCTACTGAGTATAAACTATAAGTTTGGCTCAGGGCCAAAAATTAGGTGCCTGGTACAAAACAGAAGAGAAATGTTTTCAATTAGGAAACAGAGACCACTGGAGTGTGTTTACAAAGCTTCTGCCCCATGAGGTGTCCCTGAAATGAATTGACATGCCCTTCTCAATGTGGGAGAATAGAGCATAGTATTTTGATTTTTTAAAATGTCTCCTTATGCTCTGCAGTACTTCTTAGCAGCCCAGCAAGGGAAATGTAGGCCAAGTTTAACCCACAGAAATGAATGATGCTCTTTCAGAGAAATGACTTGCGTTTTGTCAGATGCCATGCTCTGCACAGCCTCCTCTCAATGGGATGGCCAGACAATATGCAGTGCCACAGAGCACAAGGTTAGCAGCTGGAAGAGCAATAGTGGCAAGCTGTATGTCACAGTCCAGTGAGGAGAGATGGATGTTAAGTCCTGGAGAAATAGGCACTATGTTCTTACCGTTCATTACTGTTCTGCTTCTGATGGGAGTCCCTGTCATTATCTGTGTTCTGGTTGTTAAAGCCAGACATAATTTAAGTGAAAGGGGAAAAAAATCTGTTGTGGTTGGGAGAATAGACCTTGGAGGATACAAAGACAGGGTTCTAACTCTGGAATGTGGCTGAGGTCCATAAAAACTATGGTTAAATTTCATCAATTGCAAAATATCTTAACAATAGGATTTTCAAGGTGTTGCTGTAAGGATTAAGTTACCTAAATTTTGTAAAGTACTTTTTTCTATAAGTGATAATTCTTAATATCAATTTTATTAAATGAGAAGTTAGTTTTTACTTTCATATCAGTATTCTAGCCAACCTTCATAGATTTCTAGACTCTTGAGCCCAATTCTCTTAATCAGATAATAGACTGATGTGGCAGAAATATAAGGGCTTATTCCACAGAAGTTATCCTACACTTTGACTATGACTGAGATTCCAACCCCATTACTTTCAGGAATAATGGATTATAATGAGTCATACAGGAGAACAGGATAAGACATGCTCCTAATTGTCAAACTCAAGGAATACACACTCCCTCAACCAGAAAGAAAAATGGAAATAGTGTTTGGAAATATTAGGATATTTCAATCTTGTAAGGAAGCCAACAAGCTATATAGTAGAAGAGGGACTAGACAGTACCAAATGGATTGGCAGTGATTATCTTATATTACTCATTTTTTAGATAAGAAATATAAGGTCAAGAAAGTTAAGATATCGAATAGGTTTCTAATAGTCTATCTTCAAACAAGGTTGTCTAATTCTCAATTTATTAAATTTTATTTGAAACTAAATAGTAGCAAGAAAAACAAGCTTGAACACTGATTGTAACATCTTCCAAGAAAAGTAGAACCTTAAACTCTATGGCAATATGTACACAAAGACTAGAAGAATCTCCATTTTTCATTTAGCCAGCAAAGGTCAGCATTCTTCTTTGCTCTTACTGTCTGCTGATGTGCATGTAATACAGCAGGATAAAGTCAACCTAAAGAGAATTTTCTGTGGACTTGTTCCAAAGCAAAACATAAATTGAGCCATTGAAGGGGGAATGAAGCTATGATGTTGTTTGTACCAGGCCCACAGGTAACCTTGGTGCTAAGTCAAACCCAAGAGAGACACAGTGGAAGATTGGCAGGGAAGCAAAAGGAGAGACAGAGCAGTAGCCTAGAGCTGGCAACTAGCCAGCCGGGTAGAGTGAAGGACTTAAATTATGCATCATATTTAGTACATTTATTCAAAGAACATTTCTAGGCAAATATCCTAAAACAAATGTGACTATCAGTTAAGTGCCCTGCTGTCCCGAGCAGATTTAGTGTATGAAAATTTTCTCATAATGGCTTTGTGGTGTTTGCTGAGTTTCATCTCTTCGCAGCATTTTATGAATTATCATTCCATGGAGATTTTAAGTAGGCTGAATTTGACCTTCACTTGTGGTTGTTTGACAAAGTCAGAGATAGATAATGTAAAGATAGCACAGGAATGGTCAGAATGTGTTTGTCTGAATGATATTTGAATTGTTTTTGTTTTTGGTTGACATTTACCAAACACACACACACACACACACACACACACACACAGACGACAACTATTTCTTGTTCATTGATCTATTTTAAGAATTTTTTAACATTTCTTTTGTACTGGGGTTTAAATTCTAGGTCTTGAGCTGGGGATTTAGCTCAGTGGTGCCACCACCTGCCTCACAAGGGCAAGGTTCAGAGTTCGATCCCCAGTACCAAAAAAAAAAGAAAAAGAAAAAGAAAAAGAAATTCTAGGTCTTGGGAGTGCAAAGATGAATAAGACAAAGTACCTGATATCAAGACATACAGGTGTAAGAGGTGGAGAACAACATGTTAAACATGAGTGCAGATCTAGAAAAACAGAAGTATCAGATAGTGTGAGGGAGAAAAAAGGGTATTGTTTTTTACCTGTAAAGTCACAGGAAAAATGATGATGAAGATATCCCTATTAAGGGAATAGAATGAGCAAAGTCATTTAAGCAATACACAGTTAGTTTGATGATTTGGGAAATGGACACTCCACATGACTGGAGCATAAAGGGATCAAGGTTAATGTGGATATAACCAGAAAAAGACATGGTCAGAAGACAGCAAAAGATGAACTGCTTTATACACCATCTTAAAGAGTAAAGATTTTAATTAGGTCTGGTTCTATTGCAAAGAGAAGGTGAGATATAAAAATTGAATTAAGGCTGTAGCAGTGTGACTAAGGAGGGGAAAAAATGAGACATAATAGAAAGTCAGTAGAGCATTTGTTTTTAATTAATATATGTTTGTAGGACCTAATAAATGTATTCATTGTGGGGAATTGGTTTATGTACATATCAGATCTTGATCCATTTTTCTTCCTTTTAGTATTTGATGACATTCTGAAAGTAAGTGGTTTGGAATGGAAAGTGTGACAACTAGAATGCAACTCAGTTTTCTAGTCTGGGTGGCTGTGTAATATGATTGTGTTAAAAGAGCTGTGGACCTCATTTGATATCTGAAGCTGGTGAAGTGGAATATCCTGGCTAAATATGTAAGTAAAACTATAACAATGACAAAAACTACAGCAAGAGCAATAACTACAACAATAAAACCAACAGCAGCAGCAACAACAACAGGAACACTAGAAGGGAACATAACACATGTGAAGGAGTTATAAAATTGTATATTACATTGTATAATATTTTCCAAATAAAAAATAAACATGAATTACCTTTAGGCAGGAAAAAAGTTTAATAAGTATTTCTTCAACAATTATAAGTGAAATTAAAAACCAAGTTTCTATAAAATAGTGGTTTTATTTGAGCTTGATTTTTAGTATAATTTTATCAACTGGAAAAAATGAACCCTAAATATACTGAATCACAATCATCCCTTGGTATCCCTGGAGGATTGGCTGAAAGATCCCCAATGTTCAAGTCCCCTACATAAAATGACACACTAATTCCATCTTCCTATAAATATAAAATATTCTCTACATTACTTATAATGACTAATAAAATGTAGGTGATATATAAATAGTCACTATACTGTGTTGTTTAGGAAATAAAAGCTGTATATGTTCTGTAGAGATGCAACTATTGTAAGCTGTAGTAGTTTCCTTTCTGCTGCTTTAAGAAAATACCCAAGCTTGGATGGTATATAAAGAAATATGGTTTATCAGGTCACAGTGTGGGAGGCTTACAGTCCAGGACTGCGTAGCCACATTGATTTGATTTCTGGTGACAGCCTCATGGTGAATGGTATGAGGATGAGACTGCATGAGAGAAGAGGAAATCACATGGTGAATGTCACAGGACACCAAAGGAATTCAGGGCCAAGGTTATTCTCCTGATAACAGCTCATTCAGTAACTTACTAGGGTTCTGAGAGAACCATGTTAATCCCTTCTGAAGTTTGCATCTCCAGTGACCTATGTTTCTCTGGGCTCCTCTCTTCAAGATCCCTCCACTTTCCACCATCGTGACACTGAGCCTTTAAGAGCCACAGTCAAACCATATTCAATCCATAGCATAGCATGGCTACCCCATACATGGACAAGATGGACAATAAACAATGCTGAAACTGTAATGCTGGAGAGCAAGCGACTGAGGGTCTACGGAATGGAAGTGGAGTACAGCAGGATGTGCCCAACACAATATGTTGTTCATATAAATAAAATACAGTGCTCAACATGGAAAATTCAAATTTTCCTTTTCATAATTTTCTGGGTGTTTTCAAATTCTTTGATATATATTTAGTTGAATGTGCAGACGTAGAACCTGTGAATATGGCTCCCCAACTATATAAGGATTCCATTTTTCTAAGAATGATATATAGTTCCTTCTTTTTCCTAGTTCTTGACTTTTGTATTGTACTTCTCAAACTATATTTAACTAGAAAGCAAATAGCATGGTAGGAAAAATCATGTATGTATTTAAAAAGCAAATGTTTAGAAATGACATGGGAATAGAGAAAGATTTTCCCTTTTTTTCATTTTTCTGACCTCTACTGGATTCATGGTTTGAAACCAGTAACATTTTGGACTTTGTTGTTTCATCATTATTGAAAGTTTCAGAAATTCTTTGGGGCCAAGGGATACCCCCAAAAGAAGAATCTATATTCATAAGTTCCTGTGCAGTATCCATAGCTGTAAGTTTTCCCATCGTATATATACCAAGAATGATAGTCGGGAATGAATGCCTTTTGACAGTCTTAGTATTCTCCAATATTCTTTAGAGTGATATTTTATTTATTTATTTATTTATTTATTTATTTATTTGGTAGTGGGGATCGAACTCCGGTCCTTGAGCTTGTGAGGCAGGTGTCGGACCAACTAAGCTAAATCCCCGCCCTGAACCCTTATTTTTAAACAATGCCAGTGATAAAATATTCTTTCTACCA
>NW_004624734.1:19737826-19806835 GCF_000247695.1 Heterocephalus glaber | reverse complement strand
TATTTATTTATTTATTTATTTGGTAGTGGGGATCGAACTCCGGTCCTTGAGCTTGCAAGGCAGGAGGCGGAACCACTGAGCTAAATCCCCAGCCCATAGCGTGACATTTATTAACATCTTAAGCATAATTTGTCAGAAGATGCTTCTATACATTTTAAGTTTTAAGACATCTATTCATCATTTTTTTGGATTTCTATTGAACTATTATTTTTTAAATTGCTGACAGTTAAATCTCTTAGCACTAGAGGTTGAAGAACATTTATTGTTGTCTGAATACACTTTTAATAAGTGAAGGAAAAAAACACACCTAGATGTTATGTATTCTTATTTCAAAAATACCACTGATTGTTATTTTTCATCACTTACTTGTGAACCTGCATCCTCCTTTGACAATCTCGGCTTTTGTTTCAAAATTTATCTTGTGTTTTTGTTTATCCTTTGTCCTTCATTTTATTTTCATCCACATGAAAAATAATCCATTCTCTTGTGACTTGCAAATTTGAATGACTACAATCTTGAAGCAGCACTGACCATTAGACTAGATAACTGGGTATGTTCCCTCTTCGTACTCTTATCCTCTCAAATTTTGATACGTTTCCCTAAATTATGAGAGAGACAAAACTTTCCTTTTTCTTTTACCATTCCTAGAAGTAATCATAAGGAACACTGATAGACTTAAACTCCTAAAAAACTTTCCATTGAAACCCTAAATGTTTTAGGTATGATCTTCACATCGTATCTAAAGGCCTTCTTGTCTTGTTTCATTCTCCAAGTATCTCAGCTGCCTTTTTGCCTTGGCTCAATGCCTCTTATAATGTTGAGATTCTTGATTTCCTGGGCCTCAGAGATTATAGAATATCGTCATATTTTAGTGACCAGTGGGCAGATGAAACTACCTACTCACACATTTGATAGAGAGAATTAGAAGGGAAGATGGGCTTTAAGACTGCATTTTACCCAGGGGAAACATAATGACAAGCCATCGCCAGCAATAGATGTCTACTGATGCACCATCTGTCTCTATAGATGGTGTTTCAGTATGGTGAAGTCAGTAGCTAAGAGACCAATTGAACTTTTGCAACAGTGAATAGCATACAAGTTCTTATCTTATTATCCTCCTATATGTTTAAAATGCAGAATTCATATTTTATTTTCAAGAGCAGCTTCTGACGTAGATGAAAAGAATGTGGTATTTAGTTGTGTGGAGAGTATAAGTGCAGGAGAGGAAGAATGAAATGGTAGTTCTACGTATCTCAGATTCACCTCTCAAACAGCACTTTATGGTATTATCCTGAAGATTTACAGGATTCTTCTTTGCCTGTATTGTGTTTGACTTATACCTGGATTGATGGTTTGGCTTCTCAAAAATATTCATAAAAAAGACACACATTTAAGCATAAAGGTGAAAGAATCTATATGATGGATGTTGGGCATGATTTAGGATTTGAAAGACTGGCTTTGAATTTTGCTTCTGCCACTACTGGCTGGGTGTTCTAGCCAAGGTAATTGGCCTAAATGATACTATAGAGTAGTGATAAAGGACAATGGCTTTATTTAGTTTAAGTAAAATATTAGAAAAGATACGTTGAAATTGGAGATTTCATAACTTAAAATTAATATATGACATAAAATGACATTAGCCAGGACATGTTTAATCGAGACTGTCGATATGATTCTATTAAGAAACACATTGGATCTCTCATGAATCAGGAAGTAAACTCTAACTTTCCAACATCAACCAGAGAAGCTGTCTTGCAAGTGTCTTGTGACCATTTTCCCAGATGATGAGGTATTGTGGACATTTTAACAGAGTTTTGAACTGACTTATAGTGCTTTATAATATTCCTCAGAGAGGTTTAGTCCTTGAGTAGCTATCAGTACAGTTTATGACCCTTAAGTTGTCTTTGTCAAGAACAAAACAATCCCTGAATTTCCTCTCCCACCATGAGTCCATTTCCTTTTCAAAGCAATCTCAGTGTTACACACATGTTGCTTAAATGAACATTTCTTAAAGCTCTATTAGCAGTCTTTACAATTATGATATATGTAAATAGAAAATTAAGGAATGTACAGCACTTGCCTAAAATACGGGGAACACAGTCAAATAAAAATAAAAGTGAGAATGTAAATAAATCCTTGCTTATCTGGTTGAATTCCATTGAGTCATGGCAATGAGAAGGTGGAAACCCTGGTTGATTCATTGGACAGAGAAAACACTTGATGAAATGTAAAATGTAAAATGTATGATTGCATAACAAAGGTATACTTATAAGCAAAGAATACAACAAGAACTGCCGAATTTGCAGGGCAAAATATAAAATTGACACTCTGGAGGACAGTGAACACTTCTGAACTTGACTGTCATTTTTATAGCATTTCCTCTACCTCTTAGTGATTTACTAGTACAATCCCCTGGTTCCTGTATTTTTTGATCCCCTAAATTGCACATCTCACACATTCCAACTTGTGCTTCCATAGGTTATGGTAAGCATTCACTTTCTGGCCACTACATTCCAACAGATAACTCCTAAGAGTACTCTTAAGAAATTGCTTTTGGATAATGAATGACATGTGATTTCTGTTAAACAGCCTTAGGAGACTGTGGCTCAGTATGTACATAACCTTTCATTAATCCTTTCCCTGCATGATTGTAGCAACAGCTGAGAAAAATGAAGCGTTTATTTTCTACTTTAGAAAGAAAAGATGGATATAGTACAAGAGTCCAGAAGCAGGAAGAAAGAATGCTTCAAAATGTTTTGTTTTACACATGTACAACTCTCTCCATGAAGACTTATCTAGGATTTAGCAGCTACTGAGGCTTAGTCCTTAATTTACTGCTTGATAAAGACTGGTTTCTCAATCCTCTCTAAGTCTATTTTCATTTCCTGTGGGCAGAGTTATTTCTTTTTTCCTTCTCTAGGTGAAACATATCTCTGTAGTATTGGTTTGTCAGTCAGGCAAAGTCCTGGCAGGAAACAGATGCACATAACTCAGATTGAGTCTTTTAAGCCTAGTTTATAAAAGGGACCATTTATAAAGATATAGAAGGACTACAGAGAATCAACACAGGATTGGACAGTACTCAGGAGAAGACATCAGAGGCAACACAACTATTGCCTAAAGGGGAAGTCATCAGAGGTGGATGTGGGGAGAGAGGTCACTCTGTAGCATGTATGGACAGGTCCATATGGTAGTGTATAAAAGAGAGGGAAAGAGGAAGAGGGAGAGGGAGGGAGGGAGAGAGAGAGAGAGAGTGAGAGAGAGTGAGAGAGATTCCCCAAGGCAATTTCTTCCTTGAATTTACTCTCTCCCCTTACTCCTTCAAAGCTCCTACAAGTGCTTCCAATTAGAAAAACCAACTGGAAACCAAAGACGAGGAAGTCTGTTGACATTGTTGATGTGGCACCTGTAAATCATGGACTGAACAGGAAAAAGATGTTAGATAGTAGAGCTAAAGGAGAAAGTGGAAGATATTCAGCACACAGGATGAGTATAGTTTGGTGCTATAATCAAGTCTGGGAGCACTGGCAATGTCTTGACTACTGAATTGAGAACATCTCTAAATAGGAGCTCACTGCATAGTCACTGGCACATCAAGGCCTGATAGTGTAGTTGGGGTAAGCTATCCCCTATGGTCAAAAAGAAAAGGATTTTTCTTCCTATTTCAAATTATCAATTACTCCTTTTAATTTCTTTAATCTTTATTTACACTTTCAGTTCTCATACCAGAGAAACTATTCAGTATTTACACATGTGTGTCCTATGTAGGGGAAGTGGGAGGGCAAGGAGAAAGGAAAGGAGGGAAAGGAAAAATTATCAGAAAAGAAAAAAATGGAAACAAAGTCTTTGTAAATAGGGAAGGGTGGAGGGGGTGAAGGGAGGACAGGGAATGGGGAAAAAATAAGAACCAAGATACATCATGTATAGGTATAAGCGCCCAATGATAAATGTAAACATCTTGTATACCTGAAATGTTCCAATAAAAGAATTTAAGAAAAAAAAACAGCAAAAAGAAAAGGTTTGGACTAGACATCTTTAGTCATTTCCCAGTGAATGTTTGTGGTAGTGTGATGGTTACTCTTAGATGTCCTATATCCCAGTATTCATTCTCAGCACAGCTCTGCCCAGCTCCTTGAGCAGGCAGGCTGACCTATGCTGCATACAAGATTCCTTGGACCTCTGGCTTCTGGTTGGGGTTTGGTAATGGGAAATTCCTGCTAAGTGTGTAGGTTTTTGATTTTGTGTTTTCTGTACATAAATCAATAAATCTCAAGAGTTTAAGGATCACATTTCTTCTACTTTGTTGCTTGCAGAAACCCAGCAGAATAAGGCTATATATATTACAATGAATAAGTACTAAATTATTGATTGGCTGGAGGTTCATAAATATGTCTTAGCTTACATCCCAAAGCAAATTCCAAAGTCAATTATGAATGGGGTTTCAGGGAGAGATTTATTTCCCCACACTATTCAGT
Source organism: Heterocephalus glaber (assembly GCF_000247695.1). Next base: position 19,802,360 of record NW_004624734.1, on the reverse strand, counting down.
CATTCAGCAAATATTAATTGACTCTCTCTCTCACTCTATGGCACTCTTAGTACTAGAAATTGCAAGTACAGTGGAGAATGCTGCACTTGCCTGGATGGTACTTGGAGAATGACATGGTGATGAGTTTGAGTTTCAGAGCCTAGCAGATCTGAGTCCCTGGTTCAAGGCCACCTAGTTTTGTGGGATACTGGGTCACTTATATCACTTCCTCAAATTCAGCTTTCTCATTTGTAAAACTGTATATATTAACATATTTGAAGTTCTCTGTGAGAATTAAATGCAATCAGCCAAACAAATCACTTATGAAAGTGTTTGATGTAGAGCGAGAGGTCACTAAGTATTAACTGCCGTGATTACTGTAGAAAACTGCATAGGGGATGAGAGAGCACAGCAGGCCATCACGGATGCTAATAGGGGAGCACTGGTCTCAGAACTGGAAAATTCCAAGAATTCAATGCATTCAATACACCATTTTGAAGAGGACGTATACTAACAGAAGGGACAAACAAAAGAGCTACTTGGCCCAATAAGAGAATCTCAGTTTTCAGGGTATAAGGCAATATTTGAGTATGTCATGAAGTGTCTCCCTGGGATTTTTCTGGTGAGTTGACCTCACAGACACATGTCTAAATCCTAGTGTGCATATGAATACACAGTGTTGGAGGAGTAGTGGGAAAATCTTTGCCACCAGCCTAATGGAATGAAACTGAAAGGAGAGACAGAGTCCTTTCCAACTCCCATGTTCTCCACTTTGGACAGTCTAGAACCACACTGGGGCTCAAGAGGAGAAGACGGAATACAGGAAATTTCAGAAACAGCTGTGTTTCTGGTGAACATTTTAGTGGAAGTAGTAGCAAGCATTGTTTGAAAGAAGCAATGGCCATGCCTCAAGGAACAACATGTGCTCAGATGGAGCAGAGGGAAATCAAGAGATGAGCGAATAAAAATAACTCTCATGTGGTAGGTGTAGTAGACCGCTCCTCATAAATGCAGAATGGTCTCTCGTGATGCACAGTAACATCTGAGGGAAAGAAATTACAGAAGCTTGGGCCAGCGCCTCTCTGAGAGGCCCATTCTATTTTTCTTTTGTTGGTTTCTGGTTACCCACATTTAAAAAATGCAAAACCATAGTTTCAAAAGATGTGGAATAGTAATAGTTTTAATATTTTAATAATAGTACAAAGTAATTCTTGGATCCACAAGTTAGTTATGAGATTTATAAAAAGCAGTAATTCACAGTGTATTACTGAGGTCAAGTATTGAGGTGCAGGTTTAAAGTATCCTTTCTTTACCATTTTGTCAGTGACTCATTGCAGGATAAGTTGGAGATAATACCTGCTACTGCTTGAGTATGTTTTGTCTCCTTTGAAACAGGTTGAAATTTAATTCCCATTTTGAAATATTAAAGAATACAGTGGGGCTTCTAAGGGGTTATTAAACCTCCCCATTGTGAATGTACTAATTCATTCATGCAGCGAAAGGAAAAAAGGGAGTGAATGTGATATTAATGCCAGTTTGGCTAGGTCTCTCATACTCCCTGTCTCTCACGGTGCTACTCCATACACAACCTTGAGAGTTTCCCAGAAAAAAGACTATCACTAGATGCAGCCCCTTGAATTTAGACAAGAACCGTGAGCCAAAATAAACCTCTTCATAAAATACCCAGCCTTTGATATTGTGTTATCAGAGGAGAAAGTAGACTAAGACAACATCAAAAATCCAACTTTAAAATTGTTCAAGAAAGTGAGGCACACACTAAATGATTTCCCTCCGATCCTCTCTCCTCTCCATTCTCTGTGATAAGAATGGACCCTGGTTGTGGAACTAAAATAGATGATGGGGGCAAGAGCCGCCATAGGCACAGATGAGCACTGCTCTTTAACCACAGACGAGGCCAGCCCGTACATCGCATCGCACACAGGGGACATAAGGTTGTAAAGGTTGAATATCTTTGCTACTGACTCTGATTTAATTCTCATGCCAACATTGGCTTCTTGTTCTATCAATCTAATGAAATACTTAGATGTTGTAAGTGACCTATTAATTGATAAACCAATGACATATAATACTTGACCATTTCAGTCATCTCCCTTCTTTTCTTTGGCTTCTTAAATGACCTTCTCTAAACTGGTCTTTCTATTTAGTTTTTCTTACTTTCTTCTCTTCCCTTGGAGTATAGGTCTGTGTTCCCTTGAATCGATCCTGAGTCCTACATTATTCCAAATTTCTGTTATTTCCCAAAGCTATATCATGTAAACCAATGGCTACAACTCCTTTGCAACTCACTAATCAAAATTATATTGCCAAATCCAAATGTCCTCCAAAGTCCCATATTCATATAGTCCACTATCTTTGCCTACTGAGTATATTTTATTAAAAGCATATTTCTCAAGTACTTGGCAATAAAACAAAGCAAAAACCAAAGAAACTCTTCATATTATCACTCTCCTCGTTTATTCTAAGAACCACAAACATAGATACTTTTATGTTCCTCAGTAACTTATAATCATGACAAAAGTTTCACATAGCTTTCAAATATGGCATTCTCATAGCTTATCTACCTTTTGAAAAATTTCAGACTTCTAGTTTTTCTCTCTCAATACTCTCTAATACTCAATTATACTGTCATCATAATCATTTTTCTAATAAGTAAATATTATCCAGCTCCAAACCTAATATTTACTTGCTGTTGCTTTCAAAATTATGTCCCAACTCCCTATACAAGAACATAAGGACAGTGGTTGGCATGCTATTCCTCTTTGTTATAGTATCCTTACAACTCTTTTTCATCTAATAAAATATCTTATTGTTCCTTCAATAGAGAGAACAACTGTCAAATTGATTGAGATTTCTCAAAATTTCCTAGTGCCCCAGGAAAAGTTATTTTTCTCTTTTATATTTTCCCCACATTTGATAACAGCACATTAAGATTTATCACAGAATTTTTTTTCCTGTTTCCCTGAGCCTAAAACAGTGTCTTATACATTAAAGAGACTCAATTGGCAGTTAAATACTGGATGGATGAGTGAGTAAAAGTAGAGTAATGCAGGGGCTGGTGGTAATATTTTGTTCCTTCCATGCCAGCTTTATGAATAGGCTTGGTATGTGGCATCCACAGCTTCGGGTTTCCCTGGCAGAAAATGTCGGAAATAAGGATTTATAAGGAAACAGAATTCTTCCTTACAGGGACGAGAGATGGAGAAAGCAGTAACATTCATCAGGCAGTCAGCATGGTGCAGTAAATTTATGTGACAGAGGTGAAGTGTGCCCAGTCAAGCAGTCAACAAAGCTTTACTCAGTAACCCCTGAACTCAGGGTTAGTTCTCTTTGAAATCCTCAATGCCCTTTGACCATGCTGCTCATGTTCATGGTATTTCTGATTTAGTTAAAATGTCAAAAATGCTATTAATTGAAGTAGCCACTTTATTATTCTTTCTACTTATGAAAATAAAGTAGGCCAGTTGATCTGAAGTACAAACTGCCATGTGTTCATTATTTGCTAGTTTATCTAAAAGAAATGCTATTAGAAAGAAAAACATTCCTATATACATACAGGCTTTCTGGGCCAATCAGATTCCCGTGGACAGATGACAAACCATTGTAAACAAAGGCACTCTCTCACATTGTAACCTTGACCCATGAAGGCCAAGAAATATATTGTTCATGTAGATGAAATTCATTCTGCTGTCATATTAGTTATGCTTGAAAGTTTTATATCCAGCAGAGATTTTCAGGGACATTCCATTCCTGGAACAGTGAACATGCTAATGCAGACAAATGTTAGAACTGTAGAACAAACTTCTACCAGCATAGAAAACTTAGTGCAACAGGGAAAAGGAAAGAGGGACAGAGGAGGGAAAGAAAGAGTGAGAAGGTTTTACACTGATTTATTTATTTGTTCATTTATTTATTTATTTACAGAATAGTTATATGATGCCAATTCTATAGCAGATTGCATTTTTTTTTTAATTTTTGGTAAATATCCCTTCCTTGTCTTTATATATCCATACCCTGTCAAGAACTGTGACGTGTCTGAGATTTTTTCCCCCCTGCTTATGAGCTAATAGGTTAGCCTGTCGACATTTCAGGAATGCTAGCAGAGGACACAAGATTCCCAGGTCAGAGACTGAGGATTTTATTCCTCATCCCACATCAGACAGTTGAATTTCATGTTTACAGCAGTTTTGTTTTCCACTTCCTCCAAGCCCCACAGGGGCAACATGGAAGTAGGCCTGGGCCAGTGCTGTACATGGAGAGGTTTCTTATCTCAGCCAAGAACCTTGAGCATAGGGAATCCTCAATTTCATATGCTCTGGTAGTAGAGACCTGCCCAAATTTTGTCCTGGAGGGAGACATTATCTTTGATTGCAAAAAAAGTTGCCCTCTATCTTGGAGAAAGACACCCTATCTTTGAAGGCTGTTTGTTGTACAAGTAGTTTTAAACTTTATTTATTTATTTATTTATTTTTGCAAATGGGAAGGGGACAAAGAGATGAATGGAGGGAGGAAGGTGGGAAGGGGAAGCAGACATAAAAAGAATTAAGATGCACTGTGTACATGTACCAACTCCCCATGATGAGCATACTAACTATGAACTCCAAGCATGCAGTAATAAAAATAAAAATTAAAAAACTAAATGTTAAAAAACCAATCTTTACCTATAGATGCATTTCATAATTACTTTTAAATTGTTAAAGCATCAAAATTGTAAAGCTTGGCTCAAACAATAAAGTTTCAATACATACTCTTCAAAGATAAAAATAATATATTACATGTAATGCCTTCCAGTTTACATAATACTTTTCTGTGCATTAATATGCTCAGTCACGTACAAGGTCACTGATGATAAAATTAAATTGATTCCAGGTTTGTAGGAAATGATCCATGTAAATAGGTGGGGGGGTCTACAATTGTTATGACAAACATATATTGTACAACTGAAAGTGGAGATTGTGGGAGTTGTAATAAATTGTGTGTGTGTGTGTGTGCATTATATGTGTGTGTTAGTGTTCCTTACCAGGTCACTGTAAAGCAAATAGTATAAATTATCCACATGCATGCACTATTGACTTTCTGGCCTGTCTCTTAGTCAGCATTATTACAGCAAAGTGAGGATGTGAGTGTAATTTAGAAATTAGAAATAGAGTTATTGGGTTTAGAAATAATATTCTCCAAGAAGTATATAATGACATAAAAAAGAACTAAAATCCTATCTCCAAACATTAAACACCAGAGAGAACGTCCATAGACTGGAGATATTTTATAGAGAAGACCCTAGCAGCTCACAGTTGTCCTTGAGGTTTTTTTTTTCCTTTTCCTTGCAATACATCTAAATTGATCATGAATCAGAGATATGTAGACTATTACTGATAGCAGGCCCCAGAAAGAATCCTGCAGAATAATGAATCTCAAACATTTGTGTATTCCCGATGGAATACATTAGAATTGGTGGAATCAATAACAATATAGAAACCACTGATTTTCTTAGATCCAATAATTTTGATGAAAAAAAAATCTAACATTTTTACAGGCAAAAACCCTTCACTTAGAAATCTCAAGTTGTGATTTATTCAAGCCAATTTCTACTTCTCTGACCCTAATCTCCACTCTCATTATCCCAGAATCTAGAACAGTGCCTGGCAGAAGGAAGGACTGAATGAATATTTGTTAAATTAACCATTGATTACGTTTTGCCTTAGATCATTTGACTCCTTGTGATTATTCTACTTTCAACCAATTTATGGTTTGCTCTTGATTAATTTGCCTTAAAAATGGCAATCTTAAGCACAGAGGGAATGATTTATCCATTTGACAGTTGAGAAAATTGAGGGAAAGGGAAGTGAGTGACCTTCATTTACTTCCAGAACATGTATCAAGAAGTATGATGGAAAAAGGATGGAAAGCAGAAGAAATGGGAAGTAGTATTTGTAGGGGTTAAACAGTCACAGATCTGGAGTAGACTCATGAGTTCAAATCCTCCTGTAATCATAGGTGACTTCTAACAGTGTGACCTTATGTTTCCTAATCTCTAGAGTCACATTTTTCTTATCCATAAAGTGTGATAATTGTATTTGCTTTGGAGATTTTATCAAAATTATACAAAGATTAAATGTAAAAGCATAGTAGATCATCTAACAAAGTCAATAAATTAATACTTATTTTTAATCCTGTCATTATCATCAGTCACATTATCCTCATGAGCATTAGAATGAGAATGCATTGGGAGGTCAGGATTTGCCAAGTTCAAAGTCAAGATGCAACACTGTGTGATAAATAGTGCTGGGAGCTCTTACAAGGGATTATATGTTTAACCCAAAATTAAGAAAAAGAATAGTATTCAGTTATGTATGAAAAGAACAGAAGAACAATTTCAAGTTGCCTAAACATGCCTGATAATCTCTTTTCTGCTAAGATAGATCTTAAAAATGCCTATATTTTGGGCCTTACCTAGGAGTATATTCAAGGTATCATGACCAGCATGGCAATAGTTCATAAATCCATGCATTTTAACGTTTGTCCATCTTTAAAGTACCTAGATATGATCATTTGTGTACAAGCTCAGAGGTTCTTTTCTCTGAGCTGGAAATGAGAATATATATCTTTTGCACAGAAATATAATTTCATGTGATATGGTATAGAATTTAAGAAGATGCTATATTCTTAAACTCTTTATTAAATTAACCTTGTGTAACTTGAATTGTTTCTTAGCCCTTCCCTGTCATTGTGAGACATTGTGTTTCATTGAACATAAATTTACAAATTAAGAGGCATCAGTGGAATTCTATACTGGCTTACTGAGCTTATAAATAGACATTGCCAGTGTCCATAAAATTTCACTGGCCTTAGAAGGGCCTCATCATTTATCTCATACATCACAAGACTGCACCGGTATGGTCTTGGCAGCTGTGTGGTAAGACACTATCAGAGAGATTCAGGAGTCAGTGAAAGAAACATCCTTTTCTTTTCTGGTGACTGTACATCTTTTTCATCCTCTATAGGAACTACATAGTACTCCAAAGTGTTCTGACCAGTCATATAAACAGTACCTTAAATTTGGAAAATGTGACCTGTTAGAATTATATGAGTATTCTATTTAAATGCAACAGTAACAATAGTAAACATGTTTTAATAAGATGTAATTACTGTATGCTGTGGCCTATGGTATGTTCTTAATAGGAATTTTTTTCATTTAGTCCTTATGGCAAAATATGAGGTATATAAATTTAAAAATAAGGAACTTAAGGCATATGGAAGTTAAGAAAGTTGCCTGAACAACTTGAACTTGGCCATTTGTCCTCAAAACACAATTTCTTAAACATTAACTCTATACAATATTTTCTTTATATTGAGTATTTGCTAATAATAAGGAATCTGTAGTTTTTGATATTACATTCATTCATTTTGCTTAGGAGACAAAATATTGATTAGTCAAATAGACATTGCCAGTAACATTATGCAACATCATGTTTATCAGTATAATCTAAGCTATGCTGTGGTAACAAATGAATCTCTAACTCTTAATGGATTAACAGAAAAATGCATTATTTCTTACTTATAGGTCAAGTGGCCCTCCTTGCCTGATCTCATCAAGTTATGGCTCAAGATTTATGTTGTCCTGTATTACACTCTACCATGCATGAGATCTTTGTTTCCACCACACAAATGTGAAAGGAATATCATGAAGGATATATACATACCAACTCTTAACTTCCTTTTTTGCTCCTATTCTTAGTGGCAAAACTTTAGCTACATACTTTCAGTTGAACTGCAAGGAGACTAGAAAATATAGCCTTTCTGTATGAAGAGAAGAATATACTCTGGTAAATATACTGTACAACGTATTTCTCTCTACTAGTCAGATGAGGGCATCAGATCAGAGAGCTTACTACTTTATTTCTTCTTGTTCAAGCCTACATCATTACACTGAAGAAAACTGGAAGTGTGAGGCTTATGATTCGAATATTTCTGAATTTAAAATCAATAGATTTCTCAAATTTTGTTGGGCCCAAACATGAATACAGATACTTGATATATCACCCAGCGTTCTCAATAACATCATGTGCACTCTGGTTAAGATGGCTGCCCTGGTGGTGTGACAGCAAGGGTAAGTTCTCTGAATTGACAAGGGAGAAAAGTAGGTACCTTGATGCAGGAGTGAAAGAAAAAGAGGAGGATAAACGGGAAGAGAATCTAGCTGGACCAACATCTAGTGTTTAGCAGGATGTGAGGGGAGACCAGACCACTTCTGGATCATGGCACCTCATCTTCCACCTCAGGCCCAGTGCACATGCCATCTTGAGAGAACATCAGACTGATGGAGGGTCTTCAGAGATGGCCTAGCTGATGGAATTGGCCCACCATCACTCTAATATCCTTATTGGACACAGCAAATGAGATATATGGAAGCCAGGGATTCAGAAATGTCAAAAGCAGGAGAATGGGTTGGGAAAGAATTCCATGTACTCAGATTCTAAAAACACCTGCAAATGGTGGGACTGTGGGGAGAGAGAAAACTTGCCTGACACAGATAAAAAATAAGTGCCCATTCCCCCCACATATAATAGGAGTGCTGGGCTGTGGGACATTCAATATGCTATCTGTTATTGCTAGTGGGCTCCCACCTAGCACATCCTAGCGGAGGACTGCAAAGGGAAGGGAGAGGCAGGACTGCAACAAGTACATGGAATAAAGAGTACAGCAAGGAAGATCTGTGAGAGGAGAGACAGAGACTGGTGCCCAAGCTAAAGCGGGGGAGGAAGGCTTTCCTACTGTTTCCTCAAACAACAGAAAGGCCTGAGATAATGTGAGGTCTTTGTCCACTGCCATTCATTGAAAAAAGGGTGCCTCTGCCAAGCCTGGAGCTGGCACTAGTTTCTGCAGGTGGTTTTGAGATAAATATATGGCTGTTAGCATAGAGATGGTGAATTGGGCCAAAGGACTTCTGGCCATAACTAGGCATGAAAAGGCTATGGAGGGAAGACACAGAGATAACCACAATGTTTTCAAGGCATGGAAAAAAGGAAGAGTGTGAAGCCTATGGTAGAAGTCAACAGAGAACTGGAGAACCAGGAATGAGGCAATATCACCACGTTTGCTCACCCTCAAAACTGTTGAGACAATTGGATCTTGAGGTAACCACAGAGGCCAGCAGTGGTCACACCTGGAGCACAGCTTTTAACTGAGGGTTGTGACTGGAGAGGACAGAAACCCTCACTTCAGGCAGGCAATTGATGGTCCACGGGGGAAACAACTGGGCAGCTCAGAATCAGACTGTGAATCCAGTGTAGAGAGAGCTGTTTGGACACTGTGGCTTAATGATACAATAACTTCATGATGGTTTTCATTTGTTGTTGTTGTTGCTGCTACTTTTTTCTTTCTTTATTTTATATGGGTTATCTAGGATTTTTTTCCATTTTGATTTTTTATTATTTATTTTTTCTACTGGTTTTTGATTCTTTATTGATTTTACTTTTTATCAGTTTTACTTTTTTGATGCCCTTTCTTCCCTATTCTTTTTTCTCTCCTCTCCTCCTCATTTTCTTGCCTTCTTGCCTGCCCCCTCCTCCTCTCTACCTATTTACAGCATATCTATGACAGGAGCCTGTATATGTACATTATAGAATAACAATTAACCAGTGCTATAATTTAAACTGTATACTTCGAGGGTATATCAGGTTAACCTTTAACAAAATTGGGCTTGGAAGATACAAACAAAACTAACTACAAATATATTAACAAGTTCTGACAATTCCACAGCCTCCCTCAATCTCTAAACACACTTCCACCCATCTGCACACCTCCTCCCACCTACACAAATATTCTCTTAACACTAACCTTTTACTCCAACTATAAAAATAATTCCAACAGTGTTTGACTTCCTGTCTATTTTTTACCTATTGACATTTCTCTTACATCCTTCTCTTCCCATTGACATAACCCTTTCTTTTTCCTCTTCTTGCCTCTTTGCTCCAATATCCACACCCCAGAAGGACCACAAATAGCATCTTAATATAGTCTAGGGGGGTGTTGTTAAAAAGGTGAAAGTATCAAACTATGTTTATGATTTTTATATGGTTAGAATTGTCCACTCTGTTTTAAGCAGTAGAAATTATCTTCTGATACACAAGGACAGGCTCCAACCCCACCAAATTGAACAGGTTGAAGATGTAAACAATACCTCTTGACAAATAATTCCAAAAACATATCACTGGATAAAACAACCTAACTAAAGAGATCTTTATAGCAAGAACATGTTCTCTTCACTCTATTTGACCTCAACCTTCAATGTACACACACACAATAGAGGGACATGAAAAGACTAAGCAACAAAGTGTCTAGAAAGACTCACTACTGTCTCAAAGCAAACCCAAGGGGACAACTGCTTATTTGTTTGATCTGGCTTATCTTCATTGTTTTATTTTTCTATTTTCATTGTTTGATTAAAAAATGAAGTGTGAAGAAAATGTCTAGAAGACTACTTACACTCTCAACATAGATCCAAAGGGCACTGATGAGGGGGAAATAAAAAAAAACAAACCAGTTGAGCTGCACAAAATGAATAAAGCAAAGGTGAAATTTCAGTGAGCTGAAAGATGACATGACCCAAAATATAATGAAACTAACAAATACACTGGCCAATGAGGTTATGGAAGAAACAAATAAAAAATTAGAAGAGCTTCCCAAAACTGCTCAAAACATGAATGATAAATTTAACAAAGAAATAGACTCTAAGAAAATGTACCAAATAGAAATCCTGGAGGTAAAGAATTTTATTGAATACATGAAGTGCAGAAATGACCAATGTGAAGAAAAGATCTGAGAACTCAGGGATAAAATGAAAGCATATGATAATATATTCAGAGAAACCTTTAAAAATGGTAAGACAACAAAAATCATTTCATTCAGAAATTACTAGATGACACTAAGAGGACTAATAAAAACTAATGGAGTTAGAGAGAAAATAGAGAATAACACACATGGAATATAAAGACATCTTTCTACAGAAATCATAGTAGAAAATGTTCCAAGCATGGGGAAAGAACTCAACATACAAATAAATGAGGCTTACAGAATGTCATACATCTATGATGAAAAAAGAAGCTCCTTATTAGAAATAATAGACAAACATCCTGGAAGTTTAATACAAAAACAGAATTCTAATAGCTGTCAGAGAAAAACAAAAAGCCACTTATAAACCCGTTAAGATTACAGCAGACTTTTCAACAGAGACTTTAAAGACCAGGACAGCTCAGAGTGAAGTGTTTCAAGCCCTTAAAGAAAAGAACTTCCAACCCTGATTATTATATTGTGCAAAATTAGCTTTCAAAATTGATGGAGAAATTAGGACATTGTATGATAAATACCTAAAAAATTAATGAACGTCAAACTAGCATTTCAAAACACATTCAAGAATATCCTAGACCATTGATGGTGAATCTTTTTAGAGTTTTCAAGGATAACAAATAACTGAGTGCAGCATGAATGCTATAGGTTTGGCAACACTGTCCTAGACAGACAACAAATCCAACAAAGTTAAAAAGTTGGATGCAATGAATACATCAAGCAAGGTGAGTAGTTAAATGAAAGGAAAAATAAATGAGTCAACAACAGAAAAAGATGCAATAATAGTAGTAAATCAGTAACTCTCTACTTTCAAATTAAAAATCATGGAATGGCAAAACTCAGTGATTTATTGCATTCAAGAGAGTCATTTAATCCAAAAAGAAATCCAAAGCCTAAAATCAAACAATGGAAAAAATATTACATCGACTAAGACTCTAAGGGCAAGCAGGAGAGGCAATTTTATTCTCAAAATAAAACCAGGTTAAAACTGATCAGAAGAGGCAAAGAAGATAACTACATATTAAAGAAATAATTAAACAGGAAGTGATAATAATTGTAAATATATATCACCAAATATGGTTGCCTCACTGTCATGAAACAAACACTACTGGACATTAAAGATCAAATAAACAGCAACCCAACTACAACAGAATACACATTTTTCTCAGCAGCAAGCAGAACTTTCTCTAAAATAGACCACATATTAGTACATAAAATCTGGATAAATAAATGCAAAAGGACTGAAATCATCCCATGTATACTATCAGATCATAACACACTGAAATGAAAAATTGCAGGAAAAAAAGAAAATTATACAAACATCTGGAAATTAACACACCCTTGAATACTCAATGGGTCACAGAATTAATCAAAGAAGAAATTTAAAAATTTCTAGAATCCAACAATAATGACAGTACTTTATACAAGAAGTCATGGGACATAATGAAAGCAGCTCTCAGAGCGAAGTTTGTTGGTGTAATTTAGGAAAACAGAGTAAGCTCAAATAAATAACCTAAAGATGCACCTTAAGATACCAGAAATAGAACAGTCCACACCCAAAGATAGTTAATAAAGTAAATTTTTTATATACCAGAGAAAAAACAAATAAAATTAAGCCTAAAATAGAATAAATCAACAAATTAAAGAGGTAATTCCTGGAAAAAATGAATAGTGAAACCATTAGCCAAACTTACAAAAAGAAGGAAAAAAAGACCATATTAATGCAATTAGGAAAGTAAAAGGTGAAATCACAACAGATATCCCCAAAATCCAGAAGATCACTAGTAACTACTAAAATAAATTATACTCCAGCAAATTGGAGAATCTTGAAAAAAATGGACAGATTCCTAGACATGTATGAACTACTGAAACTGAACCAAGAAGATGTAAAACTCTGAACAATCCAATGATATTATGAAATTAAGACAGTAATCAAAAGTTACTAAGAAAAGCTTAGGACCTGATGGATTCACCATTGAATTTTATAAGAACTTCAAAGAGAATATAAACAAAGATATTCCACAAATTATTTAACGAAATTGAAAGGGAAAGGGTAGTTCCAACTCATTCTTGGAAGCTAGCATTACTCTGCTTTCAAAACCAGACAAGAACCCAACTAAAAAAATAAAACTATAGGCCAATTTTTAATGAACATAGACACAAAAATCATCACCAAAGTACTGGCAAACAGCATGCAACAAATCATCAAAAAGATTATAGGTAATGACCATGTAGATTTTATCCCAGAAATGCAAGGATGGTTCAATTTATACAAACCAATAAATATAATACACCACATAAACAGATTAAAGACAAAAATCCCATGCATTTATTTTTATCATGAACATCAATTCATGATAAAAAAATACTGAAGAAAATAGGTGTGGAAGGACCTTATTACAATTGCATAAAAGCCTTTTATGAAAAATTAATGATAATTAACATATTCAACAGGAAAAAAACTGAAAGCTTTCCCTCTAAATTCAGGAACAAGACAAGGATCTCCACTATCACCACTCCTGTTCAATATAGTTCTCAAAATATTAGCCAGAGCAATCAGGGATTAGAAAGAAACAAAAGGAATATTAATAAGAATGGAGATGTCAAATTATTATTTGTTGATACCATGATCTTTTATTTACAAGATCCAAAGAAGTCCACCAAAAGATTCTTCAAATTAATAGCTAAATGTCATAATATAGCAGTATATAAAATCAACACTGAAAAATCAATAGCATTTCTGTACATCAATAATGAACTCACTGAGAAAGAAAATAATACAATACCATTTACAGTAGCCTCAGGAAAATTCAAATAGTTAGAAATTAACCAAAAAGTGAAAGACCTCACAACAAAAACTGCAGTGAACATTTCTACTTGTGCCACAAATTTTAAAGGCCAAGAGAGCTTGGAGAGAAGAGTTTCAAGCCCTAAAACAAGACAACTTCCAGTCCACATTAATATACCTTGCAAAACTATCTTTCAAAATTGATGGAGAAATAAAGATATTCCATGACAAAGAGCACATTAAGAAACTCATGAACATCAAATGTGCACTCCAAAATATAAGAATACCCTAGACAGAGACAACAAAGCCAAAAGTTAGATGGAATGAAAATATCAAGCAAATGAGTAATTAAGCAAAAAGGGAGTCAATAGCAGAAAATGAATGCAATAACAGGAATAAATCAGTACTCTGAAAAAGGAATTAGAAAATGGGGAGACATCCCCTGTTCCTTTCCTGGAAGGCAGAAGCAACTTTGCCAAATATCCATACTTCCAAAACAGACACATAGATTTAATGCAATTTAAATCAAAATATCAGTAGAATTACCCACAGAACTACAGAAGGCCATCTTTAAAATTCATGTGGAACCAGAAGCAACTGAGAATAGTGAAAGCAATCCTGTATAACAAGAGCAAAGCAAGAAGCATCATGATCCCAGATTTGAAGTTGTATTACAAAGCTACGGTAATGGAAGGCAGCATGATATTGGCACAAAAACAGACATACCAATCAATGGAACAGAATGTAAGATGAAGAAACCCTAGGCACATGAAGTCTCCTGACCTATCAAAAGGGAGGAAATGTAGTGTCTTTAACAAATGTTACTGGTAGGGGTGGGATTATAGCTCAATGGCACCGCCCCTGCCTGGCAAGTACAAGGTCCTGACTTCAATTCCCCATACCAGAAAAGAAATGTTCCTGGGGAAACAGGCTATACACACATAGAAGATCGAATTTAGACCCATAACTATCACCATGTTTCAAAAGGAAATCAGAATGGATCAAAGACATAAATATTACAACAGAAATGCTTAACATGCCGGAAGATAAAATAGATAAAACTCTTCAAACCGTAGATGTAGGTAAGGACTTTCTGAACAAAACCAATTGCACAAAAAATAACATCAAGAATCAACAAATGGGTTATATCAAATTAAAAGATCCTGCATAGCAAAGGAAACAACCAGCATAGTGAAGAGACAACTGTAGAATGGGAAAGAATTTTTTCCAGCTATACCTTGGATAGAGGACTAAAATTTATAAAAAATTAGGCTGCCGCAAGTAAAAGACTCAGTAAAAAAACTGATAACTGAAATGAATGGACACTTCTCAGAAGAAGAAAAATGACCAATAAACACCTGAAAAAATGTACAACATTATTGCCCATCAGAAAAATGCAGATTTAACAAAAACACAGATTCCATCTTACTCTAAAGAGAATGTTTCTTATCAAGAAATCAGTTAATACTGGCGCCTGGTGGTTCTGCCTCCTTTTCCGCAAGCGCCAGGACTAGAGTTCTATCCCCAGTATCAAAAAAAGAAGAAAGAAAGAAAGAAAGAAAGAAAGAAAGAAAGAAAGAAAGAAATCAATTAATACACCCTGGTAAGGCTGTGGGGAAAAAGAACAATTCTATTCCACCCTGTTGGTGAGAATGTAATGCAGTATCATTACTATGCAAACCAATATGGAGATTCCTCAAAAAACTAAAAATACAAATTTTATTTGGCTCAGCTATTCCCTTCTTAGTTATCTCCCCCAAAGAGTTAAAGACATCATATTACAGTGATACATGAATATCTATATTATAGCAGTGAAACTCATAATAGCTACATCTTGGAAGTGGCCTATATGTCTAACAACAAATGAATGGATAAAGAAAATACAGTATTTATACACAATGGAATACTACTCTGTTATAAAGAAGAATAAAATTGAGTCATTTATAGAAAAATGAATGCATCTTGAGACCACAATATTAAGTGAAATAAATCACATACAAGTTTAAATATTGCCTGGTTTCTCTTATATGAGAAACTCCAAGTATAAATAGATTAAAGAGGTTAAAATAGATTAAAAGACAGACAACAGGAAACAGGGAAATCAATCTTTTGCAAGTGGGAAAAGCATAATGAAATGCAGGGAGTGGGGAGAGAACAAGGTGAATGGGTGAGACAAAGAATTAAGTTGTGTTATATACATGTACCAACTCACCCGAATGAATGTAGTCATCGTGTACTGCAAACAAGCACTAACAAAAATAAAAATAAATAATCAGACTAAATATCATATATAAGACTTGTGTATATATTTTATATATGAAGATGGAAAATCATCTCACTCACTAAACACTTGCTTAGGGTCAAAGTAGCATGATTTTAATTAATACTTTTTATTTAACATACCAATATTCTGTATCATAACCTAGCAGTTTTTAAAACACTTTTATTTTTATTAGTACATTTTTTCAGTTCATAATGATTACATTCATCACGGTAGGTTGGTTCATGTACTTAATTTGTACACTTGTTCTCTATCTTTCTGATAGACTTACCTCACCAGTGTGATTATTTAGTTGAACTTGGCCAGTGTCCTTTATTATTATTTATCCAAAATATGTCTATCTTTTATTAAAACTAGAGTGGTTTTAGAACTTCAGTATATAAGGATAATCTACTTATGAGAAACTTTTTCCTTATCCACACTCTAAACCAGGCAGAATACATCATTTTCTTCTTTGTATCTCTCCCATACCCTTACGTTCTCCTATGCGAATGCTTACACTATTTTATTGCATTTATTTTTGTTTTTCATTACTTCTAGATGATATACTCCTTTAACCCTTAAACTCTAGAAATATTTCTTTATATCCAGTGCTTCAATGTCCAATCATAGCACAGAATTTGTTATGTTGACAGGAGCTAACAAATATTTTCCACAGCAGCCATGCATTAATTGAAGCATGTGAGAAGAGCTCTATATTGAAATACAGCATAGGTGCCTATATTCTTACATAAGGTTGATAGTGCTAGATTCATAGATGTCGAGGATATCAGTTTATCTGAGATGATTGAAGTCACTGTATGGGTAAAACTAGGGAAGGGATGTGAATGGATGTTCTTCGGAAGTGGAGGATGAAGAGAGAAAGCCTGCTCTAGATTTCTAAAAAAAATTGAAGCAATTGAAATGAAGACATAGAGCTATATAAAAATGCCAAACTAAGGGAAGAATAACTTATGAATGTAACAAGGAACAAGCAAACCCAAGACAGCTGTTTAAATAAAAAATCTATATCTGTAGTGTGGAAAAGCAGTCTTAGGAAATTAGTTAGATTGTTTTTAAACCCACAGTAGTGCTGAGATATTGAGACAGATTTTATGAATTCTGTTTTCTTTGAGAACCTGACTTCTTTTTAAAAAGTTATAATTTAGAGAGTCTTTCTTTGCTTGAAATTTATGTTGTTGCTTTTCATTACAACTTTTTCCTTCTACATTGTGCCAGACTTGTAAATGCTTGAATATATTGCCTCTGCCTGGTAGAGCTAATTTTTCAATTTACATAAATAAATAACCTGCCAAAACTAATTACTTCTCTTCAAAATCTAAATACATTATTTCTTCTCTTTTTCCAGTCTGTCTTACTTTAATTATTTTCACATCAGTTGTCATTTTAGAAGCTGGTTTAGACTAAAAAGGGATAATCGGATGTGTCTTACTGTTTTAATTTGGCTAATTAAGATTGCTGCTTTTGTCTGGGTGTTTGGAGTCATATATTTACAGCCTGTTTATAGCTTGGGGTGGTAGGAGGAAGTACAATCAATAGAAAAATTCAAGGAGGCACAAGAATTTATTTGTATATATAGTTACATGTTAAATGGCCCTTCTTTCCGTTCTCCTTTGTTCCTCAAACTTGCTCTCTATTGTTTTCAAGAATTTTACAAGCAAGTGATGGAAGGTAGGTCAAAATTTTCTTCATCCTTATGGTTATTTTTTTTTTCCAAATGAAGAAGCCTAAATACTGCACCTGAGGTTTCCATATCTTTTTTATGGTTTGGATCAAGAAAATTAAGAACACAGAACATGATTGCTCCTAGAAAGCAGATGGTTGGCTGAATAACCACACCATGCACAGTGATAATTGCCTGGTTGTGAGGAAGATTATATAGCTGCATCTGGAAAATGTGTAGGAAGAAAGAGCAGGTGGAAAAATACAGTTATCTTTGCATCAGCATTTTGTTACTATATCTGAAGTGCTTAAATTTGTGTTCTTCAAAATAGCACCAGCTTTGATACATAGAACACACTGTTCCAAATCGATCTCAAAAGTTTTGTCTCATTATCTTTACTGCATGATTGTATAATAAGAATTTACCATTTGCAGTTCTGATTACCAGTGGGACAGCTAAAGTAGAGTAGCTTCATTACTGGTCCCAAACCACACAATTAATTAGACTTGGTGACCCAGCTGTGACACTAAACTATTACTTGAATTTCCTAATGATCCAAAGAGAGAGGTGTTTTGCTTCCAAAGGTGGCAGTATATAGATACACACACACAGACACACACACAAACACACACACACACACACACGATTACATATATTTAAGTACAATGGTTATTGTACTCCCAATGCAGGGTACACATTGTTTCCTAATAAAAGGCTTCAGAAGTAAAATTTATATTTAGTCTTGTTTCCTGAATTAAGGAAAGTTAAGTTTATTGTTTAGGTGAGAGCTCTTTAATTATAAGAATATTTAGTATGGAAGCCTTGACCAAATCATCATCTGATACTCAGTTTGTAAAACAATATTTTAACTAATTATCTGTGTTTGTGTGTGTGTATGTGTGTGCACTTGTGTGTGTATTTGATGCTTCATTTCTAGATTTTTATATTTTCAAAACAAGTCTTCATTCTGTTTATGCAGAACATTCTTTACGTTAGGTAATAATTTTTCTGAAGCACATAAAATATGGAATAATAATAATAGTACTGACTGAATGATTAGGATATGCTCCTTTATTTTTCAGCCCTGGGGATTGAACCCAGGACCTTCACACTGAGGAACATTCCTAAGGCTCACATTTGTGATTCTCCTGACTCAGCTTCCCAGACTGCTGAGTTTAGAGGCATGTACCACCATGCCCAAAAATGTTTGTGATGCTTTACAGATATGTTCTCATTAAAACCTCAGCTACATCTAGAAAGTGATCTCATTATTATATCATAGATTTATACATGAGCTACTCAAAACTTATAGGGGTTCCATCACTTGACCAAATTCACGCATTTGGTAAATCATGGAGCAAAATCTGAACACACACAGTCTGAAGCTAGAAATGCTGCCTCTGTCAGCCAGTCTTCCTTATGCTATGTATTCAGGATTGTCAAATGGAAAAAAATTGTCCATTTTAGTGGCTCAACAGGACTTGAAGAACTGAGTGTAGCATTCCTCCCTGAGAAGCTAAAGATTCAGGAAAATTCTGACATTTAACATTTCTTTCTGCACAGGCATAAAAAACCCTTTCTTTTGCTATTTTTAAATTCTTTCATTATCTTTTAATTCTTGCAGGTCAAGGAATTGAAAGAAGAAATGAAGGTAGGAGACAGTTTATTTTCAGTATTTTAATGTTTTAACTTTTTCCACTCTAACTTCTTTAACTGACAGCATCTTGAATTATTGTCACCTCTGTGACTTTCACAAATGATGTACAAAATTTTAAAAGGTTTTCTGTCATTTTCATATACACAGACAAAGGTACTAAATTTTAGATAAGCATGCTCTTTGTCTCTTCATAATGTATGGCTCCCAGCTGTACTGAGAAGCATGCCTCACAGGTTGGACCATGAAGCCTGGTGGTAAAGAGTAATTAAAAGAACACAAGGGTAAAATCTTGAGCTTCCTAGAGACAAAATGGATGCATGTAAGATATTTTACTCAACTCACTAATAAGGGAAACAGGAAGATGTTGTAATAAGTTCAAAAAAGTTAAAGAAGCACACATTTACATGAAGTAAAGCAATATTTAAATATACAAATAATAATAGTAATAATAATAATAATAATAATAATAATAAAAACTTGGCCTTTTCCACAAGGGGAGAAAAGGGAAGTCAACTGAACTTCCACCAGATAGAATTTGTTTGCAGGTCCATACACATGTATTATTTTTCATTACTATCAATTATTTATTGAGTTATGAATCAGTTGAAAGGGTATGAAAAGCCACCATCAGATAACCAGGAAACAAATGTGTGTTCTAAATAAAGTGTGATGTTCCCACAATGAATAAACTTGGATCTAAATACCTGAAGCTGTCCCACAGCACATGGCAGAGATGATATTATTGACATAAAAATCATTGAACAGGGTTGAGGATTTAGCGAAAGGTCCTGAGTTTGATCCCCGGTACCAAAAAATACAACAGACAAACAAAAAAAATTGTTAACATAGACTTCTGCCAAAGCAATTGCTTTGTTTATATAAACACACAGTTTTAAATGCATGGCCAGATTCATCAGTTTTGATATCATTGAAGTCCTAAGAAAGGAAAGATTTAAAACTCAGAGAATTTTAAGGAGTACTTCTCAGGGTAGGTAGAGGTGCGGGTACAAAGAGCTTGCTGGAAAATAAGAGCGTTCTCATTACAGAACACTTCAGATGAACATAAAAACTACAAAAGGAAACATTGTCAAAATGCAAATTGGATTCCGATGTAAGAAGAGTGAGGGCCAATGACACTGCACCCACAGCTTTTTAAGATGCATACTGGAGAGCAAAGGAAGTTGGACATGAGTAGAAAGTTCATCTGTAGTTTTATTTTCATATCTCCAGATTTTTAATTTTTTTTTCATTTATAGACAAGTTCTCACCAAGTTGCCAAGTTACCCAAGCTATGCTTGAATATGAGATCGTAGTCTCAGCCTCTCAGAGCACTGGAAAACTTTAGGTTATTTTTTTTTTAATATAGCCTTACTGGTTTGAAGATCATCAAAAAAGTATATAAAAGGTCATTAGATAATGTCTGGTGAATAAGAAGGAGAAAGGGAATTTATGAAGCAGAATGGGGTGCCTTGGTTTGCCGATGCCTATGAAACATGACATTAATAAATGACACCCTGGTGTGACCTGAACATGACACTAGTACCAAATAGCATGAAATAGAAAACAATGATTCTTGTGCTATCATTTTCTCAACATGTTTCTAGTTTCCCTTGTTAGGAAGGAAATTAAAATTCGTTTAATGTGCTCGCTTCGGCAGCACATGTACTAAAAGTCTTTTAAAATTATGAGTATAAAAGTTACATATGTGGACAAATGTGCTTAGCACACTTGATATATTGCCAGGAAATTGATATTTATTGATAAATCTACTTAAAACAGCTGCTAATAAGTAAATTGGGTAAATGGATTGATGAACAGTCAGATCATCATTTTAATCTTGTTCTAAGAAGCAACATACACTTGCTATTTGATTTGTGCCTTACAGAACCAAGTAATTTTTAACGTCAAATCAGGGCCAATTGCTTCTGTTTATGAGAAAATGCCTTTTAATGGCAAAGATGGGATTATCAGTAGCACCGTAATGGTCCCATCTCAATGGTAACACAGTGTGTTTAGACAAAGGAGGAATAACTTTGGGCTACCATGCTTCACCTGAATTTCTCCAAAGTCATTTCAAGGATAGCTTTTGGAATTAAAATCAACCGTATTAGTATACTTCCAGCATATTTTCTTCTTCTCTAGGACAGTGGCAAAAAAAGAGAATCTACTCACATGCACTTAAAGATGTAAATATTTTAGCAAGTTTCCAGTCCATAAACATCACCTTAGTTAAAAGTGGAAGCTCTTCAAACATTTTATTTCTCTCTGTGGTTTTCAGTGAAAAGCAGCATTACTTTTTAATTGTTTCCATCTCCACATTGCTTCTTACCTTCAGTCTCCCACTTTAGCGTTTCCCTCAGCATATAAATGCCATAGCTAGGTCTCATCCACTCCACGCTCTGCTTCTTTATCTGTCTCAACATCACCAAAGAACAGGATGAGCTGGAAGGGAATGAGAGAAAGGAAAATGCCAGAAGTGGCCACTGAGAGACCACGCAAGGCCAAGGTGACTAAATTGGGTAGCCTGTTACACAGATATTTTGTCTCAGACGTCTGCATCAAATAAGCTTTTTCACCTTTTCAAGCTATGCAAGTTACCTTTGAATCACATTTGAAACAAGTTTTACTTACTCGTGCTTTTTTAAAACTCGATTTTATTGTGTTGTCATCTTTGAAAATATATTGTTATTGTCAACCATTTTGAGACTACAGGGAAGAAGAGTTGGCAAAATGAAGTTGTAGCTGTTTTGGAGGAATTCAGTCTTTGGGATTTCATAGTGGCTCTGGCTATTGACTATACTTCTTTGATGAAATACCCACAGTATGTGATTCTCACAATATCAGCATAGTTATTAAAGCTAGAAAAGATTTTGTAAGAATTTATAAAGGTAGCAGTGTCTAGAAAATATTCTTCATGGTTCTTACTATCATTAGTTTGTATGATATGAATTTCATAAATAATAATATCAGTCTTGATAAGTATTCATAGTTACAAATATTACCATCAATTTCCTCATTCAAAAAGATATTTTAATCTCTTTACATAAAATAAACTTTAGGTAAACTGGCATTCTCATAAATAAAAATCTTAAATGTTTAAGAAAATATTAAGGTAAAAATCTTGGAATATGGAACTTTGCATCTTATCTATATTCTCCCTTCTATCAAGGGTTGATGGCAAGAAATAAGTTTTCTGGAAAGCATAGATAGGAGTTCTGGGCTTTGTCTTTATTAATAAAATTACTTGTACTTTAACTGCATTTGCTATATGAGTTGACTTCTTCCTACATAAAATGGGAGGAATCATGTAGTTCTCCATGCTTTTGAATTGTGTTAGAGGTAAAACTTTTAGTGTAATTAGCTCAGTACCTGCTTTGGAATAAGTGTTAAATAAGACTTTGCCTGGTTTCATCCATGATGAATTCTGGAATAGGTAATTGTATGGTAGAGGGACATCTTCAAAGCCTTTTGAAGGACAGTGGAAAGCTTTCCATGTTTCTAATATAATGGAATTTACCTTTGTATTTTCTGGAGAAATATTTTTTAAAACGTTATGGGATATCACTGCTATTTACAATTTTCATGGTTTTTGTTTTATTGATTTTATTCTATAATTTATCTTCTCCCTTAAAACTTCAATGAATTCATTTATATCACCTCATAACATTTCAAGTAAAGCCACTCTGTGTTTGAAGACCAGCTGATTAGAAATTTGCAGATCCTAAATAACCTAGAGGCTTTGGGAATTGTTCTGATAGGAGGTGGTAAGTTGAAAGAATTGTCTGAAATGAAAAAAAAATTCAAATTTTTCCTAGTAAACTTATTAACCTTTAAAAGTGGATAATGAGATTAGGTTAGGAAAGCGGCTAGAACCCTGAAGAGAGGACAAAATATTTCACCTTAAAGGCCCTGTGGCAAGCACAGTTGCTTCCCCAATTTCTATTTTCCTCTCGTCTTTGCTAACAGAATCTCAGTTTTGAAGAAGCTAGAAATGTGCTCAAGTGCGAACACTACATGCTGTTTGATCTCCCTCACTTTCCAGAAGATTCATCTAGAGATATAAATATGTGCCTGTATTTTGGTCAGTAAGAGATGGGTGGTACTTTCCCTTCTCCTCTTTTCTTCTTCCTTGAATGGCAATGTGAGTTTTGGAGTTGTAGCAGCTATTTTGCAGCCTTCCATAACAAGCATGAAGCTGAAAGGTACAGAAATGGCCATGCATTACATAACAACAGGGCTATGTTCTGAGAGATGTACCATTGGGCAATTTTGTCGTGAATACCAAATAGTACACTCGGTACATGAATATCAATAGCACAAACCTACATGGTGTAGTCTGTTTTACATCTAGGAAATAGGGGTTCCTACTCCTTGGCTAAACACCTGTGCAGCAAGATAAAAAGTAACATTTAAAATGATAAAAGGAAATAAATTTTAAGAACCCAAAGTATTTATATACCTAATGACACAAATTTTATCACCTGTGAACTCTATGATGGCCATGTCTACCTGAGTCACCACCACATCCCAGAACACTGCCGGCACATACTGAATTCCACAAGAAAGATACTAGAAATATGTTTGGTCCCATTTGACCCAGCTGTTCCCCCACTGGGATCTTCCCAAAAGAATTAAAAGAATCATATCACAGTGATATATAAATACTCATGTTTATAGTGGCACAGTTGGTAATAGCTAAAGCTTGGAAACAGCCCAATTGCCTATCAACTGGACACTGGATAAAGAAGATGCGGGGTTTATTCTTTATAAAATAGAGTACTACTCAGCCATAAAAAATGAGAAACTAGAGTCATTTATAGCTAAATGGATGCACATTGGCCATACTCTTAAGTGAAATAAATAGGACACAAGTGTAAATACCAAATAATTTCTCTGGTGTGAGAAACTGAAAGTGTAAATAACCAAAATGTATAATAGATAATGTGAAACAGGAAGAAAAGGTCTTAAAGGGGAGGAGGAAGTGGGAGGAGTAGGAGAAAGGAAAGAAGGGAAAGGAAAAGATATGAGAAAAGGAAAAAATGGAAACAAAGTCTTTGTAAATAGGGAGGGGTGGAGGGGTTGAAAGGAGGGCAGGGGAATAGGAAAAAATAAGAACCAAGATGCATCATGTAAAGGCACAAATTCCTGATGATGAATGTCATCATATTGTATACCTAAAATGTACCAATAAAATTAATGAAAAAAGACAACATAGAATGTGTGCCATTAAGGATATTGCTCAAAGATCTAAAAACAATAATGTAAAGTTAAGCTGGAACCTGGCTGTTCTGATACCAAGACTAGTATGCTCTCTAGTGCTCTGTGGAAAGCCGTAACATATCATTAACATTATAAGGATGCCATGGAAATAGAGAAAGCAATCATGTCAAACTCTCACATTTATATTCCCTCACATTTATATATGTGAAGAAAGACCCTAACTTTGTGGATGTCATCCTAATTGAAATATTAAAGGTAAATATTCTGTCTGCCCTAGGAAACATTTCTGTCTGCACTTTTGAAAGTCAAGGGAACATACCTAGAATGAACTGGAGCTGACGAACTATCCAAAAAATTTGAGAGGAATCTCACCATGTTACTTCCCCAAAGGACACACACCAAAGGAGACTGAATAGGATTATGTGTGAACTCCAGGACTAAAAGAACATTTATGTCGTGAAAGTGGAATAAACCTGTTCATCCAAAACAAAAAATTTGGGCAAAGATATCCAGGCACTTTGCAGTCATTCAAATCAAACCTACTTGAAATTGGAAACAACTCATTCAGAAGGATATTATTAAAATAATTAAGATACATTAAAAATTACTGTATAAACATATGCTGGTCATTCCTTATATGCAAGACAGTGTGTTAGCTCATAGGAATGATGAAAGTCAACATTGTAGAGTTTACACCACTGATGAATTTTTAGAACATAAATAAGGTTATAATTTGTTGTCCTTTTTATCACCTACAATAAGTACTTTATCATATTCTCTCTTGATATCTACCTTGCTGTCACTACATCAGCTTTACTTCTTTAAATTTATTAAAATTTTCATTTGACAAATAATAATTGTGTATATTTACGGTGTTCAAGATTTTTTCCTTATTGTTTTCACAGGATATCTTTTTATTTATTTTTATTCATTAAGTTTATTGGTACATTTTAGGTATACAATATGATGACATTCATCATTGGAAATTTGTACCTTTACATGATATATCTTGGTTTTTATTTTTTTCCTCCCCATTCCCCTGACATCTGAATAGTTTCTCTGGTGTGAAAAACTGAAGGTATAAATGAGGATCAAAATGTATAATAGATAATGTGAAATAGGAAGAAAAAGTTCAAAGTGGAAAGGGAAGGGGAAGTGGCAGGAGTAACGGAAAGGAAAGAAGGGAAAGGAAAAAACATGAGAAAAGGAAAGAATGGGAACAAAGTCTTTGTAAAACAGAGAAAAGGAAAAAATGGAAACAGTCTTTGTAAAACAGGAGTGAAGGAGTTGAAGGGAGGGCAGGGGAATGAGGAAAAATAAGAACAGGGTATCTTTTTCCATTATTTTATTTTAAAGTCATTTGTGTTTTTATGAAGTTAAAGTGTTCCTCATATAGGAAGCAAGCAGATGGTTCTTGACTTTTATGAATACAATTTTGATAATTTCTGAATTTTAGTTGGAGTAATATTTAACTCATATTTAATGCAATTGATATTTTAATTTAAATATATTTCTTGCTATTTGTTATCAGCTTGCTTATTTTGACTATTGCTC
Source organism: Heterocephalus glaber (assembly GCF_000247695.1). Next base: position 19,776,355 of record NW_004624734.1, on the reverse strand, counting down.
TTTTACTATCTGCTTAGTTATTGAATATTCTTTAATATTTTATAATATTTATCTATAGGATTTTTAATTATATCACTTCTTATTTTATTAATGGTTATTAATTAGGACAATGAATCTCAATGACTATTAATGATTAGAGCATGGTTCTCAATCAGGGCTGATTTTGCCCTTAAGAGAATAATTGGAAATGTCTGCAAGGAGGCATTTTTAATTGTTTTCAGTGGAGGGAAGGGAGCTGCTACTGGCATTTAATGAGTGGAGGCTAGGAATGATGCTAAGAATCCTACAGCGTACTATATTGGAAATCATCTAAGACTAGAGTCAATGGTATAATAGTTTATACTTTATACATATCATTATGCCTTTCACATTTCTAACTGCCCATTTTAAATATTTAATTACATTAGAATGGCATAATTTCATTTTTCAGCTGCTAGCCTATATGTGATTATTGTTATATCTTTTAGTTTTATATTATTTTACAAATCTTATTATGCTTTAACTAGCAATAATAGAAATTACAAGAAAAAGGTGGGGTTTATTTGGCAACGTTGGGGATCAAATCCAGGACCTGTGCATTCGAGGCAAGTGCTCTACCACTGCATTACACCCTGGCCCTCTTGCTTTCGATGGAAGTCTGCAGTAATTTACCATTGCTTTCCTGTACAAAATGTAACTTGGGTTTTTCTTTGGCTACTTTAAAATTTGTTCTTTTTCTTTAGTTTTTAGCAGTTTGGTAGATTTGGCTTAAAGTTATACTATTCATTCATGAATGTATTTATCTTCTAAGACTTGATATATGATAGCTTACATAATTACCAACAGATCTCTCCTTGTTACAGTTTTGTCAGCAGTTTTTTTCTTTTTTGTATTTGTAACTCTTTAATTTTGTTTCTTTCTATCTTCTTTTATGTTTTGTATAAACCCTTACAGAAGATATTTCTTTTTCCTGCACTAAACATTTCACAATGAAAATTTTTTTTGCATCTTTAGACTCTTTTTTAAATCTACTTTGATATTAATATGGTAATTCTTACCATTTCTTGGTTTTCATTTAACTTTCATAAACACACATATAAAAAATTTTGTGACTTTCATTCACTTATTCTTTTCCTCTCCATTGTCATCAGTTTTCCCCCCAAGCTTTTTCTCCAAATATAATCTGTATTATATTTGTCTTAGTATTCTAATATGTGATTAATATTCTATAGACCTTTGATGAAAAGGAATATGTATATATATATATATAGCATGTGTACATAAATAAAAACTATATTGTGAGACTTATAAAACTTGAAAGAATCTTAGAAACATCACCTATATAGTATCTATTTAATGAGCTATTTTTGGAATTAAAGAAGTTAATACTAAAAGGTAAACTCACTAGCAAATATTTCCTATTATAAACATAATAATTTTCCTTCCTTTATTTTTCTTCTCCTTTTTATTATTATCATGAATAAATGTTCTTCCAAACATTTTTATTCCTAAAGATATCTCTAAAAACCTCTACTGGTCACTGTTCCTGTGGGAAGGATCTAATATGGGAAAACTGGGATATAAAGACCTTACCAGAATTTCACATTGAATATTCCTTCCAATGCTGCATCTCCTCCAGCTGATAATAACTGTATCTACTACAGTTTACATTTTATGATGAGAAAATTAAGCATCTGGCAAATGAATTCACTTTCTTCAGGTAACATAGATGGCTGAATGTTGGCTTAGAAGTCTATATTTTCAGTGTTTCTTCTCACATAATATGAAACCAACCAATGTCATCTTATATAAAAGATTTTGGAGCCAGAAGGAAAAAATCAATAGTTTAGTCCAACTTATCTCATTTGATATATGAATTAGTTGAAAGTCATTAATAGCTAATTGTCCTATTTGTTATATTAATTACTGATGGAAATTAGATAAATGTTATTCTTTATTTTTCTTTTTCAGCAATTTAGCAAAATGAATATTGTCGCTGGATAACTGATTAATCATAGCAATTCCCAGGAAATTTTTCTAGAACAAAATAAACTATCAAAAGTTGAATTAAGAAGTTTAAAGTATGAGACCGATTTTTTGACCAATTTTTCAAAAAATTGAAATTCTAGATAAGCTATTTATATTTTCTGCATACTATTTCAGAGCAAATAAAAATGGAAAAGATACTCATGTAGGTTTATAATGGTAGCATAATCCTTTGTTTCAACCTAATTTTTTTTTTAGAAATAACAGCTTATACCAAAAATTTTGTGCAAGTGCTTTATTGAAAGATATAATCCCAGAGAAGCAAATGTAAGGAAAAGAAATAGAAATTGGAAAAAAAGAAAGCAAATGCAAGATCGTAATTAATTGTGTCACACTTACAAGAAAAATAAACAAAAATGCAACTCTAAAACAATACTGTTGGTTGCTGGATCATACTGGATGTTCCTAGACTATTATGCCTGGGATAGTCCTTCATAGGGGAGGAGGGCGAATTGCATATCTTCAGAATTTTTTCTGCCTCTCATTGTTCCTTAAAATTCTCTTCCTGGGGCTCCAAGTCCTCCGCACGTGTGGTCTTTTCTAGCAGTTGCTAGAGGCACTCAAGCTTTTGTGAGCCTGGTAAGATCAGACCTGTGCCTGGAGCTGCAGTTCTTCCACAAGGCATGAGCAACGAAGGCCACATCCAAACACAGTACTTGCTCATGGACCAAAAGAGGCAACCGATGCTTTCAGAAAATGAGGCTACTGTCAAGGAAGCCTGACCTTTATGACCTTGGGAATGTTTTTTTTCCTTTCGCTGGGTCCTTACGTAATTCTCACGGTCATAAAGCCTTATAAGAAGCTGACATGCTGTTTTACAAAGAAACCTTGATCCAAAGAGATCTTATGAATTATAAGAAAAATGAATCTGGTAGAAGTATAAAATTATAAAGTGCCATGATCAGGTTTCATGGCAGTTTAAAAAGTGTATATTTTTTGATACTTATTCTTTCAGTAGATTGGACTTTATGTCCACTTTCTTAAATCAGGTAATGGAGAGGAAGGGAAGAGCTCATGACTGTTTTGATTGATATAGTATGGTGAAAGTGAAGCTGTATTAAGGATTAAGTCATAAAAAGCCAAGAAGCTTCCTTCCTCTTGAGATATTTGCTTCCTTCCTATTTTCTTGAGATATTTGCTCTGGTGGAAGTTAGTTTCCTCCTAATAAATCCCAACAATATTGAGACTATCATGTTGGAGACTCCATATGTAGTCAATCGTCCAAATTAATTTGAACTTTCCTGCCATGCCCCAGTCATCAGACATGGAGTGAAACTCTTTCGTATGCTCTTGACCTTCCCAGGTCAAGCTGTGCAGCTGAGCACAGTTTATGCTACAAGGAGCAAAGGGATTGTCTAGCCAAGTCCTTCCCCTCTTTGCAGCCCACAGAATTCCTGGGGTAAAACGGTTGTTGTTTTTCTTTACTGTACTTAGTATGATTTTTATTCAGCAACAATTATTTGAATAGATACGTTTATTTCATGAAAGCAAGATTTCTTTAATGGTGTCAGATTAAATAAAAAAATCCATGTGATTTACTTCATGGTGCTGAAAAAACATTTAGAGAAACACAATTTGCAGTCTTGAATTTTGAAAAGATTTTGAAAAAAAACACAGGCAGGTTAAAAATAACAGAAAACATCTTTAAGATCTGAGAGAATGAACACAGTGATTGTAACAAACAGGTAAATACTTCAGAAAGAGAGAGCAAAATGTCTTTAACACTTATTGTTTCAAAGAAAATTATAGAACAGTATGCACAAAAAAAGTCTATTAAAACACTCTAAGTATTTATGCATAAATTTTATATTCATAAAGATGCAGGCTATCAGAAAGGCACCATTAGACTCTGTTTCCACGTTTACCTTTGGGGAAGGTAGGAGGATTGGAGGGCTTGGAAGTATGTGTAAAGGAATGTTCTAAAGATTTTTACATTACTGGGATTTTTTCAGCGAGCATGCATTGAAATATTTATTGTATAATTAAAAATTTATCAATACAACAAAGCAAACACACAGAAAATGAAAAACTGAATAAGCTTCTGCTGCAACCTAAATACATGAATAGCTGGCTGTAATAACAGCTCAGAACTCAGGCCCTTGGCTCTCTGGCCACAGTTTCCTTACTGCTCTATATGCTATGGGTTCTAAATGGGATAAATGCATTATCTCCTCAGTTGGCTTTTGTGGAACTGAAAGCTGAATCCATTTAAGTTATTATACCAACATACTTCTCAGACCAGAAAAAAAAAATGTCAAAGTTCCTTTTAATGTTACAGAGAACAAAACCAGTCTTTTCTTTCTCCTGTCATTCCATTTTCCCCTGCTTCTCATGGATCTCTCAAATAAGACAAAATTTGGGGGATTGTTGTTTTATGTCAGAAAAATGTTTCTATTATCTCACATTTTTTATTCTGTCTTTGGTCTACCTTTCCCATCCCATTCTGATTCTTCAGGATAATCTACAATGAGTGGTTTAAGCGAGACTACTTCAAAAATAGAGCCCTCCATGTGAGAACAGAGCCATTACTTTCCGGTGGCCCCTTGAAGCATTGCTTCTCTGGCTTTAATTTCTTTTTACCATATTATTAACAACTATGTGCTTTTCTGGTTCTAACTGTTTCTTTGATGTTGATACTATTTTTTTAAACAAAGTGCATGTTGCCCTCCCTTCTGAATTTCAGTTTTTCCTTTATAATCCTATCATTACACAATTGGTGTGCTTCTTTTATTAACACATTTCTTGATTTTCATCTGAGTGCTGGATATACTCTGCAAATCAAGAGCCTGGATATTTACACTTATCCGTAGGAGTTCATCACTGGATCTCTCATATGTCAATTTCATTACTGCTGAGGCCCTAGAACTGTACTTGGTATTTCATTGTAAATCCCTCATTCACAGATCTCCCTTCCTTGTTTCAGTACTATCCATTTTGTTCTTCCCTCTCAACTAAGCATCTATCTGCTGTATCCTATTACTCTGTTAAACATATGCTACTGTAGACTATGTAACTTACCAAGTTTAAGTATTGTGCTCAGATCTGTCTATGTGGATGATGCTTCAATTATCCCACGTGTGTTCTATCTCCTTTCAGTGATGCATATGATTTCATCTAATCTCTCTTTCTCTTGCTCTGCATCTCTGAAATTTAAAAAAAGTGATGATAGTTTTTAAAAGATCAGGAAAAATGTTACCCTTTCTACTACAACGCCCTTCTTCTGTATCTTTATGTGAAATATATTTTATTGGAATATAAGGTCATAATCTTGCTGACTTTTCAATAGCTATGAGATCTAGGAAAGAACTGAAATGGCTTCTCTGTTGTTTTGGGGGTATGTAAAAATATCACCACCTAGATAGTCATGGCCATCTTTCTTACTACTGATGAGACATAAAGCAGGAAGAACAGACATGCTTTAAAATGAGTATTTATACCTATAAAGTTTCATAAGTCTTAACCCCTTAGGCATCTACTTGCTGTGAAGCATACACAGTCAAGTTAGAATCCAAGAGTATTGCTGTTTGTGATAGGCAGGATAATGACCCCCAGTAATTTCCCAATCCATAGAATTTGAGAACCTGTCACCTTCTGTGCCAAAAGAAACACTGTAGATGTGATTCGGGTCGAGATCTTGAGATGGACAGATTATTCTGCATTATCTACATTAGCCCATAATAATCAGAAAGGTCCTTACATGAGGAGGGAGACAAGAGATCAGTGCATTAGGGGTTTGATGGGAAAAAGGAAATCCTGGCCATTGCTGATTTTGAGCATGGAAGAGGTGGCCATGAGCAGAGGAATGCAAGAAATATTTAGAGAAGCTTAAAGATAAGAATATGGACACTGCCCTCAACTCCCAGAAGGAAAGTAGTCTAGCCAACGCCTTGATCTTAGTCCAGTAAACCTCATTTTGTACCCTAACAAACAGGACTGTCAGATAATACATTAGTGTTGCTCTATACCAGTAACATTTTTGGTAATTTGTTTCAGCAGCAACAGGAAACTAATACTGTATGTTGTGCAAAGAGGAAGTTTCAATAATTGATTTACTGGTGCAGTAGAAATGTTCAATGAAGATCCTGTAGCATAAAACTGACTCAAATTGCTTTTTTTTTCCATTTAGTTTATTGGTACATTTTAGGTATACAATACTGTTGCATTCATCATTGGGATCTTGTACCTTTACATGATGTATCTTGGTTCTTATTTTTTCCCCATTCTCCTGCCCTCCCTTTACCCCCTCTACCCTTCCCTATTTACAAAGACTTTGCTTCCATGTTTTTCCTTTTCTCATATTTTTTCTTTCCCCTTCTTTCTCCTTCCCCTCCCACTTCCTCTATTCATTTAAACATTTTCTTCCTATTTTGCAATATCAATTATACATTTTGATTCTTATTTACACTTTTAGTCTTTCAAATTGCTTTTTAATTGAGCTTTTTAATTGTTTTTTTTAGCCTTCTCAAGTAAGGTTCATTTATATTTTGACGACCTAAATGTGCACCCCCTATTTCTCCCTTTAGGCTGAACTTTCTTTAATATCTTCAGCTATTCACCACCACCTCTGCCTACTTCTGCCACAATAACCTAGTCATATAATACAGAAAAATCCCTGAACATTACTTTCCTTTTCTTCAGCAGAGTGGAGTCAGTGAACCTTGGGAGCCTTTCCTTTTATTGGAGTAATAAATTTTGCCATTGAGATGAAGACTCATTTTTCCAACCAATTCCTTATTTAATGACAGCACAACCTACCACAAGGCCAGTTGAGGCTCAGTTGCCAAAAATGCAACACCCACATTTCCAAATATAAAAGCATTCCACCAAATACATTGATTACTGTAGGAAAAATATCTTTATTGTCCATTTAAACAGTATATTCAGGAAATAAAATACTAACTACTCTTTATTTAGCATTGTTTTTCCAGCTTGTCAGTTTTATAATTTTTCCGTGTCCTTTTAAACCTGGTCTCCATTCTAATATCCTGTGCCATTGTTCAGCCATTCAACTTACTTCATGCCATACTAAATAGAAAATATACTACCAATCTCTCTTTCCCCATGATTTTTACAAAAAGTGAAACAAAACTTCTTACTGCTGTGTTGATGTCATCTTAACCCCAAGCTGCACTGTGATAAGTGCATTTTCATTTTAAACTATATCTTAATGATATATAATTTTCTCGTTTCATGGCAAACTACTAATCTGGTCAGTCAGATTCTTAAAAAAATGTTAATCGAAAGTTAATTGACTAACCTCTGTGTGTATGTTAACATGCTAGGATTTATTGTGATTAAAATTGTTAACAAAGCTATATCTATGGCTTCTGGCTTCAAAGAGCTTACTTGTATATTTGATATATAGTACCCAATTAATTAATATTTGATCATTAAAAGTTCAGACAAAAACCTAGGGCTAAATTCATTGAGAAATATCTCTTTCTCATCTCAATGGCTCTCTCATCTCTCTCCTTTCATCAAAATAGGTATATTCTTCAAATTTTAGCCTTTTTACACCTTTGTCTTTGATACATAATTTTTTAAATTTGTGTTTATACAGATATTTATATCTATCTGCCTATTTCCAATATTATCTATGTGAGACCTTCACTTGAATTTCCCAAAACAACCTAACCCCAAAGTATCTACAACCATATTCATTATCATCTCCAAAGCTAACTCATCCTATTACCCTTTCCCTTCATTAATTGATGTCATTTCTCCTAAGCATTTAAACTTCAAAGTCAGCTTTACTGTAAAATCATTCTATTCTCTTAATTTAGATTTATAGGTAAAATACAGGATCCCCAATAAAATTAAAGTTTCAGATAAGGAGCAAATGTTTTATCATAAATCTATTCGATTTTTGTTCAATCTGGCAATGTGGGGCAGTCGTTTTCAAATTTCAGTGCATCAAAATTAGCCACAGGGCTTGCTAAGAAACAAACTGTTGGGTCCATCCTTCTGATTCAGTGATGCTGGCTGGGTTTTAATTCTAACAAATTAGAAATCAGTTTGCATTTCCACAAATTCTATTTAATGTTGAAGAAACCAGAATTTTGAGAATCACTGATCCAAATTAATTCCCCTAATTATTAGTTGTGGTTCTCAAATCTGGGTGTATGTTGCAATCAGCTGGGAAACTTTTAAAAACATCCAGGTACATGTCCTAAACCATAGGGTCTGCTTTAATTTGTAGTATAGTCCAACTTTATGGTGTTAAAAAAGCTTCCAAACCAATTTTAACTTGCAGGCAGGGTTAGTGGCTAGTAGTGTATATGAGACCTCTGCTGAGACTCTCTTAGTGGAAAGTATCACCATTGAAGGTAACTCCAGCTCTTATAATTTCTTGCCTTAACTAATTTTCTGGATTCTCTGCTTCTCATAGCTTCACTATTTCATTCATCTTTCACACAACTATGTCAATTTTCTGAAGCTTGACTCTGTGTGATTACCTTTGAAAAACATCTGCAACAGTTCACAATTGACTCTACATTTCTTTTCATGACAATTAAGACATTGTACAGCCTTTTTCTAGCCTACTTTTAAAGCATTTTTAAGTGATGCCTCTTCATACAAACTTGACATCTCAGAGAAAAAAACCCTTGTCCCCTTGTCTTCTAACTACATCTGTTGTTTTCACTCAGGGATGCTGTATTTGTTTTCATCTCTGCCTTACAGGTAAATCACAGTCCTTGCAAACCTGGAAATGCTCTCCGTCTTTCTGTTAACACTTCAAAGATCCTCCAACTCCAATTAATCATTCATTGGATAGTTCAGGACCAAGCAGTTTTCGGAGTGCCTTTCATGAGGATTGGGCCACTCAGCGAGCAGGGAGTCAGTGTTCCCCTTTTAGCTCATATTCTTGAGGGAGACAGATAATCAACAACTAAATGTAAGTTAGGATGTGATGAATAACAATAAAAAAGTCAGAGGAGATGAAAGAATAGAGTAGTACAGAGTTGTTTTTAAAAGGATGATTTGGTCTGGAAAATTTCTTTCACATGTGACACTTTATATGAGGCCCCTGTGAGTGGAAGAATGAGCCTCACCAGCATCTGGGAAAAGCCCGAAACCCTAAATGTGGGATGAGTGCACACTTGAAACTTCAGCAGTGAAGGGGAGGAGATGGCTTGCTTAGAAGGAATATTGAATAGAGGGTAATAATAAGGTGTTTAAAGGGCTAGGTCTGTAGTGAGGGAAATGTGCGCATAATTTTGTTTTACTTATTGGTTGGTTTATTCATTGATTTTAAAGGAAGAAATATTACAGCTACTGTACACATCTGTGTATTTATGCTTTTATGCTATACAGAGAAAAGGTGGTTTGTTTTCTCCTGAGGGCAGAAAAAGGAAGCAACAGTGTCAAGTTTCCTACCCCTCCTATTTGGTGTTCTGCCTTGGAGAAAGATCTGTGTAGAAGAGAAGCCGGTTGGCATTTCTGATAAATTGCCTTCATGGATTTTGGAGAAAAGTGGCTTAATTAATTAGTTATTTTTTTTAGTCTAAATTTCAATTCCTTTGTGTGCTTATGCTTTTGATTTTCATTTACAATTTTACATTCTTTACCTTAAACATCCCCCACATTGAATAGCAAACAATACACATCATTTATATATATGTAATATATGTATATATGTTAAACAGTTATTGAAATCATGTTAACTTTCTGAATATTTAAGTAATGCACGATATGTTTATGACATATTCATGTTAGAATATACATATCTGGGTTATACACTTAATTGCTATATAATACATAATATTTTGCCATATAATGTACCAAAATTTATTCATCCCAGTCTTGTTGGAAATTATTTTATCTTGTTCTACATTTTGTTGCTATTAGAATGAAAGTGAAACTAGACATTTTGTACCCAACTGTTTGCTTTTCTTTGATTTTTCTAACTAGAAATTTGATTCATTTTCAAATTATTAAATAAAACCTAATTCCCTTTCAAAGTGATTGTACCAGTCTATACTCCCTTTGGCAGTAGATGAGAGTACCTGAGTTTCCTTTCGATTTATTTCATGTGATGACTAATTGTTTCCAGCAGAAATTGAGCCCCTCTTCTCCCATTACCACTCAGAGAAGTTCATACCCTAAGCACTAGAGCCTGTGAATATATTTCATGACATGAAAAAGGGGAATGAAGGTTGCAGATGAAATTAAAATTGTTAATGAGCTACTGTAAAAATAGGGATATCAACCTGGATTATACTGGTGAATCCAGTGTAATCACAAGAGTTGTTAAAAGGGATCAGAGACAGAAGAATCAGAGAGATAGCAGTGTATAGAGGCCTTACTTGGACATTTTTAGCTTTAAAAGGAGGTCCTAGCCAAGGAAGTAGGACCTCTTAAAGTGAGAAATTTCCTCCATTCCCACTTTAAGAAATGAATTCCCTCCTAGAACCTCCAAGAACAAACACGCATGGCTGACACCTTGATCCTAGCTCCATGAGATCCATGTGAGACCTTCTACTGAACTACAAAATATAAATGTATTCTGTGTTAAGCCACTAGAAAGCAGCCACAGAAAATGAGTGCAGTACTGAAGGTTAACATCTATTGACATGTTTATTGGGCATTTGGGTATGCCCTTCTGTGAATGATCTGAATCTGTTGCTCATTCTTCTACTACAGAGTCTTTCTAAGGTGATATGGACACTCCTCATTTAACTAGTGAGTTATATGCCTGCTTCTAGGTTGTTAAATAAATTAGTTGCCAAATGAGGAATTGTATATAGTATGTACATTGCAATATTCAGAACAAAGAAATGGTCAAAGGCAGCTCCAATTTGATGACTTTGCTTTTATTTGTATAACTTTTATATGCAGTACTGAAATGTATAACAGAACATAAAACTAGTACTGCACTATACAGTACAATTAGCAAAAAATTACTTCATTGTATAAACAAGGTTTACTGTACTAAAAACACAAAGGCTCTATAAACAATATGCACAGAACTGTTCAAAAAGAAAAGTGTGGTTGTAAGTCCAAATGGTGGGTTGAAAGTCTAAACAGTGCCCTTCAGTTGTAAGTCCAAACAGTCGTTAAACAGGTAGCTGGCTAAATGAGAACTATCTATAAGCAGCAGTTGCAGGAATAAGTTTCAGATAAAGAGTGTTTTACAGTTATGTGAATTGGGAAACTTCAGAGTAATGTTTTTTTTCTTGTAGTACACAGAGAAGAATGTTTGAAAGCATGTTTTTTACTAATTAATATTTTCAAAAATTAAAAGTGAAAAAGCTGAGGACCTGTTTGGCTTTGAAAGTCAGTATAAAAGTCTTTCCTTATCAAAATATCAGTATGCGTACTAATTTTTAACATTCACTTTTAAGGAGCTTTTTAAGATAATATCTACTCCTATTGATATTAAGTTAAACTCTTTTAAACACTGTTAAATGTACTTGTAGATTAAATAATTTAATATACATTTAACTCTTATTTTTTGAATAGTTTCTTGAATCGAGAAACAACAAAAGTACTTAAGTTATTTAAGTACTTAAATAACTATTATATCCTGAAGTCAATAAGCATATTCAGTGCCCAGATTTTGATTTCTACTACCATTCCCTAATATTAAAATGAACCAAGCATTCTTAGAGTAATGGATGATTTTAGGGCTAAACATGAAACTTGCAAAATGAGCCTGGAGCACTTTCATTGCCAGAAAGTTAGGGCGTACACATTTAAACTCACACATGTATATATATACACAAACACTTACATCAACCCAGAATTGCAGGATCTAACTGAAAGACCTCCCTATGACTAAAACTGGGAATGCTTTATGCAGAAAAATTTAGTAGCATTGGACTGTAACCCAAATTATAAAATATCTGCAATTTCACACTGATATAAATAAATGACCAAATAAAAATAAATAAATGGGAGAGAATAGATAAATCTACCATGCAGAACAATCCCAAATGTAGATACTCTATGTAGATACCCTTCCCACAAGAAGGTGGAGCATAACTCCCCAATCTTAGTGACTTCCTTCAAGAATACAACATGGGAAATGTTTGGTACAGAGTGTTTTTTGTTTTTGGTACCGGGGATCGAACTCAGGTCCTTGAGCTTGTGAGGCAGGCAGCAGAACCACTGAGCTAAATCCCTGGCTCCAAAATTCATTTCTATCCTTACCTTATTTTTTTTTTTTTGGTACTGGGGATCGAACTCAGGTCCCTGAGCTTGCACAGGTACAGAGTGTTTTTATATCAGAGAAATTTGACATATTCTGCCTCAATTAGGTAATCAAGATTAGTAGTATCAATGTTGATCAATCATTTGGATAATATAAATAGTATCATTTGAGGAGAATGGCATTTTTTCTTTGTGCTTTTCTTCCCTAAAATCCATTCTCAGTCCAAGAATGAGAAAAACATCAGATAAATGCCAGTTGAGAGACACTGTATAAATTACCTGAACTTCTCTGTTCAAAATTGCCAGGGTCATCAAAAACAAACAAACAAAAAACCCCAGAAACTATCATAGTCTACAAGTGATTACAGAGACATGGTGACAAAATGTAATCTCTAAATAGGATCCTGGAAAATGAAAATGATGTTAGGTAGAAAACACTGATATCTGAATAGATTATTTATTTTGATTAATAGGAATAATATTAATTACAAATGCACCACATAAGAGAAAGTGGTTAGCAAAAGGGAAAAACTGTATGTGGTTCAAATGGCTACAACTTGTCTTTAAATTGAAAATTATCTAAAAGAAAAGAGTTTAAAAATAAAAGTCACTCCCATGCATACAGTACATTAAATTTATAACTGTGAACATTTTTTCCAAAAAAATTCATAAACTTAGTATACTATTAATTTAACATCTCTAAGTCTAAATCAACTTAACTGTATACTAATATATCAAAGCTCTTGAAACTTTTGAGAAAATAAGATATCATACATAATACCTATTATTGTGATTGTCATATAAAATCACTTGTTGAATGTTAATTTAATTGTGCTCTGAAGAGAAACTAATGCATACGTAGCTATGTTTCATCTTGAGGAAGGATAGATTTATTGCACCTCATGAAAGATCCTGGGTCATGGAAGTATTCACCTTGGTTACAGTCAGGATCTCATCATGTTCTATGGCAAGACACTTTACCTTTCTGGACCTCAGTTTTATTTTTATGCACTGGTGCTCATAATACAAACCTTTCAAGGTTATTGTGAAACTTTAATATAGTACTTGTAAAGTTATTTCTACCTGGTAGAACACTAGTAAATATTGATTTTCCTTCTATTCTTTTTGAAGAAACCAAGATTTAATCATTTTTATCACTCAATTACTTAACAATCCTATTAATATATAGTAGATGCTAAATAATTTTTGATTAATGACTGTAAAATGGATAAGAAAAAGTATATCAAAAGGAAGATAGAAAAAAACCATGATAATGATTACTTTGTATTTCTTTGTTTTTTCCTTACAATGCTTTTGTTGTTTGTATGGAATTTAAGGCTATTTTGGCATTAACCATGTGGTGCATGTTTGTGTATGCAAGGTAACTAATTTATACCCTAGGGTAAGTTGCCATGTACAGCGCCTTTTTCAGGAATTCACACTTCAGAGGTGGTTAAACAGTATAACTAGGAAGCACCTTAATCAGATATCAACAGCTTTACAGGTGGTAACTTACCACTCCTAAATGGAAATTTACAGGAGAAGAGTTGTTTGTTATTAGCATGAGGGGTGTTAGAAATAATTTTCCATTGATGCACTAAAAGTGTGAACAGGTGGTGGCTTAGAAAGTTTGTCATCCCCATAGCAATTGCTCACATGGATTGTAAAATGCTGCAACTTGACAGTGGAAAAGCATCAGTGCAGCTTTTGGGGCCCCATGACCTTTTGCTTCATGGAGGATGCTTCTCTTACTGGGCATACTAAGGACTTGCTGAGTCCACCACCACAGTCTCATTGAATTGCTTTCTGAGAGTTCTCAGGAGCATGCTAGTGGAGAAAGCTTGGCTCCTGAACACATGGTATAACTCTCCTCTGTTTCTGCTTGCTAATGAATACTTCAGTGCTACATGTGTAAATTTAGTCTTAGAATTGCCTTGATTTCACATACTAGAAGATAGCAAAATTTCAAAGGAGGGAATTTAGTTTATCAACTCAAAAAGAGACTCCTAGTATTTATCTAAATAAACTTTGATGTACTAAAAGGTATTTTTTTAAAGTAAAAAAAACTTACAGATTTAAAATGAATACTTGGAAAAGATTTTTAACTCACTAATAAGGGAACCAGAATGATGTAATAACTGCTTGAATGGAACATCCAAGGAATAGACTGATAGACATTGAATAGTGACAAGAATACGCAAGACCACTCTCAGGTTCAATGATTTTCTAGGAGGATACACAGTTCAACATTCTTATTCTGAAGATTATAGATGATTATAGCAAAATAAGACAGATTAAAATCAATGTATATAAGGAAAAAGCAGTTTGAGCAAAGTCTGGGGGAAAACCAGGCATGAGCTTCTAGGTGTCCCCTCGGAGTAAAGTTGCACTTAATTCTCCACCACTGATGTGTGACACATGTGTGAGAGGAAGATCACCCGAGTGTGGATGTTCATGAGCTTTACTGGGGATCAGTCAGATAGGCATGCATTGGCCATATGACTGATCTCAGCTGCTCAGACTCCAGCCTACCCACAAAGCCTCCAGAGCACAAACAGGCTTTCCCTATAAATCACATTATCAGGAAAACTTTTGTGGGGAAACTAGTTTAGAGGGGCCAAGCATTACAGAAGCATATAAAGCGTTCTTATTGGGCAGAATATCCTAAGATCTCAGAAGTTATCTTCCAGAAATCGGCCAACAGTCAGTTCTGAAGAAAGGACTTTGTTTGCAATGTGCAGAGTTTGAACAGCCCAGACCTGCTGAGTTAAACTTCTCCTGAAGAAGAATTAAGACTAGCTTTTTCATAAGGAGAGGAAAAAGCTGTTCTTGCACCAGGCAGTATTCATTTTCATGTCTATATGCAATATATATTTTGTATTGACATTGATTACCGATAATTTATAGAATTGTTAAACAGCTCCCTCAGAATCAGAAGCGCAGGCTGAGTTACAGACAATTCATAGTTGTCTACTGAAGCACAACTTTCCTGGGGGAACTTTAAGGCAAATTAATTTAGTATAGTTCACTTTTAATGTCTCTTGCGCTATTTTAGCCCATGCTTTCCACTCTGTATTAGTAGAGAGCATTGGTTTGAATACAACAGAGATGAGAACACAGAGACATTCACGCACATATTCACATCAGAAACCAGGAGTCACAAACCAGGGCTTTTCTCACATGACTAACTCTGGCACTGTCACATGTGTTTTGGGAAATAGATGCCATAAAAAAAACCAAAGTGGTTTAAAATTTTTAGTATCAGTCAATTTAAGGTTGAGTAGGCTCAATTCTCTCCCTTTTTAACTAAGACAACACGCTCATATGCCACCACGTACGTATGAAAAGAGCAGACTTCTCTTTCTCCTGCCTTGGCACGTAGGTACGTGTGGCTCAGTAGCACAGGCCAGAGAAGACCAAACTGTTTCTTCTTGGCTGTGTGGTGCAGTAGACCAGCTGAAGTTTTCTCTATCTGTAATGATCAACTGCTGGTAAGTTCATCCAAAGTATTTTAGAACATGTTAATTCATAAAATTACAGATTTCCGACCTTATGACTTTCATAGCTTAAGAAGCATTTCAGTGTGATAATTGCCAATTACAGCCCTGACCTGCTGTTTTTCCAGGGAGGCAGCTTCTTCTTCTAAGCTGTCTCTTTTTAACAACTTTTATTGCATTCTTTAAGATTGCAGAAGACTGAGTTTCTTTTCTCTACTAGAAGCTTTACTTATATATTTTAATGTATGTCTTCTTACTGACTTCAAAGGGAAATGTATTAAATATGTAAAACATTAAATATTTTACCATCAAAAAATGCATGTCTGAGAGTGAGAGAGACAGAAAGAGACAAAGGGGGGGCATTATCAGTGTGTGTTTAAAGGAGATACGTGGAGAGATTATTTTATTAGCAAGGCAATAGAAAGTGCTACAAACAATACAGAAACAATGGCCTTGCTTACTAATGTGTAAAGAAAATTCCCCAGGTTTCCATGGACTGTAGTCATCTTGAAAGCTGAATAAATCTGTGTGTAACTCATTGCCACTTAGAAATATGAGAAGCACTTTCCCCTTTAAAAGTTAGCTCTGTGCTTTTGAAAGGTAAATGGGTAATAATTGGTATAAAATGTAATATTTCTAAGTGGGCAAAAAGTAAAGCTTATAAAGAATAAGTAGAATCTGGTCTCATTTATGTACTAGTATGATATGTGTGCATAAAAAAAGAGCAGAGTGCATATATATTGCAGAATTAATAGTTTGTCTGGATCTGTTGGGATTATGGATGGTTGTAATTTTCTTCCCTTTGCTCAGTAATAATGGCTTCTAAATGTTCAATGATGAACATCTTTTATTTTTTAATAAGAAAATGAGCAGAATATAATTTTAAATCTTAACAAAGTACAGAGAGAATAATTGAGTATGTGTTACATCATCTCCCACAGTGGCAAATGTCTCTAGCTATAGAAGGAAATCAATAAAATGTGTGCAATTGGGTTATATCTGGTACTTCATTCTCTTTTCTAAAAACAAATTCTCCTTTTGCTTTTCTATCTATCATCAAGATCTCCCTAGGATTAAAAGAATGTTGGGGAAATATGTAATTTAGGGCCTGTGGAACTTACTGCTGTATTCCTGGTACACTAAAGAGAAAAAGGCCATGCCGGTAAGGTTGAAAACACAAGAAATGAGCAAAGAGAGTTTATGACAACAACCACTTGGGCAACTTCTTGTACAGATGAATCAATTTATATGAAGGGGGTTGTGGCGGGGTGTGTGGATTGGTGAAATGCAAGATTTCTCAATGTTGGCACTATTGAGTGTTTTGGCTAGATAATGATTTGTTGATGGATATTCTCTGCATCACAGGATGATTAGCCTCAACTCTGGCCTCTACTTATCAAATGCCAGTAAAAACTCCCCTCAAATTATAACAATCAAAAATGTTCCCAGATTCTTTCTAGTATTTCTTAGAACAAAATTACCACTGATTGAACGGGGAACATGCTTCCTTACAATTAAAGATGGACTTACTGATGGGGAAGCCCCCCACCCCCTTTCTCCCAACGCATTTGAGCTTGCCCTAGCGTAACTCTACCTCACAAGTATCTCAGGAATTCTCTGTTCTCAAGGAGTTTCTACCTTCCCTCCAGATGTAAATGAGATATGACTCCATGTACTGTAATGCTTGATAACCAATGAATTTGCTTAAACCCCTATGACCTGAACTCTTTGTAACCAATGAAAAGAATGTAAAATGTCTGTAATCCCGGCCTCTTCTGAGAGTATATCTTGCCCTGTTCTACCTCAAAGAGGGCTCAGTCTGTTGGAGTGTAAACTCAGGCTGACCCACCGGTGCTGAAAATAAAGCGTGCTTTTCACTTTGCCTCCTAGACTCCCGGTATGCTTTCCATCCTCCCAGACTGCCAAGGAAAGCTATAGCAGGGAACTGAATTTTCTGCTGCATTTGGGAGCTCATCCAGGATGGATCGACTGCATTGACCACTTGATCATCTGTCGAAACCCTTGCAGAAGGGACAGGGGTGCTATTCCTGGACCCTTGAAGGGAAGGTGTACCCTCAGAACTCTTTCTGAGTCTCTCCAGGGCTGGGAACGGCCTCCGTCCACTGCCAGTGGCTCTCCCATCCCAAAAGGAGCGAGGACGCATTGTCTGGTTTGTCCTGGCTGCCAGAGGAGGTAAGACTCTGGGGGTATTCTCATTAGTTTGTTTGGACCTGCCTATATGGATGGAAGGAGGGTCTGGCTACCCCTCAAGGGGAACTATCGTTTCCCATTTGTTTAGTTTGATTCATTTTAGTTTCGTTTTGTTAGTTGAGAGACTCCCTGGGAAGGAGGGGGTAATGTAATAGCCTCAGAGTGAATGCTGAGTGAATGAGTGAGTGTAAGCAGCAGGCAGTGAAATCTATAGACTGCTCCACCCGTGTTGCATGACAAAGGGAGGGTGTAACCCCCCCCCCAAGATATATGGAACTTGATTGGGGTTGTGTTGAGATTTTGTGGATGTGTCTAGAAAGGGCTAAGTGGGTGCTCTTGCAACAAGAAATTCACCCTAAAGCTTGAACGGTCCTTAAAGTGGTTGAGAGGCCCATGGCCAGCCGACCTACTGTGTGGCTCCTCCTGTAGGAGGGGCACCTCATGCCTTTTGTTTTTCTCAACTCTGTTCAAGGGACACTATATAGACACTGGGGGGAGGATTGATTATTCCCACCCTAACCCATTTCTACTCCCACCGACCAAGCTTGTTTCCCAGACCCCCCTCTTTCTCTTTCCTTCGAACCCTAAAATCATGCTTGATTTTGCAGTTAAAGTTGTCCCCTGGCCCCCACAGGAGGAGGTTTTGTGGAACCTCTTAATCTTCTGCGATTGGAGACACCAAGACTGTCTGAGTCATTAACCCTGCATTAGGGGCCCTAATCTCTCTCCTTGTATCCTGTTTTCTGTCCTCTGCGCCACTGCCCACAATTGCACCACATACACAAAGAAGAAATGGGTGCAGGTCAGTCTAAATTAAAGTGCACCGTATTAAAATGTATGTTAGATAATTTTAAAAAGGGATACTCAACAGGTGGTTACAGGGTAGAAATGAGACCCCAGAGGCTTTGCACTTTTTGTGAGCTGGAGTGGCCAAAATTATGTTTGGAGTGGCCATCAGAAGGAACCCTGAAAGTTGATGTTGTACGCTGAGTCTGGGATAAAGTAACTGAGCCAGGGGGTCACCCAGATCAGTACCCATACATAGATACCTGGCTAAATTTATGCCTAAGGCTGCCGCCTTGGCTCTGTGCATGCATTGCTGGAGGGCCAAATGCCATCCTACTAGTAAAAAAGAGCCTCATGGGCTCCAATCCAAATAACAAAAGATATAAAATGGGAACCAAACCGATGGGGACCAAGCACCTTCCAAGAGGCTCTACCCCCTCCTACCAGAGGTTCCAAGTCCGGAAGAATTTGCTCTGCCCCCACCTTATACATCACAGCCTATAGCTGTGCCTCCCGCAGAGCCACTGTCTGGCCCATCCCTATGTCACCTGATTCTACAACTGCTTCAGTGGCTATGCCAACCTTTCCTGCTCCTCCCACTGAGGTGTCATCAAACTCCTCCTCAGCTGCTACTGCTAAGGCCATCTCCCACTGGGTGCCCTGCACCCTCGCCTACTCCCCCTCACCCCCACCCAGTTGCTGTTAACATCAGCTCCTGTTCCTGGTCCCACCTCTATGCCTCCAGACCCTATTTCCACCTGTTCCACCAGAATACTTCCACCTCCCGGGCCTGTTCCTACAACATCAGTTCGGTTTCGGTCTCTGTCCCTCCACTGCCCTGCTAGGATCCAGTGATGACAGTTCCAGTTCCTGTTCAGATGGTCCCAGTTCCTGTGACACAGGTTCCTGTTCCACCACACTCCCAACCATCTCTGTTACTCGGGACTGACCCCCCACCCCTGTTTCCAGAACAGTGCTTCCACTTCCAGAGCAGGTGGCCATACTAAACATGGCACCTGCCCTGATTTGGATGCTGACCCCACTGGTCTCCAGATCAGCATTTTTGCCAAAAGTAACTTCTGATTCCACACCTGTAGAGGTGCCCAGGCTTACTCCTGATTTTCCTCTGCCTATCAACCCTGTTGTTCCCCCATCTGCTGAGCAACTAAACCCTAGTGCCACCTCATCTATTTCTATCCCAGGGACTTTAAGTGACCAAACATTTCCACCACCTCCACCATCTCTAGCACCCCCAACCCCAGCACTTAAGGAGCGTTTGTGGTCAGCCATACAATCTGAACCGCCTCCAGCTATGCAGATGCCCGTAAGTGAGCATCCAAGAACCCAGTCAGCCTCTGATGAGATACCATCAACCCTGAATTGGAGAAATCATTATCCATCCTACACTGGCAAGTCTCAAGGAATGACTGAACTTGTGACATCCATTTCCCAAACTCATTAGCCAACCTAGTATGACTGTCAACAGCTTTTAATGAATCTTTTTACAACAGAAGAATGACATCGCATTCTGATTGGAGCACGAGAATGGATAGAAGGACAAGCTGGAGCTGAGGAGGACCTTGAAGAATGGGTATCAGCTGCCTTACCAAAGACCCACACAAAATGGGACTGTGACACTAGTGTGGGACTAAGGGCCTTGAAACAATACCAAAATGCTCTGCTAGCAGGCCTTAAAAAGGGAGAGAAAAGGCCTGTAAATATGTCTAAAGTAGTGTCAGTAGTCCAGATGTCAGAAGAAAGCCCAACAACACTTTATGAGAGACTCTGTGATGCCTACTGTACTTACACCTCATTTGATCCTGAGGCACCTGAATATTAACAGATGGTAAATGCAGCTTTTGTTGCTCAATCTGCCAATGATATTCAAAGAAAAATTCAGAAAACAGAAGGCTTTGTGAGAATGAATATAAAAGCCACTAGAGATAGCTCAAAAGTTCTTTGTAAACTGGAACATAGAAGAAAAATGTGAACAAAGGCAGATAGCAGATTGTCAAGGTCGACAGAATATGGCCCTTCTCCCAGCTGTCATGGAAAGAGAGCTTCCTGCTGAGAATCAGTGAAGTAGATGGACCAATCGAAGTCAAAAGGAAACATATAAGACTCCTCAAACTGGAGAAAAAACAGCCCCAGCTGGGATAAAGAAACAGGCACCTTTAGATCCCAACCAGTGTGCCTACTGCAAACAACATGGACATTGAAAGGACAGCTGTCCTCTCCTTTGAAAGATCCTCCAAGAAATAGTTTCTTCTGCAGATGTACTCCCTGATCTCCTTGATCAAGTTTTTGCTTTAACCAACTCTACAGACTAAGACAGACTGGGCTCTATTCAGTTAGGCCCCCAAGAGCCCATGGTCACTGCCAAAATAGGAGGTAAACCTGTAACCTTTATGCTGTATAGTGGCACTGAACATTCAGTTGTAACCCAACTTGTGGCCCCTCTGGAGCCTAAACAAGTTCAGGTAATAAGAGCATCTGGAGTGCCAGCTGAAAGGAAGTTTTATAAAAGTCGTTCTTGTGAAATTGGAGGACACCTAGCTAAACATGAGTTCCTATACATGCCTGAATGTCCAATTCCATTCTTGGGAAGAGACCTCCTTTCAGAACTCAGGGCAACTATGTCCTTTGCACCAAGTAGACCTGCCCCACTTAGCTTTGAACCTACAGCTTCCAGCTTAATCATGACTTTGTGCCTAGAGAAGATGAATGGTGACTGCACCATGCTGATTTTCCAATTGGCCAAAATCCAGAGATTTTTAAAACACTCTTCCCAAAGGTATGGGCAGAGGGGGCTCTGCCAGGGCTTGCTAAGAATCATGCCCCTTTAATCATTGAACTACAATCCACAGCAGACCCAGTTGTTATTAGACAGTACCCTATATCAAGAACTGCTCATTTGGGTATTCAGACACACATCAACTGCCTGAAAAGGTTTGAGATTTTAGTAGACTGTGAATCTCCTTGGAATACTCCTTTGCTTCCTGTAAAGAAGCCAAATGGGGATTACCGGCCAGTACGAGACCTGCATGCCATCAACAACGCCACTGTCACTCTACATTCAGCAGTTGCAAAACCCTATGCTCTTCTGTGCTGGCTTCCTCCCAATGCTACTTGGTTTACCTGCTTAGATCTGAAAGATGCTTTCTTCTGTCTACGAATTGCTCCAAAAAGCCAACTGTTATTTGCCTTTGAATGGGAAGACCCAGAGATAGGGAGGAAAGTACAACTAACTTGGACTCGATTGTCGTAAAGATTCAAAAATTCACCCACTCTATTTGGGGAGGCACTCACTGCTGACTTGGCGAACTTTCCATATCATGATTATAATTGCACCCTATTACAATATGTGGATGACTTATTATTCTGTGCTATTGAACAGACAGATTGCTGGAATGGAACTTGAGCCCTTCTACACCATTTACAGGAAGCTAGCTACAAGATCTCATGGGACAAAGCCCAAATCTGTAAATCTAAGGTATGATACTTAGGTTTTGACTTAGAAAAGGGACTCAGAAGGCTGGGACCTGAAAGAAAAGAGGTCATTTGTTCTATCCCCAGACCAGAGACTAAGAAACAACTGAGAGAATTTTTAGGCACTGAAGGCTTCTGTTGCATTTGGATCCCAGGTTTTACCAAAAAGGCAAAGCCCTTATATAAGCTGCTGACAGGAAACAAAGATGAAGATACAGCACTTGAATGGAGCCCAGAACAAACTCGGTCACTTAGAGACCTCAAGTTTTCTCTCTTCTCTGCCCCAGCTCTTGGAATTCCTGATGTAACAAGACCCTTTAATCTGTTTGTGGATGAAAAGAGACATGTGGCCTCTGGAGTATTAATCCAGAAGGTGGGACCTTGGAAAGGCCCATTGCCTACTTGTCAAAGAATCTTGACCCTATGGCAAAGGGCTGGCCACCATGCCTCAGGGCATTGGCAGCAACTGTCCTTCTGATTAAAAAAGTCAACAAGTTAACCTTAGGACAAAATCTGACATTACAGGTCCCACATGTGGTGCTGGAATTACTAAATAACAGAGGTCATTGATGGCTTTCAAACATTCAGGTGACCCAATACCAAGTACTGCTTTGTGAGAACCCCTGACTCACTTTTGAGTTAAGTAAATTTCTGAATCCTGCCACCCACTTGCCAACTGAACTTGGCCCACCAGACCATGACTGTTTGGCCTTGACAGACCAACTCTTTGCAAGCAGACACAACCTAAAGATGGAACCTTTGACAGATGCTGAGTGCATCCTATTTATGGATGGGAGTAGCTCTGTTAAGGATGGGATTCGAAGAGCTTGATATGCAGTCACCACAGCAGAAGAGGTGATCCTAGCTGGGCCTCTTTCTCAAGGTTGGTCTGCCCAGACAGCTGAAATGTATGCCCTGATCTGGGCCCTTAAATGTTCAGAAGGAAAAAAGGTAAACATTTACATTGACTCCAGGTATGCTTTTGTCACTGTACATGTACATGGAATGATTTATAAAAAAAGAGGACTTTTGACAGTAGAGGAAAACAAATTAAAAACAAAGATGAAATTCTACAGCTCCTGACTGAAATCTGGAAGCCTGAGAAGGTTGCCTTCATCCATTGTAGGGTACATCAACAGATAAGAAACCTTGTTTCCTTATGAAATCACAAAGCAGATGAGACTGAAAAGTTAGCCTCTGAAGGCCTGTCTATCAGTAATCAAGTGGATAACTTAAAACTCCTTCATGTCACTCCTCTTGACACCGTGCTCAATCTCCAGAGCAGAATACCATGCTACACACACAAGGAGAACACTTGGGCACAACAAGAAGGGGCCAAATGGGTCTTGGGTATTGCCAGATGGTCAAATTGTTATACCTAAAAAGCTTGCCTACTCTTGAGTAAGACAATACCATGAAGTTACTCATGGAGGGAAAACTGCAATGAACCAACTCCTGAGTCGATATTATTATGTGCCAAACTTAGCTTCTATCTGTGCCTTGGTGAGTCAGAGGTGCCAAATTTATGCTAAGACTGAGCCTGCATCAAAGCCCCACCCTCCTCCAGGCTTTCAGCATGTCAGACTCTCTCCATTTGAGGATGTCCAAGCTGATTTTACTGAACTTAAACCTTATAAGGGCTACAAATACCTCTTGGTGCTTGTTTGTACATACTCAGGGTGGCCAGAAACCTTTCTTACTAAGACTGAAAAGGCAAATGAGGTCTGCAAAGCTCTGTAAAGAGAGGTTATACCTAGGTATGGGCTGCCCCTTACTATACGGAGCAATAATGGGCCAGCATTTGTGGCTGAAATAACCCAAAAATTGGCTGAGAAGTTAAAGATTAAATAGAAACTACATATGGCATACAGGCCCCAAAGTTCTGGCAAGGTTGGAAGAATGATTAAGACCCTAAAATCCATTCTTACTAAATATCATCAAGAGACACAAGCTAATTGGGTAGATTTGCTTCCCATGGGCCTCTTAAAAGTTCAGAGCTCACCTGTACCTACTGGATATACCCCTTTTGAAGTATTATATGGGAGGCCACCACTCATAGTCAGGGAACTTGAAGGAGACTTAAGACAATTAGGCAATAAATATCTAAGAGAGCAATTTATACAATTAGGAAAGACCTTCTTCTAGCTACATACAAATATAGCTGAGAGGTCTCCTATCCCTACAGATACTCCTGCACACACTCATAGTCCTGGGGACATGGTGTGGGTAAAGGACTGGAAAAAAGGAGCCCCCACAACCTTTATCATGAGGGCCATACATGGTAATATTAACCACGGCCACAGCTGTTAAAGTTTCAGAAATCTAGCCATGGATTCATCACTTGAGAGTCAAAAAGTTCTATCATGACAACTCCTGGGAAACACGTTGATGAGCCAGGTCCCTTAAAGATCACTCTGAAGAAATGACGTCCTCAAAACCCTGCTCCTGTCACTCCAGAAGCTGCTGGGTCAATGCACGGCTGAAGCTTGAGGACTCCAACCTCATGAGCTACTGTCACGCCTTCTAGACTCAGTCCTTTCCTGACATCTTTACCCTTGTCACCCTCATCAGTATTGCCTTTGTCTTTGACATAGGCATAGGTACTGTTGTTCCAAAGTACTGGAATATTCCTCAGAAACGTCTTCTTTTAATCTCATATTGGAGTCTTATGTTAGTGTTTGCTGTCTTATTTTGCTTTGTTTGACTCTGGGAAATTCTGTTGATTGCTCAGAACATTGGGAATTTCAGGTACAACTATATGAAACTGATCCCCCAATAATTCTGAAACTAGGAAGCAATCTTTTGATCACAAATATTACTATTTAGGGTAATAGATAAAGGAATTTCATGGTATAGCATCCCTTGCTTATCACTGGCCTAGAGAGTAGTTATGAGTATAGCGGCTTAGTTTGGAAATAGTGTCTAGGAGATATATACACACACATGCACATGTATACTCATAGGCATATAGACTTATGCACATACATGTAAACATATATGCACATACTCACATGATGTATATAAATATACATATTGATGTGCTTCTCACTTTGGTAATAAATACACTAATTCTAAGGTATATTATTTTTAAAACTTACAAGCCACTGGAATAAGTGCTTGCATCCAGTATGCTTCTGTATTTGATTCAATTATTGTAGAAAACTGGTTTATATCACTTAACTCTCTTTTGACCAGTACTTAAGTATCTCATCAACAGATTTGACTCATAATGAATGGAATAGCAATGTAGGCTATATGTTTTAAGTGGTATAAAAGTTGTCACGAATTACATAGATCCATGTTTGATGTTGAATTTTTTGCATTGGTTGAGAGACATCAGCACTTTGAAGTAGTGGGAGAATAGTAAAGACTATTAATCAGTAAATAGTAAAGACTATTAATCAGTTAGGAAGTAGAGATTTTTTTAATATTATGAATGACATATTCCTCATAAATGAACTCTGACAGGAAGTTACTACTAACCATGCATATAGTAGCTAGAAGAAATTGTTGGAAACACAACCAAATTTGGGATTTTTTTTTAAAATCCCAATATATATTACCGGAAATGCATTTGTATAAGAACTGTGTTTCAACTGAATTATTTAAGCTCTCTGAAGCTAAATAAAATGTAATTATAATCCACCTTGACCATAAATCTTCCACTGCAATTTGACTTTTTGAAGAAACTTTGATATAAGTCATGTAAAATTCCTTGGCATGCGAGTTCATCCTCAATTTCTACAACTTGAGGTTAGTGTGTATTGGATTCTTGTAACAAAGAGTTTCTCTACTATTAGAGTTAGTTTGGCTATGCATTATTACTTACAGTCCAAAAAGAAACATAAGTGTGAAATTTTAGCTTAAAAGCATCTTTTGAGTTGAAAGTCCTTCAGCTTCTATTAAACTCACTACCACAAATTTTACACCACAAAAACACAATTCTCTGGATGCTTAGAAATGGTTGCTTAGCTGTTGGTGGAAGCTCTGGCTTTTAAGGAATAAACAAGTTTGATTTGGGCTAAAGGGAAGAGCAGGGAAAGAAACACAGCTGTGGCATGTGTTCAAAGAGCATCAGTAAATGAACAGAAGAAAGATCACATTTGCTGGAATTTTCACAGCAAATAAAACAGGTGACAACAGAGATTTGCTGAAAACAGTTGGCTAAAGAGAAGCAGTAGCTAGGCACTTTGCTTTCAGTTCAAGTACTGCGTGTGTATATTTGAAGATCTAGTTTCTGTTTGCTGAGTTATTATAAGGAAATTTACCTATATTATGTCAACAATCACTTGCCAGTCTCCTGATGCTACTTCATTAGCATTTTTAAGGAAAACCTAAACAGCAGCAATAAAGAACAATAACCCAGATGATTGGTCTATATGCAGGCATGGTGCTGGCAGATCCTTAAAGTATTATCATTAATGTTAATTCTCCCCCATCAGGGGACACAGAAGACACAACCAACACCCTTGGGTGTCTTTTTTGGTCTCTGGGAAGAAGGAATTTCTGTCTAAGGCCCTCACTTTTATAACAAGCTAAACTCAAAATCCTTCAACAGTCTCATTTTCCTTGGAAATAGGTGACTTCTTCATGCACAATTGTCCCCCTGTTTGTGGGAGTATGTTCCAATACCCCCAGTAAATGTTTGATACTGTAGGTAGCATGAAACTATATATGTACTGTTTTTTTCCTACATATACTTATGACAAATTACAGAGATTAAAAACAATAACAAAGAATAAAATTAAACAATAATAATATATTGTAATAAAAATTATATGATGTGATCTCTCAAAATTATTTTTTTAGTGTATTCACCATTCTTCTTGAGATAACATGATACAATGTGTATGTGATGAGATGAAGTGAAGTAATTGACATAGGCATGAGGCTACTATATATAGGTTACGTAAGGGAACAGAAGCAGTGCAATACATGCTGTGACATATACTGGCATAGGCAGGCTCATGACTGAGATAAAAGCTAAGTGACAATGGGCAGACAACATATACAGTGTGGATATATATTTATATTTTATATAATATATTATATATATATATTTATATATATAAAGGGATTCATTAGGCACGCTTACAGGATCAAGAGAGGAAGTCACAATGGCCATCGGTGGGCTCAGAGGCAGAGAATCCAAAATGGCTGTCTATGTGGTGGAGAGTCATAGCAGTAGACCCATAACAGTAGAACATTTAAGGCCTAGAAGCTCATTGTAGTTACCAGTGCAAGACTGTGTTGGAAGGCTGTGAGGACCTATGAGTCTGTGTCTGCATTGGAAGGCTGAAGACTCTGCACTGGAAGAAAAAAGAAACTGAAGACTAATGTTCAAAGGCAATGGTGTAGTGAAGATTGAAGTTCCTCCAGAAAGGAAACACTTCCTTTCTTTTCCTTTTTATTCTTTCCACACTATAAGCCAATTGGTTGGTGCCACTCACATCTGTGGTGAGTGTCTCTGCCTCAGTTTGCTAGACTGCATGTCAATCATCCACAGATATATCCAACACTACTAATTGGTTACATAGTTCTTACTCAAGTGAAGATGACATATCACAATCAATGATCCTAAAAGGGTTCTACAGTAATATAAGCCAAAAGAAGAAAATATTGGAAATCAGTTTTGAAATCTGAGTCATCTTAGATTTAATAGATCTTAATTTAATATTTAATAGACCTTAATTGATCTCACTGAAGAAAATATAAAGCTAGGTATAAGGTCCTTTGGATTCTATTATAAATTTAATTACCATTCAGATATATTGATTGATGCTGGTAGGAAGAGTACATTTGCCCTTTCCTTTGATTTGGCATGGCTGTATCACTTATATTGGTAGGATGTAAGCAAATGGACCTGGGTCAGAGGCTGGAAATAAGCCTGAACATGTGAGCTTGCCCTATTGTGTCTTTACCTTTCTCCATGAAATGATATGCTTGGTGAGCCTTTTGCCCAACTCCTTCTGAGAAACTTGTAGAGTTCCCCTGAACTGAACCTAGGTTTTAGAATCAATCTCCAGTGAAACCAACAAAATGGCACTCAATGCACAAAGACAAAATCAGCAAATAAATTCTCCCATGTAAGCTACACACATTCTTCCACTTCTAGTCATATCTTAGCGAAACATGTCACATAGATTGTATTCCTAGGTTGGGAACAGAGTGGTTGTAAGGAGAAACGTTCCTTCCTCCATTCCATCTCCAAGTATCAACATAGCTGACACTGTATGGAAGGTGGTGTTTTGCTTTTGCTTTATTAAATGCAAAAGTAGAAAGAGGTGCAAAAGAGCAAAGAAGATATTATGTAGGAGTGTGTTTGGATAGGAATTACTAATGTGATTGAAATTGGAATCAGAGAAGCCAGTAAAGGATTGTGCTTATTATTTCTCAGGATAGGATATGAAGTTTAGTGGATATTATATTTGGCTTAAGAGTCTGTTTTATATGTTTGTACCTTTTCTTACTGAAGCATAAATTGCACGTGTAAACATTTTCCTGAATAATAATGTAACTCTTGCTTTCAAAAAGGGCTGTACATAGCACAAACTTAATCTTGGGTTTGGTAAGGTATAAGCTTGTAGGAATACTATCACTGTTAACGGTTCTGCTTTCCTCCTTCCATCCTGTCACCCCTTAACTTGTGTGCAGTATGAAACTTTCTTCCTATTATAGGTGACCACATTATGTTTACCAATAAAAGTTTGCCTTTTTTATAAATACTTTCCATATAGACTCTTCTAACCCAAATAGTAGCCCAAATGGCATCAACTGTGCCTTCAGCTTGACTAATCTACTACATTTAGACAGTATTTTTCCTGACTATAGGCCACTACCTACCTGTTTTTAAAGCATTTAGAAAATTTGTAACTAAATTTTTCTCTGCCCCTTTGAGATGTAAATCCTTGCTCAGGGTCTTGCCAGTCGTGAATGACTATTTGTGAATTTTAAAATTTTGCATATAAATATTCAGTATTTGAGACTGCAAAGTGTCAAAGCTATTTGGTTAAAGCAATATTCATTTTTTAAAAATTGTATAACTATTTTTAAGGTTTATAACCATCCAACAAAGAACGTTAATGTTTTTTTTGAAACCTATACATCCTACAGTATGTATCCTTGTTAGCATTTGTCTCTCTCTGGCTTTTCTAAAAGCCAGCTGAATCTAGACTGACAGATTCAGCATCATATTATAATTTCGTTTTTTAAAAAAATCATAGCTCTGCAGATTTATCATCAGTCTCATAAAAATGTTCACTTATAGAAATGGAAATTTTTTTTTCCTGTGAGTTCTCATTCATTTTGCTCTGCATGCTTTTTCAGGGTGGTCTCAGACTTGAAAACATTTTGATGTCTACAAAGACCTTCTGGAGGAATTATTTTAAAGCTATTTGTAAACTGAAGGATTTTTCATGAGATTGGATAAAGAATATGCTTAGAGTAAGAAATCTAAAAGAATTTCTCCATCTCAGAATTGCTAGAGAAAGCACTGTATTTTTCAAGGTGGCTATTTAAATAATGATGTTGCTGTTTGGGTGAAAAAGAAGGCTCTGATTCAGGAGGAGAAGTTCACTTCTATCATCAGAAGAAGCAACATGATATTATCTTTATAGATATAACTACTTCCCCTACAGGAGTTGTTGAGTGGATGTCATAGTTGAAACTGCCACCAGTGGTCTATGAATTATTGTTTGATCTCAAGGCTTCTTCTGACTTATTTGCACACTGGATGCCAATGTGGGAGTCTTGGTTATGAGGTACTCAGAAAGAGGGAGGACATCCTGACATTTAAAATATGTGTTCAAAAACTTTGATGAATTTTTGATTTTAAAAGAATTATTACAGTAAAAGACACATTGCCATTAATCTCCTTCAAAGTACTCCCCCTCACTTTGAACTCACTTATTCCATTATTTTATTAATTCCATTATCTTATTCTAAAGCAGTTCTGAAAGTTCTCTTTTGTTAAGTTTTTAGTTGTGCTGTTGTGGCTGCCTCAATGTCTTCAATAGATTCAAAACATTCAGTTTTCATGGTCATTTTGACTTGAGGAAGTGCCAGAAGTTGCACAGTGCCAGATCATTAGATTAGCATAAGATGGATGAGAACAGACTTTAATATTTGTATTTGACAGAAATTTTTGTAAAAGTTTTGAATTGAATCAGGATGTTGAGGGCAGTGACAACATGGCTAGACATTCACACAAGAGAAATCCCAGAACTATTTCAAGAATTATGGGATAAATGTGTTTGAATAAAATGAGGAGTATTTTAAGGGAGATTAATGACAATGTATCTTTTTTTGTAATAATTTAACTTAAACATTCACCATAGTTTTTGAGCATACTTTGTATACTCACCACCCCCTTTCTGCCACTGAGAGGGAGGGAGAGAGAGAGAGACAGACAGAGAGAGAGACAGAGAGAGAGAGAAACAGAAAGAGAGAGAGAGACAGAGAGTCATTTCCACAGAAAGCTTGTCATCTTCATTCCACTTACCAAGTCCTCAGGAGATAAGAAGAAAATGCTCAAAGAAACCAGTGACAGTGTCCCTATCTATTCAAATGTATTGTAAAAGCATGCTCTTACCATGGGCAGTTGTCTTTAGATGCTGTGGAGAACATATTTAGTCCCCTTTCTGTTTGTTAATCCTTCTTGTTAACTTGAAACACATTGGTAAGTTCTTATTCTGTCTTTGGAATCTTATCTGTTACCTCCAACTTCCCTAGAAGTAAATACACACACACTCCAAAAACCTAACAAAAATGAATAGTCTTTATTCCTGAAGAGCATCTCCTATTTATCTTCATTATATAAGATGTACTAACCTAGAAAAAGCTTGCATTTTAAGTTTCCTCTAATTTATTAATGTGAGGTTTTCCTTTCTCACCTCTCACCTAAGTGCCATGTTTGTGGTGTACTATCAGAAGTTGGTAGAGAAATAAGAAGGAAAAGGATATCTTTTCTCTATTCTAGGAAAAAGTAGCATTCTCCCTCTTTTGCAAGGTATTTTTTTTCCATTTACCCTAATCATTCTTCATTTAGCTGACTGTAATTTTGTCTTTGTAGTTAAATTAGTTTTTCATGTTAATGTACAGTCTAGAAATTTCCAACCACATTACCTCTCAATTATATCTGGATTTTCTCCAGGTCACTTTCCTCATAATCACAGAATAGGACAGTGGACAGTGGAACTACCATCTGGGAGGACAGTTGCTGTCATAGGAAGCACACAAAGCTCAAATCAGACACTACAATGAAGAGATTTTATGCTATTGGTGTGAGAATAAAATAAAACTGTAAACATGCACAGGAGACATCTATTAAAAACACACAGACACACAGGTACATTATCTGTGAGAAGTATATTAACATATGAGGTTGAAAGTTTTTTAAAATTAAAATCTACCTAGTGCTCAGCAATACTTAATAGTTTTTCATTTTTCTATTTTATTTATTTACTTAATCATTTATTACTTATGCTCTCCTATCCCTCAGAATAAATTCTATCATAATAGGAACTTTGCTTCCTTTATATTTTATTCCTGACTATAACCTCAGATCCCATAATATTTCTTGGTATAGTGGGTGCTCCAAACATGCTTATTGAACGTATAAATGGGTGGATGAGTACTTTTTATGTGAATAGTGTTATTATATAAGAGAAATTTTTCACATTAAAGAACTTTTTCCAATTTCTTTGGAGAGATTATTCACCTGCTTGTCTTGTTACTGTTAGAAATTGGATCCTAAGAACGCAGAGGTTTGTCATGAAAGAAATCATGCCACAAAAAGAATGAAATCACCTCGCCCCTACTAGCTTCTCACCACAATTTTAACCCAAGCCTTTAAATTTATTATTTTATTTTGTATCTTTAGAATTATATATGTGCTGTGTGTGTGTGTGTGTGTGTGTGGTGTGTGTGTGTAGTATCCTATATAAGATCTGAATCAGGAAAATGCTATTGAGATATCTGGATGAAAGTGTTATAATATCATGATACTTGGGATAATAAATGCCTGCTTTGGCAGTCCCTGTACGTCAGCATTTTTATGCACAAAGTATAAAGGGAAAAATGCATACAGACATCCTAATGTTTGATATCCACAAAGAAACGTGTTTATGTCTTACTAGAAGTGGCACTGTTGAATATTCATGAGACAGACCTATTTTAACCCCTTGCAAGCACAAAATATTTGTATAAATATTAAGTCTTTGCACAATTATAAGAAGGCAGACATTCCCCAGGGGTTAAATATGGTAACATAATAAGAAAGGTCTTGCCCTCCTGTAGATTTTATTAAATGAATTAAAATCATCAAATGGATATAAAATCAAAGAAGAATACAATACAGTATTTCAGGGTGCTCCAAAGGAGTATAACTAGAAATAGAACATTTTAAACCATGTTTTACTCTAGAGAAATGCATTTAGAAGTGATTTCAATCTAAAACTCACAGTCTAATGAAATCTATCAAGCTGAAATTACCTTTCTGGGGATGTAATGAAAGTCTTATTCCTTGAAATGCTGAATGTGATTTTGACTCAAAACTCAATTCATCTTAAATTTGGATCAAATATAGAAAGACAAACAGCAACAACAAGCCTCAACAAAACAAAACCAAACCCAAAATAAAACAATGGAGAAAATAATAAAACAAAATACGTTGTTATCTTGGCTCTTTCTGTAACTGATTGTGTGTAAACTTGGACAATGGCTAAAGTGAATTCCATGGCTAAAATTATTTATTTTGTCTTTTTAAAGATATCTGCTTCTGTTTTCTCTCCTAGTTCTACATATTAAGTTGAGTTTTTTACACTTTTACTTTATTGGTACATTTTAGATATACATAAAGATCACATTCATCATAGTGAATTTGTGCCTGTACACGATGTATCTTGAGTTCTTTTTCCCCCATTCCCTTCTCCTCCCTTCAACCTCTCTTCCCTTCCTTATTTACAAAAGCTTTGTTTCCATTGTTTCCTTTTCTCATTTTTAAATTTTTTCTTCTTTCCTCTCCCCCTTCCCCTCTCTAGTTTCCCCTTCCTTTTGAACAATTGTTTTTTCTTATTTCACATTGTCTATTATACATTTTGGTCCCTATTTACACTTTCAGTTTCTTGACTCTTGATTTTAGATAAACTATGCTCCTCCATTTTAAGGAAAGAAATATTTCTTTTAAAAAGATTTTATATATTAGAATGTATGTGCCTTCCAGAAGAAAAACAGAATAAAAAGTCTGCTTCGGTTGGTGAAATATTTGCATCATTAGAAACCAGAAGAAAATAAACCCATTGGTGCTTACTTTGTCATATTGCTCTCTTTCCAAAAGCATGCCTAACTGTGTGAATTGAGTAGATACATAGATAACAAATTGAAGGTACAAAGACAAATGAATGGGTGGAGTACACACAGAAGGACAACTGATATCCTTTCTAATATCCATGTGTTTTCTATATGATTTATTTCTATAAAGGGTTGGAAGGTACTTCGATGACATGGATTCTAAGTTTTAGCACAAAAAATCACATTTTTTTCAGGTTAAGAGTGACTGATATATTGGGGATCTTAGGTATTTCATGTAATCTTTCTGGATGCTGCTGGGTTCAGCTGCAGCTCTTCCTCACTGCTCTTCATTCATGGCCATGGGAGGGAGGGAGTCTGCTGGCAGAGACTCTATCAAAGTGATAGGGATAAAATCATTTTACAGTACAATGTTCCCACAATAATTTTTTTCAACTTAATTGTATGCAATTTATTTTTTAGATTTAATATAAAAAGTTAGGTTGATACATACCATCTATCTTTTCTAATATAGTCATTGAAAGCTACTGATTTCTATGTAAAGCTATGGTATAAACACTGAATTTAAAGATATTGTGTTATCACTGAATCCATACATTTTGGCATGTTGCATTTTATAACAGTTAGTTTGAAATAAATTATAATTTATCTTGTCATTTCTTTTTTATAGATTGCTTATTTAGAGATGTGTCATTTAATTTACAAGTATATGCAAGATTTGTATATGGATATGCTGTACTTATTAGTTTATAATACTATTCCCCTAGGTCAGTTAACATATCCTGTTCTACACAATTTCCATCTTTTGAAGTACAATAATACCTTGGTTCACAAACACTTCTCTTTGCGAACAACTCCCTTCCGGAAAAGAAGCGTTTGGTAAACTTTTGCTTGCATTCTCAAACTCAGCATCGGGTGGGGAACAGGACCATGGTCGTTTTCCCTGCCCAAATGTGAATGCAGTCATCTTTCCCAAAGTTGTGAAAAGAAGGAAATTCATGGACCAAGATACCTCTGTAACTTAAGACTTATTTTGGGGCTCGTTGTTTAATTTGTCTTGGTAGCATTCTAACTGCAATTGATAAGTGTGTACAATATGCATTTGTTATAATGTAGTGCTTATGAATTAAAATAAGTCATTGGATTGTTGCCATTGTTCTAACTTCCTTTAGTCAGTAAAATATTCAGCCATGATCATATATTTATATGTTACAGTTTGTCTCACAAATCTTAAAGTCATTACTGCTATCTATATTCCCCTGATTAATTATCCAATTTCTTATTATGAAACAATTATTCTAATATTTAGTAATGTTTTTCTCTGTTCTACTTTTTAAGATACTAATAACCCAAACAGTTTTAATGTGGAACAACAGTAATGATGTATTTTTAATATTTTTTACTTTTTTGCCTTTTTATGTAGAGTTTTTAAAATTTAAAGTGAATCTTTTATAGACAGCATGTAGTGGAGTCTCAATTTTGATACAGTTGGCCATATTTGCCTTGTATATATTTAGCCATTTATATTTAGTGTAACTTTTGATATGCTTAAATTTAACTGTGCACTTTGCTGTGCTCCCCCACTGCTCCCTTTTATTTGTTCCTTTGCTGATCTCTTTCTACTTTCTTTTCTTTTTATTATTCTGCCATATTTTTTTCTTTGAATGCCTAGCTATACTTTTTATACTATTATTTAGTGGCTATTCTAGCAAAAGCAATATGCATCTTTAACTATTAAAGTCTTCTTAGACTCAGATAAACTATACATTTGATCTTAGCCAAAAGGCCAAGAAGCTATTTCAGATAAACTATATAATGACTATAAGGATTTACTAACGTTATAGAATTTGGGATGAAAATGGTCCAATTGTGCCATTTTATTGCTTTAAATCATGTAAACCTATAAGTATATCTGCGTGAAGTTTCAATCAAAACAGATAATTTAAAAACCCAAAAGACACTATTAAGCTATATATTCCTATTAACATTTATTTGACAATCTCAAATAGAAATGAGCCAAAGACTTAATGGTAATGAAAATTAGATAATTCAAAATAAAATTAAATAGCAATCAATGCAGAAATCATAGTATTTTGACTAAATTTAAATATTTGGAATTATTTTTAAAATATTACTTTAGTCACTTTTGAAATGGAAAATTTGTCTTTTAATAGGAAGTATGTATTTATTTCATTACATTGAAATGCAGTGTCACTGACTCAGTTATTCTCTGAAAAATGTCTGGTTTTATTTTGTGGATGTATTAAAAAGTCAAGAAAGAAGGGAAATTAATAAATATAAGAAAAGGCAAAAATGAAAAGAAAGTCTGTGTAAATAGGGACGTGTGGAGGGGTTGAAGGGAGGGCAGGGAAATTGGGAAAAAAATAAGAACCAAAATATATTATGTAAAGGTACAAATTCCCAAAAATGAATGTCAGTATATTGTATACCTAAAATGTACCAATATAATTAATTTAAAAATAATGATTTATTGGAAATCTATAAATAAAAATACATATAACTTCTTCAAACACATCCAATATTTACAGTATCATTCTTCTTAAAGTTATAAATCACACCATTGTCAAATTGTCTTAAAAAGAGAAAGTACATTCAAAATCTTTTTATATGAGTGATTGTTAGAGTTCAATGTATGGTTCAATTCTGTGATAATAAAAGTGTTATTGGGCCGGGGATTTAGCCCAGTGGTTCTGGCGCCTGCCTCGCAAGCGCAAGGTCCCAAGTTCGATCGCCAGTACAAAAAAAGAAAGTGTTATTATTTTAGCTCTTGTTTATTGAACATGTGTTAGAGTTCACAATGTTTAGATCACAGAATATATCTTTGAGACATTCAACTTAATGATGATGGGGGTAAGAAACAAACTAATTTATAATTATGCTATCTGCTCTATTAATTAGTATTAGTGGTATATGGAGAAGGGCAATGGAAGCTGAGAGGCATCTAGCCACAAAATTCTCCCAGAGGGAGTTAAACCTTGACTAACATCAAGGTTGTGGTGTTCTCCAAGTAAACCACAGAGAGCAAAGCAGCATTCCTGAAATTGGAACCCAAAGTGTAAAAGAAACTGTTCCAAGGAGGAAAAAACCAAAACAAATGCTGGCTCATTTAAGAAACTGCAGAAAGTTTACTGTGATTCTATAATGAAACGTATTTTTGAGGAGTAATGAAAGTTAAGAGCAAACAGAATCTAAATTAGTGAGGCTACATTGCAAGACTTTGGACTGTGTCTTGGTAATAATGCCACATCAGATGATAGTAAGTAGGAGAGTGGTCATATTTATTTTTAGAAATGACATCCTAGTAATTATGAGAAAGACATATTGGAGGGCAATAACACTGGAAAACCAGTTGAGAGGCTGTTACAATGATTAGGAGTTAAATGATAATGGTTTATAGTAAAATAATAATTTCCAAAGTTATGGAAAAGAAAAAAATGAGAAAAGGAAAGAAAGTTGATTGAGTGGATAGGATTTCTATCATTTCTATAATGAGTCATTCAAATTGTTTCAGTCTATTACTGGAGAAATTTCATTTATTTATTTATTTATTTATTTATTTATTTATTTAATTTTTTTCCCCCCTGTGGCTGCAGCTCCCTAGAGGGTCCACCTGGCAGCTCTCCCTCTCTAGGGTCTGGCCATGCTGAGCCTCACCGGGAAGCAGAATCCACAGAACTGGCTCCATTGGGGAAATTACCTTAAGTCTGGCATTTCTTTCTTTTTTTTTTTGTATATCCTTTTATCAGTACATTTTAGGTGTACAATATAATGTCATTCATCATTGGAAATTTGCACCTTTACATACTCTCTTGGTTCTTATTTTATCCCCTTTCCCCTGCCTTCCCTTCAACCCCTCCCTCAATCCCTATTTACAAAGACTTTCTTTCCTTTTTTTCATTTTCTCATATTAATTCCATTCCCTTCTTTACTTTCCCCTACCCCTCCCATTTCCCCTTCCCCTTTACCCCTTTTCTTCCTATTTCACATTATGCATTATACATTTTGATCCTTATTTACACTTTCAGTTTTTCACACTAGAGAAACTATTTGGTATTTACACGTGTGTCCTATTTATTTTACTCCAGAGTATCGCCTCAAGGTTCATCCATTTAGTAATAAATGTCTCTAATTTCTCATTTTTTATGACTGAGTAGCACTCCATTTTATAAAAAAAAAATGACAGTTTCTTGATCCAGTCTCCAGTTGATGGGCATTTGGGCTGTTTCCAACTTTTAGCTATTACAAACTGTGCTGCTATGAACATGGGTACACATATATTACTGTAGTATGATTCTTTTATTTCTTTGGGGAGGATACCCAGCAGGGGAATAGCTGGGTCAAATGAGACTTCCAGTCCTAGTTCTTTGAGGTATCTCTATACTGATTTCCACAGTGGTTGCACCAGTCTGCACTCCCACCAACAGTGGAGCAGTGTTCATCTTTCCCCACAGCCCCACCAGCATTTGTTATTGGTTCATTTCTTATTAGCAGCCATTCTTTCCGGGGTGAGATGGAATCTCAATATTGTTTTCATTTGTATCACTCGAATGACCAGTGAAATTGAACATTTTTTCATATGTTTATTGGCCATTTCTACTTCTTTGTATGAGAAATGTCTATTCATTTCAGATGCCCATTTTTGGATTGGGTCTTTAAATTTGGGAGGTCTGATTTTTTGAAGTTTTTTATAGATTAGAGATAATAGACCTTTGTCTGAGGGACCACTGGTGAAAATTTTTCCCACATGGTGGGTTGTCTTTTCACACTGCTGGTCATTTCTCTTGCTGTGCAGAAGCTTTTTAATAAGAAGAGGTCCCACTTGTTTATTGTTTGTGCTAGTTCATGGGCAACTGAGGTTGTGTTCATAAAATCTTTTCCTACACCAATGTCTTCAAGAGTTCTACATTACCTCTGTTCCAGCCGGTTCAGCATTTCTCTTTTAATATTTCAATCTTTAATCCATTTTGATTTTAGTTGAGTGCATGGCGAGCGTTATAGGTCTAGTTTTAGTCTTTGGAAAGTGGAAACCCAATTTCTCCAG
>NW_004624734.1:19722013-19736412 GCF_000247695.1 Heterocephalus glaber | reverse complement strand
TCTGCTGGGTCTGTTGTAATTTCACCCTTTTCATTCCTAATTGCATGGATTTGGGCCTTTTCTTTCCTTTTTCTGACACGGTTGGCTAAAGGTTTGTCCATTTTGTTGATTCTTTCAAAGAACCAACTCTTGGCTTCATTGATTTTTTTGTATCGTTCTCTTAGTCTCCATTGCATTGATTTCTGGCCTGATCTTTATAATTTCCCCCTTTGTATTGGCTTTGGGTTTGTCTTACTCTTCTTTTCCTAGAAGCTTGAGGTTCAGCATCAGGTTGTTTAATTGGGCTCACTCTATTTTCCTAATATGAGCATCCTCTATTATGAATTTCCCTTGTAAGACTGCTTTCATTGTGTCCCATAGATTCTGATATGCTGTATTGTCATAGTCATTTAATTAAAGGAACTGTTTGATTTCTTCTTTAATTTTCTCTGTGATCCATTAGTTATTCAGAAGTGTGTTGTTCAATTTCTACGTGTTTATTAAATTTCTGAGGTTTCTTTTGCTATGGATCTCCAATTTCATTGCAGTATGGTCTGATAATATAGAGGGGATAACCTTAATACCTTTGCACTTACTTAAACATGTTCTGTGAGCAAGTATGTGGTCTATTTTGGAGGATGACCTGTGTACAGCTGAAAAGAATGTGCACTCTGATTTTGTGGGATGTAACACTCTATAAAAATCTGTTAAGTTCATTTGTTCAAAAGTTTGATTGAGTTCTAGTATTTTGTTGCTTTTTTTTTGTCTAGTGGATCTATTTGTGACAATGGGGTACTGAGGTCCCCTCTACTATTGCATTAGTCCTTATATGATTTTTCATGTCTGTTAACATTTGTTTTATACAGTTGAGTGCATGAGTGTTTGGTGCATAAATATTTATGATTGTCATCTCTTCCTCTTGGATTGTTCCCTTTACAAGGATGTAATGTCCTTCTTTGTTTGTCTTAGTCCGTGTGGGTTTGAAATCTACTTGGTTTGCAAAGAGGATATCTACTCCTGCTTTTTTTCAGGTTCCTGTTACATGGAGTATTGTTTTCTACCCTTTAACTTTCAGTCTGTGAGTTTCTTTTTGTATTAAGTGTGCTTCTTGTATGCAGCACATTGTTGGATCTTGGTTCTTGACCATTCTGCCAGTCTATTTCTTTTGATTGGTAAGTTGAGACTGTTAGCATTGATGGTTATAACTGATACATATTGAGTTATCATTGTCATGGCTTTTTTTTTGTTAGTTTCTCCCCCTTTGCTTTAATTTCTTGTTGTGCCCAGTAGATTCATTCTGCTGGACTTCCTGGGTTTGTGATCCTCATTGTCTTTTCCTAGGATTTTGTCTTAAAGTTTTTGGAGTGCTGGTTTGGTATTCATGAAGTTCCTAAGGTGCTCTTTGTCATGAAAGTATCTTATTTCACCATCAATGTTGAAATACAGTTTTGCAGTGTACATCAGTCTGGGTTGGAGGTTGTTTTCTTTTTGGGCTTGAAATACATCACTCCAACCTCTTCTTGCCTTGAGTGTTTCTGTTGAGAAGTCTGGTGTGATTCTGATTGGCTTTCCTTTGTGTGTGATTTGTTTCTTTTCTTTAACTGTGTAGAACTTTGTTCTGTTGGATTTCTGGAATTTTAACAATTATGTCCCTATGTGTTCATTTTTTTGATTAAGGCTAGTTGGAGTCCTATATGCCTCACTTATCTGTATGTCAAGTTCTTTTCCCCTGTTGGGAAGTTTTCTGTCATCACTTCTGTGAACAGTTTTTTTTTTTTTCTTTATGTCATCTGCTCTCTCTCCTGTTTCTTCATTGACTCCAATCAGTCTTACATTATTCTTCTTTTCATTGTCTAGTAGCTGCTGGATTGATTTCTCATGGTCCCTTACAATTTTAAAGAAATTTTTCTTTTCCTGGTCACTAATTGGAATCTGATCTTCTATATCTGAAATTCTGTCTTCACATTGGTTCATTCTGCTGCATAGACTTTCAGTGGAGTTTTTAATCTCCTGGAAATCTGTTTGCATCTGTTTTATGGATTCCATTTGTTTCCCATGTTGGGATTCCATCATGTTCCTCAGCTCCTCTT
Organism: Heterocephalus glaber; assembly: GCF_000247695.1. The sequence goes on along the minus strand of NW_004624734.1, from coordinate 19,734,343 downwards.
TAGATTTATTAATCGTGTCTTGCACTATGAGCACAATCTCTGCTGTTATTTGAGAAATTATTTCTGATTTCAGTTTTTCCAGATCCTTTTTCATTGCTAGTTCAGGGAGTCCAGGTGGTTGAATATCAGAGTGTTCCATGCCATTTTCCTTTGGAGTTGATGTAGGTGATCTGGAAGTGTGGTTCTGAGGCTTGTTTATGTGTCTACTCATTTTGATGGGGGTGGGGTGCTGTAATGTTAGTGCCCGCGTGACTCACTTCCTCTGCCCTGGTAGCTGTGGCAGGTTGACCCAGAAGCATCCTCTCCACTGGGAGCTGTGGCATATTGACCTGGAAGCCTCCTCTGCCCTAGGAGCTGTGGCACATTGACCCAGAAGCCTTCTCTGCACTGTGAGCTGTGTGGGAGAAAATTTAGATTGCAAATTTTAGCAAGGTTGACCTGCCTTGTTTTTGATTTTGTTTTGTTGGAAGAGAGTCTTTAAAATTAAGATTTTAAAAATCTAAAAGTAAAAATAGCTGGAATAAATTTTATATACTTCTAAAATATTAAGTTGTCTAGGTATAAAACTATAATTAGAAAAATTATTGAAATTCCTTCTGAGAATAATGTTAATAGTAGCTTTCTCTAGGCAGGAATGGAAACTTTCCTTTAATCATTTGATTTTTTCCATTGCTTTTTACTTTTTCAAATATTTGATATTTTCTTTCATCAGAGATGATATGATAATTTGAGGAAATTTTTTCTTTCTCTTAGGGCCACTATTCAAACCTCAGATTGTAATTAATGGATCTTCATTTTTAAAAATAGCTTTGACAATCAATGCAATGTATTTTGCAATATACGTAAAAGTATCCAAGTATAGCTATGCTCCTTTGCACATAAACTATGAACTGATAATTTGTACATTAATTTTCAGGTAGGAAATCTGAATAACTGGGTTACTGAGTTTACTAGATCACTTTGAGTCAGAGTGAGGATAACTACCATGACAATGATGACCAATCTGTAAATAGAGTCTCCTCTGCATGGATGGGGTGAAAGGAGGGCAGGGAAATGGGGAAAAAATAAGAACTAAGATACATCATGTAAAGGTACAAGATCTCAAAGATGAATGTAACTGTATTTTATACCTAAAATGTATCAATAAACTTAATGAGAAAAAATTTGAGAAAATAGTCTTTTCACAATATGAAATTTTCATTCATTTTTTTCACTAGTTCTGGCCACTTTGATTTCTAATTTTGTTCATTATCATGCCTATATATGCCTGATTTATTCCACAATTTGAATTGATAGAAATCAAACATGTTTTTACATTAATTTGTTTTCTCATATTGCTACATAAATCTTGACATATTTACAGGTTACTTTTCTTATATGAATGTCAATAGATGTATTCAAGATAATATGAATCTGAGTCATATTTAAATTAGGCTCTTTTATTAAAGTTTTACTTCTTGTTAACAATTAAATATATGTTGCAGTGGAATGTGTGGGACTTAGTCTGAGTGACTGTGTTTCTAATACAGCTCAGCTATTTGCAACCTATATATTGAAAAAATATTATTTCCCCCTCTTGAGACTTAGTTTCTACACCTGTTAATGTGGTTATTCCTAATTGTTGTGCAGGAATATTGAAAAAATGAAATAAAAATCTTGAAATAAAATTTGTAGTATCCTAACTAGCTAGTGCAGGTGCTCAGTTAGCCTTACTGGTTTCCTTATGTATTACCGTCTACAATAAATGTGGCTGCCAGTCTTCTTCTCCAAAGTTAGTATTATAGTACTCATCTGGAAGATAACTCTTCCTACAAATTATTTATATATCCAGCTGTGTGTACTATGGTTTTTATAAGGTCCAATGGCCACTAGTGGCTCTAGGGGTTATGGGCCAGAGATACTTGATATACTGTAGAACAAATATTCTATTTTCAAGGATCCCAGTCTAGAGTCTCGATCTCCTGCAAGGTGATATGATACAAGGAGAAAAGAAGACACAGAGATTTACAACAAAATGGGAAACTGGGGTGGACCACACCAAGCATGTGGTGAAGACCCCAAGCAACCAGGACTGCCAGTATTTATTGATTATGCAAGCATGAGTAAAATAGTGTAGAGGGATATGTGTGGGATCCAGTGATATTAGCTGACACCAGCAAGGCTTATAAAAGGGAGATAAAGTATTCTTTCAAAAAGAGCAGAACAGAACAAAGGTAGGTCATAGTTAACTAATAAGCTACTAAAACAATTAAGGGAGGGGTAACTGTAGGAATGGAATGTGGTTTGGAGCCATGGTCCTTGACCACAATGTTATCTCACTTAAAAGACCTGCACCTTCACAGACCAAGTTTTAGTTCTCCATCACAGCTGCTGGTAGGGGGCTTATGCTAGCCCATGTGGCATTGGACATGTTCATGTGAGTACATAGGCTTCGATCTGGCTCTTAATACATTGTGGCCAGTTATAAGGAAAGAATGCCTGCTTCATATTATAGCCTTCTGTGACTTTGATCAAGGGGGTCTGCCACTTCTATTGGACCTATTTATAATTATCTGAGACTATTACATAATTCTAGTTTATGGACAAAAATTTGTTGCATACATTTAACATACATTGAACTTTCCAGGCTCACAATCCCTATGTAATTGAGGAAAGATTTAATTTAGTGGGAGACATCTTTATAATTTTGGAAACTAAAGTGACTAATGACTACTTTACATTTCAAAAATACAATGGTACTTTTGTTCACAAATACTTTTGTTTGAAATCAATTTGGTTTGCAAACAGAAGGGTTTGGCAAAATTTTGTTTTTGATTGCAAACTCTGCATTGCATAAAGAACATGACCATGACCATCTTTTCTGCATGAACACAAATGTGGCCATCTTTCCAGAATCATGGAATGAATTAAGTTCATGAACTTCACTACCACTGTATATACCTGTGTTTTTCTGATTTTGTAACTTTCATTTTTAATATTTTCGGATATAAGACCAGCTTGCCAAATGCACTAAAACCTTGGTTTGTGAGCATAATTTGTTCTCAAAACATGCTTGTAATCAAAGCACTTATATATCAAAGCAAATTTCCCCATAACAAAAAATAGAAACTCAGATGATTGGTTTCACAAACCAAAAGTATTCATATAAAAACAATTAAAATACTGTAATGGAATACAAAATAAAAAATATAAAGTGCAAGAAAAATTAAACAAATTAACATGCAGTTACCTTTGAAAAACTTCATAGCTGATGTGAGGGAGACAAAAGAGAGGAGGGTTATTGTGTAGGATGACTTTCACTATCACTAATGGAATCACTGCTGTCTATTGTTGGCTCAATGAAATCTTTTTCTTTTTGTGCAATTTTAACAAGGAACCTGTGCAATGACACTTGGTTTTCTTCCTTTTGAAGATTTCATGGAAATGTGACTATGTATACTTGTTAAACAAATTCAGCACATGCACTGTTACAGCCTTATTTAGGTAGTGCTTTTCTACAAATGTTGTACTATTTCCCACATTTTATACATCTTCCTAATCTCATTTGAGGTAAGGCATTCCTCTGACTTTTTTCTTTCTCCTTTATTGATGAGATCTCCTCCATACCTTCTTGCTGTTAGGAGAAAATCAGCCACAATACCATAGCAAGAAGAAAAGAATCATTGGGTCAATTGTCATTATGTGACGTTTGGCATCACATACTACTCATATTGCAAGACATAGGTCATTTATGAAGTTAAAAATTATAAGAAATATTTGCTCATCTTGCAGAACAAGTTACTTGAAAACCAATGTTTTACAGTGTATTATATTGTTATTGTTTGTATCTGGAAAGTTTCCCAGAGGATTGATCCCTAATATAGCAATGTTCATAGATGGGGACTTGGGGCAGCAATTAGATCATGAGGGTTCTGACCACATCAATGGATTAATCCATTGGTGGGTTTATAATTTGATGGGAGATGATGGAAATTTAGAAGGTGGGACATAGTTAAGGGAGTGAGTCCTTGGGGCCTGCCTTTATGGAATCACTCTCTTTTTCTGTGTGTGTCTTAGTCATTTTCTTTATCACTGAGGCACACTTCCAAACACCCACAAATTAAAGAAGGAAAGGATTATTTTGGCTCACAGTTTGTAGTGGTTTCAGGCCATACTTTGATGGGTTCAAAGCAGAATAGCATCCCAGAGAGGCATAGAAGAGGAATAGCTTCTCACATCATTATGTCCAGGAAGTAGAGAGAATCAAGGGAAGAGTCCAGAAGCAAGATAAACACTTCCAGGCCATGCCTTTAGTGAGTAACATCTTGACGAGATGCTATTTCCTAACATCAAGCCAGTTGCACTGCCCCATAATCCAATCACCTTCTAAGGTCCTGCCTTTAGTCACATGAAGCTTTAGGGGGACATGTAGATATAAACCATAACATTCCTTCCCTGCCTTCCAAGAGACTCATGTCTATCTCCCTATGCAAACTGCATTTATTTCATCTTTAAGAGTTGCCAGAGTCCTAACAGTTCCAACGTTGCTGAATCATCCAAATACAAATTATCCATTGCTACTTAAGACAAACTTACGCTATGAGGCCCTGTTAAAATAATTTTTAATATGTTAAACACTTTTGACATATAGTGGCACACTATAAATATTTTCATTCTAAAGGAAGGAGCAGGGAAGTAGAAAGAAATTGCACCAAAACAAAACCAAAATCCAGTGGGGACAATATTATATCCTATAGTTCTATGTCCAGCCCCAGGGGCAGGTTGTGGCAAGAGGTGAGCTCCAAAGTGCCAGCGTGGCCCTACCCCTGTGGTATTGTTGGTGCTTTTAGCCCTCCAGACTGCTCTTGTGGACTAACTTCTCTTACTCCTTGTGGCTTTCATTAAATCTTACATATTCCCAACTTCTCCTACTTTCTGGGATCTCTACTGCATTTTTCACTTCACTTTCAGTGTTTCATGCACTGCTCTCACAGGAGCATATTGCTTGGCCTCCCAGGCCTTCTTCTAAAATCTGTAGCTTCCCCCACCCCCGCATCTCTAGCATTCTGCATGCCTGTAAAAAAGCAAAACCATGTGGATGATGCCAGTGTCTGTCACCAGCCCCTGCATTAGTCAGGGCCCCTTAAATCACAAATACAGAGTTCCTGGATGGCAGAGTACTGTGGATCAAATGCTGATAGCAAATTCTCTAAGTGGCCCTTCTCAAGCAGGGTGCCTTGGAGCTTTCTTCTCAAAGCAAAGCCTTTCACTTTTGCAACTGTGAGCTTTCTAAGGGTAAGGTCTTGCTCCATCCTGTGATGGCCTCAAGCCATCTTTTCCAAAATCCTGTAGTAAAGTAATTGACTTCTTTTTAATGCTAATCTTTTCTTCAACCAAACTCTCTTTTGCTCCAACTTGACAGCCCCTTCCTTTCTGGGCAAACTGGGAAGATTTTAAATGGGCTTTTTGATCCCAGTTTTCAGCATAAACCTTGCTAAAAGCAGTAAACTTTAGGCATGATCCAGCCTGAATATTGGACTGCTTTGAAATTTCCTCCACCAGATTGATTATTCTGCTGCCATTAATCTCAGTCTCCCACAGTCTCAGGACATGAGCAAAATGCAGACAACCTTTCTGCCAGAGCATAACACACATATGCTGGAGTCCAACTGCCAGTGGAGCTCTTCCCAACTGAAACCACCTGACCCTAGTCTTTACTGTCAGCATTCTGGTCTTCTGAGCTCCTGCCAGAATCTCCGATAAGGTTACCTACCTACATCTATGGCTGCTTCTCCAGCCAGCATCTGCTAACCTGTCCAAACCTTTCCTCAAACCAGGTCCAAAGGCTTTTGAAACATGTGGTCAAGTATAGTCACAGCAGTGACTCCACTTCTCCAGTACCAAAATCTGTCTTAACCCATTGCCTTGTCACTGAGACACAATACGTGACATGCACAAATTAAAGAAGGGAAGATTTATTTGAGCTTACATTTCGTAGAAGTTTCAGTCCATAGCAGGCTGTAGGGCAGAATGGCATGACAGAGAGGCACGGTAGAGGAGAGCTGTTCTCAGCAGCATGGCACACAGGAAGCAGAGGGTGAGAGCAAGAGGGAGGGAGGGAGCGAGGGAGGGAGGGAGGGAGAGAGAGAGAGAGAGAGAGAGAGAGAGAGATCTATCAAGGGAGGAACCAGAAAGGGAGATAAATCATTCCAGGCAATGTTCTGAGTGTCCCACATCTCTACCTGACATCACCTCCTAATAGCAAGCCAATTATAAGCCCCACAATTGAATCACCTTCTAAAAGACTGACCTATAAGAGCATGAGACCCTTAGGGAACATCTAGATATCAACCCTAACACTCTTCTTCTTCTTCACTGCCATAAGATTAACAGCTGTGCCTACCATATCCTCTCTGCCCTGACGCGGTGCCTCACCACAGGCCCACAAACAATGGAGCCATGAGACTATTGACTGAAATCTCAGAAACTGTGAGCCAAAGCAAACCTTCTCTTCTTTAAGTTCATTTTGTCAGGTATTGTGTCAGAATGACAGGAAACTGACTAACACATATATTATCTATGAATCATACTTCAGAAGTTTAGATGAGTGACAGTTGGGAACTCCTAGACCAGGCTGTTTATCTTATTTTATGTGGGCGTTAGTGAGTGGGAACCAGGTCTAGGAATTCTTCAGGTAGTAATCATGAGGTGTGTGTCCTTCGTATCTTGGAATACTGCCTGCTGTTCCCAGGGAATTGACCTCCTTTGACCTGAAGAAAGGTGACCGATTAGATATACCCTCCAATACTGGCTGATCTCATACTCCTAACTCCAACATCTGAGAATTTGAAAGACCTAATGAAAAAAGCATTATCAAAGAATTACTTTTCAAGCCTTCAAGTCATCTCATTACTGCATTATTTCCCTTTAGCCACCTTCCTTTCTGTTCAAGGTTCCTCTGAAAGTGCAATTTAATCTGCTCACTTTTATACAACTGCCTTGTAAGTTAAAATAACTTGCATTAATTCATTTCAAGTCTCCCTAATTTCCTGTGAGAATACGTATGACTTTTTCAATTTTGATGAGTAATTTGAGACGCAGCTTACAGCCAGTAAATTCTACAGCAATATTCGTATCTCCTCTGATTTATATTTTAGTTTTTAATAATATACTCTAGCAACCTATGTGACACTTTCATTACTGTCGACATGCTTGGGTTAAAGATGAAGTTTGAATGCTATAAAATGCCTTTTTAAAAAAGTAGTAGTGTGTATACTTTGATTCTCAACTTTACAATTGTTTAGGAGCTATTATAAATAGGTTTCAAAGTATTTAAACTATAATTTTTCCTCCTTTCCTGACAATAGGATATACATGTAAATAGTTATGTTTGTTGCCAAAACATTTATTAATGATACATAGAAAAACAGAATTAGTTCAATGTTTTTTCAATAATTTTAACAACTCAAAGTTTCTGATTGAAATTGTTTTCACAAGATTTCTCCATTGAGGGGTGTGTGTATATAAATAAAGATATAAATCTTTCCTTCAAAGCATATATTCTCTACTTCTGGATATAGATCCTCAACTGTGCTGTGGGCATGTTTTCTCTTTTGCAAAATAGTTAACATTGAGCTTTCCATATTTCCTAGGGCCTTTGTAAGGGGGCGGTGGGTCTTTTAATTCTGGCTCATGGATTCTAATTCTAGACCTTACTCCATAGGATTGTGAGCTCCTAAAAAGAAAGCATATTCTTTATAGTAAATAAATTAAATGCATTGTCTAGAATATTTAAAAGAGAAGACTACTTAGAACAAGATACAATTGGCTAGCAGAATATGTTGTTAAATAGTAAGTTATGTACTAGATAGTTAACATAACAGTTATAGGAACAAACATAAAAGAAGAAATGTCATGAGGAATGGTTGGAACAACTCCCTGAGGAAGACAGGGAAAGCTGAATTTTTAAATTTATTATTTGATGTGTGTGTGTGTGTGTGTGTGTATGGGGGTGTGTGTGCATTTCTTTAGCTATGCTGAATTTGTTTCTTCATCGAGGAAAATCAGTGATCATAACATCCCCACAGTGTTGCTTATGTTGAGAAATAGTGTATGTAAAGAGCCTTATTAAGTACTTTTTGAGTGCTCCTGCATTTCACTAAGGGGTATATTTTAGTATCAGATCAGAAAAATGCCATAGCCAGCTTAATGAATTAGGAATGCTCAAAAGTCAATATTGTGATTGGGGATAATTTAAAGAAAAGTAGTGGGAACTGGAAAAATAATTAAAAGGTGAAGTGATTGGGAAACCAAGGATAGACTGTTCTGTTTTGTTTTCAGTGCAGCTCTGAGAAGTGCATCTGCATTTAATACTGGCTTTGTTAATGGTTTGGTTTTTGTATTTCTTACAAAGGATGCAAAGGAGTTCAATTCAACTCAAGTGGCTTTCTGTTCACTTATATAAATTTGTCATTAACAAACTGAATGGATTTGAGAACTTAGAATTCTTCCTCAATTCTTTAAGGTTTTGTGTCATATTTGATATTGTGTAGGTATTTTCAGGAGTTGGGAATCTTAATAATTATAAATATTTTAAGAAGAGAAAAAAAGAAGAAAAGCTTTTTTTCCCTTAGAATAAAAAGTGTACTTGTTGATATCAGGTGTAAATATCCACATGATAGTCATTCTATCTCTATACTATGCAGCCCTTCTATTCTCTCATCATGTAACAACAAATCTGGTAAACATTTCTTTTTTGGCTTGGCTTTCAAGAAAATTGAAAACTTTACTCAATCTTTTACCTCAAAATTCTCCCTTCCTAGGACACTTACTGACCTTATTATCAGAGCAGGTGTTAGCAACTTCTGAGATTCCTGCCTTGTAAAATTACAGAATTATGGAATTGTTATTGTTTTGTAACATGGATGCTTGTGTCTTAAGTTGAAAGAAAGTAGAAGAAATATAGGCAGAGTAGACTTAATATAACTAAAGTATCCTGTTACAGGTGAATAAAACACCTTTTTATTGTCTTTAAATCCTTTTGTGCCAACCTCATTGAGTTTCAAGTAAAACACTTATTTAGGTTGAAAACTCTGTTTGAATCATGTCCAGCTTACAATATCTGATTGAAGGATTTAATTTTATTATCAATACAGATCTCAGGAGAACCCTGATCATTTGTTAAAGATTATAATCCCTAGGAAAGAGATCTGGCGTCACTTGGGCTTTTGTTAAAGGGAGGAAATAAGTCTGATTCTAGTGTCATTAAGCAAAGGACTCGATTTTTAACAAAATCATGTGAATGATAATTTTAAGTCATGAAACAGCAGGTATAAAGAACCTTCTTAGTAACAGCAATCACATTTACTGCACTTACAGCACTTTCAGACAGCAGGCATACCTGTACAAGTGCGTTGGTTTTGCACATTAGGTAAAACGTTTGACTTATTATAGCTTTTTAAACAAATAAACAAACAAAGGAACATTATCAATAAATGTGCTTCTAGTGTCTAGATCATTCTATTGTAGTTATATCCCTTATTTTTCAGTCATTTTAATATTTCCATTCATTTATTTACTTGAAAACATATTGTGATATTATTTATTGGGATTCAACTGATTGATTTCCAAAGTGTAGGAGAAGGACTATTACTTTAAAGTAAAGCTACAGTGTAGTATTGCACAAGTTGAATTATAGGAGAAAGAAGAGAGGTATTTGGCTCTAGTAAAAGCTATCCATTGAATTGGCCATAAAATATTATAAATGAAATGTTTCTAATTAAAATATGCTAGTCAAGAGCTGATTGGAATAAACATTTGACTACCAAAGTACATGGATCTCCAAAGAGCATATTATTTTCCATATCCCTGGCTTATTTGGGAAGAAGTTATGAACTATACATTTCTAATCTGTCACTGTAAATCAAGTAAGCTTCTCATAAACTGTCTTGAGTGTTACCCATGTTTTATAGGACATCAATGTAATCAGCTAAAGGCAAATCTATTAGCAAAACAGCATGGAGGCAATAGTGTTGGGTGATCAATTGGCTGCAGGAGGCTGCAAAAGATATTCAGGATCCGATCAGTTGTAGACACTGTGTTCTTGGATCATTGATTTAGCTCTGCTCAGCTTTCTTGTGTTCTGCAAACAACTCAGAAAGATTACTCCAAATGCTCTGTTTTGCTGGCAGGCTGATAATGTTAATGCAGCAGGAACTGGTTTCTTAAGGACACCTGCCTCTAAAGCATCATGATGTATTCCATAATATATATAATTATTATGTATCAGTTTAAGATAAAATTAAAAAGCATAAAAATGAAAAAAGAACACCTGCCTCTATAGCATCTCAGCCACCAGCTCTGAAAAAGCAGGCCATTCTATCTTCAGTTTTTTTGCATTGTCACAGTGTTGTGCAATGAACTGGAAATCAAAATGTGAGACCTTTCTAGAAGTAAAAAGCTTTCCCACTAAAGTCTAAACATTCAGCATCCAATTAACAGAAATAACCTGAAAAATCAGGCAATCACTAATGTCTCTTGTTGTCGGCTGTCTCTGAATATAGGCTCATTATTCCTGTTTGCTAAAGCATTTTTTTGTGGAGTATAGCACATCTCAAAAAAAAAAATTAAGAAATAGAATAGCTTCATTTTGCTATATAAAGTCAAGGTAATAAATATCCAAGTTAAGAAGTAATACATTTTAGGGCCCTGGAAATCTCTTTTGTGCCCCTTTTTTTCCCTGACCTCCTACAATAATTATTACTTTTGTTAACTGTGATTATGTTTCTGTGTTCTTTCTAATCTGCTCACCTAAACACATGCTCTGAAATACTGAAATTTGGTTTTGTTTTTGAAATTCAGTTAAGTAGAACCGTGTCATAGGTTGTGTTTGGCTTCTTTAAATAATCATGTTATTTTTGAAATCTGTACATATTTTGCTAGTAGCATTTGATTTTCATTGAGATTCAGTATTCCATTGTGTGATTCTCTCATAATTTTTTAATTACTGGAGTTTTTTAAAAATCTAAGAATGTAAACTAGTGATGTTTATAGCTAAATGGATGCAGATAGAGGCCATACTCTTAAGTGAAATAAATAGGACACACATGTGTAAATACTAAATAGTTTCTCTGGTGTAAGAAACTGAAAGTGTAAATGATATAAAATGTATAATAGATAATATGAAATAGGAAGAAAAGATCCAAAGGGGAAGGGGAAATACAGATGGGGGTTGGGGGGAAAGGAAAGAAGAGAAAGAAAAAAAATATGAGAAAAGAAGGAAAAAAAAGGAAACAAAGTTCTTGTAAATAGGGAGGGGCAGAGGAGTGGAAAGGAGGGAAGAGGGATGGGGAAAAGCACGAATCTCTCACAATTTTTGTATATTTACCTTTTGTTAATGAATACCTGAGTAATTTCTAGCTTTGGGGTTTTATTAGTCTGGATTCTCCAGAAGAATGTAGCCTGTGGGATGTATATACATACAGAGAAGGAGATAGGGCAGAGAGACGAAGGGTTAGCTTGTTGGTTCATGGGATTTGCGGGGCTGGTAAGTTCAAAATGTGCAAGTAGAACAGCAGTCCGGAGACTCTGGACAGATTTGTTGTCTTAGTTCTAATGATACTCTAGCGGCAAAATTCCTTCCTTCTTTCTCCATGGATATTGTAGAGGTAATTCAGTCTACTCACATAAATTTTAATCACAATTAGAAATACTTTCTCAGCAACAGCTGCACTGGTATTTGACCCAAAACTACTTAAATGGCCAAGACTAGTTGATATGAAAAATTAACCATCACAGAGCTATTAAGAAATATACTGTCATGTACAATATACTATCGATTTTGATGAACATGGTTTTCTTATGAAAAAATATAGGGATGAAATGGAATAATGCAAAACTATTTTCCAAAGTTACATTACTAATCCCCCCCGGTACTATGGAAAGACTATTGTTGCTATGTATTATTTTTTATTAAGGGGCTATTCACTTCTCTTGGCTACTTTTATGTTAGCTATTATTTTCTGGTTTACTTTCATCTTTAAATATTTTGAATAGGAGAACTGTAACAGTTATTTGTTTTGCAAATAAACATCTCTATCTTATATTGGTTAACCTATACTTAATGGTATGTTTCTGACATACAGAATTTTTAACTTTAATATAGTCACTTATTGATTGATTCATTAACAGTTGTGCTTTAACAAAAATACAACCCCCCTAAAAAAACCAAAATAATGCACTTTATTATTTTTTTTAATCTTTTTTTTTTTTTTGGTACCGGGGATTGAACTTGGGTCCTTGCACTTGCGCAGCAGGTGGCAAAACCACTGAGCTAAATCCCGGCTTACACTT
>NW_004624734.1:19647668-19701317 GCF_000247695.1 Heterocephalus glaber | reverse complement strand
ACTTCAATTCCTTTACATTTACTTAGACATGTCCTATGATCTAGCATGTGGTCTATTTTGGAGAATGACCTGTGTGCACCGAAAAGAATGTGTATTCTAATTTTGTGGGGTGGAACACTCTATAAACATCTATTAAGTCCATTTGTTCAATAGCTTGGTTCAGTTCTAGAATTTTATTGTTAAATTTTGGTCTAGAAGATCTGTCTATTTTTGATAGTGGGGTATTGAGGTCCTCCACTACAATTTTATCAGTGCATATTTGGTTTTTTATGTTTCCTAATATTTGTTTTGTATAGTTGGGGCCATTAGTGTTTGGTGCATATATATTTATGGTTGTCATCTCTTCCTCTGAGATTGTTCCCCTTACAAGGATGTAGTGAACTTCTTCGTCTCTCTTAGTTTTGGTTTGAAATTTACTTTGTCTGCAAATAAAATAGCTACCCCTGCTATTTTCTGGATTCCTGACACATGGAGAACTGTTTTCCCTACTTTTACTTTCAGTCTGAGTTTTTTTTCTTAACTAGGTGTGTATCTTATATAGAGCATATTGTTGGATTTTGCTTCTTAATCCATTCTGCCAGTCTTTTTTTTTTAATTGATGAATTGAAGCCATTAACATTGATGGTTGTAACTGATATATATTGACTTATCATTGTCATGTTATTTTCCTGTTGTTGGGTTTTTTTTTATTTTTCTCCCTTTCCCTTTAATTTCTTACCTTGCCTGATGAATTTGCTCTGTTGGGTCTCCTCATGGAGTGGTGGTGACCTTTGTTATCTTTTTCTAGGATATTGCTTACAATTGTTTGGAGTGCTGGTTTGGTGTTTATGAAGTTTCTCAGGTGTTCTTTGTCACGGAGGTATCTTGTTTCCCCATTAATTTTGAAAGATAGTTTTGCAGGATACATCAGTCTAGGTTGGAGGTTGTTTTCTTTTTGGACTTGAAATACCTCGCTCCAGGCTCTCCTTTACTTGAGGGTTTATGTTGAAAAGTCTGCTGTGATTCTGCTGGGCTTTCCTTTGCATGTGATTGGTTTCTTTTCTCTAACTGCTTGTAGTATTTTGTTCTTCTGTTGGGCTTCTGGGATCTTGATTATCATATGTCTAGGTGCAGATTTTTTTTTATCATGGCTAGTTGGAGTTCTATATTCCACTTTTCTGTATGTCAAATTCTTTTGCTCTGTTTGGGAAGTTTTCTGTCATTAATTCTGTGACCAGTTTTTATTATGTCAATTGTACTTTCTCCTGCTTTTTCATGGACTTCTATCAGTCTTATATTATTCTTCTTTGTATTATCTAGGAGATGTTGGATTGATTTCTCATGGTCCCTTACTATTTTTAAGAGATCCCTCTTTTCATAGTCACTGACCACCATCCTGTCTTCTATATCTGATATTCTGTCTTCAGATTGCCTCAGTCTGCTGTGCATGCTTTCAATAGAGTTTTTAATCTCCTGGATATCTGTTCAAATCTGTTTCATGGATTCCATTTCTTTCCTATATTAGGCATTCATGGTTTCCATCATGGTATTGAACTCATCTACTTTTTTTAAATCTGTTTCTTTTCTAGAGCCTCTAATCATGTCTTTCATTCTGTTCACCTCTATCTGGGAAATTATTTCTGTTTTGAATTTTTCTAGAGCCTCATTCATCTGTTTTGTTAATTCCTGTGCTATCAGTTCAGGGTGTCCAGGTGGTTGATTATCAGACTTTTCCATCTTGTTTCCCCAGAATTTGCCTTTAGTGGGCTGGAAATCTGGGTCTGTACCTTGCTTAAATGTCGTCTCATTTTTATTTTGTTGTTGGTACTATCCTTGGTTTAATTCCTGGGTTGATACTTTGATATTGCTTATTGTAAGTATCTTTGTTGCTTGTATTTAGAATCCTTATGGAATGATTGCTTCTCAGAGGTGTCTTCCAAATATAGCTGGTCTTTAGCTTTTGAGTTTCTAATGACTCTGAGGCAATCTCATTTTCATTACACCAGAAAAGAAAACTGATTAGATCAATTACAACATCTTAGCCCAAGAGATACAATCAGCAACTCAATAGCATAAAGCACAGCTTAGATAATAACAATTTGTGGTAGTTACTAATCTATCACCTTTAACTGTGTGAATTAAATCAAAATTGAGGACCAGCCCAACATTTGTTTATAGTGAATAACTCTTCAATATAGCAACTTTACCCTACAGGATGGGGATCTAGAAGGAGTTGGGGAAGGAGGGATAGATAGATAGAAGGATAAGGAAAGATTAGCTGTGAGGACAGAGGAAGATCATGCAAACTCTAGGAAACTATTGAAGACCAGAGGAAAAGACAGAATGAAAGAACAAAGACAAGAACAGAATAACCTAACAACAATAGGGAGGCTAGAAACTGTATTTACTTTCCTTTAAAACTAATTACAATTGAGAGAAGGTAAGGAGAAGAAAAGAAAAAGAAAGAAGAAATCTGAATTAGGGCCAGAACAGGGGCAAAAAGGGAACAATGTGGGTGAGTGAGAGAGTCAGAGAGTGAGAGAGAGACAAAGAAAATAAAAAAAGAAAAGAAAAGAAGAAAGAAAAAAATGGAAAATAGTAGAAAAAATAAAAATTAAAAATAAGAGAAAATATAATTTTGAGAATAACAAATAACAAATAAAAATGAAGGACCTCCTTCAGAGTATTTCTCTGCTGTCACAATAGACAACATGGTCAGCAGTATGCAGATATAAGTCAATTAGTTTCAACAATCCAGTAGCAGACCCGTGAGATGCAGGCAGATTTCTGGCTGCTAGTCCCAAGTTGAGCTCCCTGTCCTCCTGGCGGGTTGGGGTTGAACTCTGCAAGGTTCTACTGCATGTTCCAGCTGCCTTTCCCCTGAAGATAGTCCAGGTTCCGATGTGAGGTGATGATCCCTCCAACTTATCAAGCACCGTGGTCTGGTGTGCCTTTATTGCAGAGATTCTCTTCACTTTTCCAGTGGGCTTCAATTTTCATCAAGGAGAGGCCCTCTTTCTGTTGTTCACTTCTGTTCTATCTTCTGCAGCTCAGGACAATGGCCTTTATGACCCCCTGTGCCTCTGGAGTGTGTGCAGTGTGGGACCAGATACCTACGCAGCAGCCAGGAACCCAGAAGGGGAGGGGGTTCGGAGGGCTTGGGGGTGCTGAGCAGGCACCAGCTTGGCTTTGCTCATTGCTCTGAGGTGGGGTGGGAGCGGGGCGGAAGCTCCAGCTCCAAGCTGCTGAGGTCCTCATTGGTCCCTCATTGACAGATTTTTAACTGGCTATTTTTCAGTTAAACAAAATAGTTCTCATTCCTATGACCTCTTGTTGACAGGGTTGCAATGATAAGATATAATTTCTTTACTTTATCTTTTAAAAATCTTTTTATCTTTACTATTTTTTTTTAATCTTTGCAAACTAATCAGAATCAGCCAACTAGTCATTCCTGCTTTCTTCTTTCAGTCTTTGGAATCTAGCTAGATGAAAATAAAATTCTTTATTATAACTTCTTCTGAATAAAACCTTAAAAGTTTACGGTTTAAAAAATGGTGATAGTTTGGAGTTTATTTTCTCTGAAAATAGGCACACATTGACCATCACCATTCATGCAGCCAAATTCTTGATTCCCAGACTGTTTTAAATATACTTCTTGTATAAGCTGTATTCAATTAGCTTATAATTTGAAAGCAAACTTGTAAGTGGGTAAATACTGTTTATCTTCTCTGGCCTACTTTCCCCACACAGGTGAATAATAACTTCTCTTAATTTGAGAATTAACTTTAAAAGAATTATAGTGACATATCCAAAAATAGGTCAAATCTGTCTTTTGTGTAGTTTTCAATAGTTTTAAGACATCCTCTTTTGATTCTATATCCAAATGCACTCTTTTCCTAGTTAAATATACTATTTTTCAAACTTTCCACTAATACATGGTCTTAGTGTTTCCTTTGTGCATGAATAAATATGGCTTAGTATAGATTCTCTATCAACTTTCCTTTATTCTTGATTTCATGCAATATTTTAGTTTTATGTTTTTCTTCAAATGTCATGCTCAGAATGAAACATTATGCTCCAGATATTTTCTGACTACCTTAGAAGAAAAGGATTGTCTTTATAGTCATGAAATCTACACTTCTATTATTGTGACATAAGATCTCCTTAAATTTTGACCAGCACATGTAATTGCTGCATATTGAACCTAAATCCATCAATTTTCATGTCTTTCCTTTACTATTTTCTGCTTCACCTTCACTCTTTCACTGTTCCTATAAGTAATTAAAGCATGGTAGATGGCAGTGTGTTCTCATTATTATTTTTAAAATGTTTTAACATGTATTACTTTGTGGATAGATTTTTTATTGATTTATACAATTATTATATGATTAATTTCATTACCACTGCCTTGAGGTATGGTACCAAAGTGTCATGTGGAAAATCTACTGTTTACTTATGGCCTTTGAAAGGCCTAGAGTGCCTATTAGAGACCGTTAATGTCGCGTTTGATCCAAAAAGGCTACTTAGCTACATACCATCCTTGAATTAAAGAATATTTAGCTTAATTTGTCTTTCCTTTGTTAACCAGAAATTCATGGTCAGTGGATATTAATAGTGCATTTTTCAATTTATTCTACTTAATTCTTACCTGGTCTAATATTATCTGCTGTGCTGTACTATAGAGACCTTAAAAAAACTACTCCATTAAGCAGTCCTGCTGTGATGTTCCTAATGTTTAGAAGTTTAATGCATTTTTGCAACATATATCCACAGGTGTCTTGTGAATATTTATTGACCTGTAGTAAGTTACTTACCAAGAAAAATAGATTTCTACCAGTGTACTACGGACTTGAATTATATTTTTAATCACATCTTCCATCATAAGAACTGTAACCTGCCACAGTGGTGCTCTTTAGTTAATGGCCTAATTTTTATAGGAATTTAAAAATCACTTTTCCTTCCATGTGTTTGTTAATTACTTCACATGAAATTATATGAGATAAAGATAATATTAAATAGTGGTGGATAGAACAATGAAAAATGTGCCCACTAACCTAGGACTTTTGAATAGTTAGTGAATTGTATCTGGAATCTGGTGAACAAAGGAGAATGTATATGTGTGCCATTCTGGAGTGGAATTTTATCATTAAAAGTTCTATACTATAGAATGTGTGCATATATGCACATATATGTGTTTGGAGTTTATCTATCTGGATATTTACACACAGACATTGTTCAAGAAATAATGCTCAGAATTCTCCTTACTCTTATAATGCATCATAGCAAATATACCATGACTCAAATATTTGAGCCAAGACTTTACCTGAGATGATACTTTAAGGACAAAAAAAAACCACATTAACAGTGGCATTGGAGGCAATATCATTATCTCCATTTCACCCCCAATATGGCAGAGAACTAGGAGATAGGTATGGTTCAATGAGTTATTATTTCCAATGTATCTGTACTGTGTTCCTGTGGATAGATCATGCTTCTCGTTCTGAGCCTACCGACATCTGAATTGGCCATGTTGCTTAGTAGAGTGTGATAGAAGTGATAAGTACAACTTTCAAGTAGAAAGTTTTAGTGTCATTCTGTGCATCTGCCTCTCTCTTTTTCCTTCTATCACAAAATCAATATGTTCCTCATAAAGTTTATTTCCCCAGTTTGGGACTTAGAATAATTAGGATGTGGAAGGAACCGTTGTTGAATTGGATAGGAATGTAGCAGATGAGTTAACCATTATTGTTATAAACTACTGCATGATATAAATGCTTCACAATCAACTTTCAATGTTCAGAGCTATATACTAGAACAAAAGCATATTGGTATATATTAAATAATAATTGCATAATCATTAATTTCAATTCATTTATATTATAAACACTTTCAAAATAAGAATTTGAGATTTAATTAATGAAAAATAGTGATTGTTTATGAAATCTAATATATGCATTAGTTAAAAGAGTGAGCATAAACATATTCTTGCTCAAATTATTGTTTAAATAGTAAAATAACAAAAAATTTAAAATAGCTCAATAGTTGCATTTTTAATTTATCAGTAAACATATGTAATAGGTTAAGTAGTTTTTCAAAGACTATATACACATTTTGATACCTGGAACCTTTGAATATTATCTTATGTGGCAAATAATAATAATTACTTTATATTCCAAAAGATATGATTAAATTAAGGATCTTGAGTAGAAGAGAAAGTTTACACTGGATTATCTATGTTAGTACTAAGTACAGTCATATTATTTTTTCCAGAGAATATAGATAAAGGGAGTTTTGAGATGAACACACAGGGAAGATTATGTGAAGAGAGTTGAGAAAGAAGTAACCACAAGCCAAGGTGTCCTGACTGACAGCAGAAGCAGATAGAGTCAAGGAACTGAATTTCCCTCAACACCTGAAGGGATAATGACTTTGATAATAGCTTTACTTTTGCAGTTTTCAACTTCAGTGGCATGAGCAATCAATTTCTATTTAAGTCACTGAGTTTATGATAATTTTAAAAATAATCCTGTGAGATCACATAAACTGTATAATAAGCTAATGATTGCCAAGGAACCCAGATGTTCTGAAAGTGTATTTTAAGTATTTAAAATGATAGGTTTGGAGATTCTGATTCAAGTAAATCCTCAGTGGAACCCATGTTTGTCGATGTTTAACAATTTCTCCAAATAATGTTTATATTGCAAATCTACATATTATAGGAAACATCTGAAATACACAACACAAAGAAATGTTGGTGGCTGTACAACATGTGGATAAATCACAATTTAATGTCTTCTGTGATTCAGGACACACCTGGCTGGTGTAATTTACTAATTATTAATTCTGTTATCAATATTTTTAGAAAACAAACACAAGTTCACTTTTTCTTTTAACATTGATTTACAAGAAAAATATAACCAGCCCCAACAAAAGATTACCAATAAACTCTCATTGAATACTAGGGTTCTGTAACAAGAAGAGTATGGCTCTCAAAATTGCATTCATTTTTTAACAAATTGACTAAGTTCTAAGAAACATCTAATACCACAGACAATAAACATTTTTATTTCAAAACTTTTCAAGGAGAATATAATGGAATACCTCATGTCTTTTGCCTGAAAGATCTAACCAACCTTCTTATTAACCATGCCTAAGTGAAAACTACAGTCAAATGCTGATTCAGGCTATTTTAAATGGGATTTTAAAATAAAAACTGTCTTTTGATAATTTCTAGGAGGAGTGAAGGAGTACAAAGCCTTTTTAATAATTGGATTTTTTGCATTTAAAACAATTTTCATTCAAAAGAAATATTGTTTTTGTGGTATACAATTTTATAGGGTTTGGCAAATTCATAAAATTGTACATTCACAGTCACAGCGAACATAGAGAATAATTGTCACATGCACAAAATTCCCTTGCTTTGCCTGTATTATTACAGGCATCCAATATGCCCAGCTCATGAAAGCCACTATCTATTCTCTGTCTCTATAATTTTACTTGTTTTGGAAGGTCTTATAATGGAATTTATACAGCATAATTTTTCATTATGCAAAATGTATTTACATTCATTCTTGTCTTACGTGAAACAATAGTTTGTTACTTTTGTTTGTGTATTCCTTTCCTGGAATCATGATTCCAGAAATTCAATTCATGGATAGAATTGAATTGTATAAATATGTGGCAGTTTTCTTGGCTCTTCAAAAATCAAGGGTTTTTTTAGTTTCCACTTTTGGTGATTATGATTAAAGTTTGTTTAAATTTTCCAGTCTTAGTTACTTTTTTCATGGCAGGGACAAAATACCACCAGAAGTTAAAGGAGTAAAAGTTTATTTTAGCTTGCAGTGTAGAGTTTCAATTCATAGTTGACTAGTTTCAAGGCAGGGTGGCATGGCAGAAGGGCATAGCAAGGCAGAAACTCTACATGACAGGAAAGACAAAAAGCAGCAAGCAGCAGCCAGCAGCTAAGCAAGCTCCCCATTCCCTTATATCCCATCCAGGCTATAATCCCACACCCATAGTGGAGCTTCTCATTATCCACAGCCAGAAGCTTGCTCAGCTAATCAGTGAACTAATTTAGTACACACTTCATTAATCTCAGTATCACACATCCTATACCTAGCCAGCTCCATAAAGCCCCACAGATGAGTTCATGAGGATTTTAGAAACATCTACATACAAGCCATAACAATTTCTGTACAGGATTTGTTATGACTATCAGTTTTAACTTTTCTAGGTAAATGTCCACTGTGAGATTCCTAGATTGTATGAAGTACATGTTTGGTTTTAGATGAAACTTCCAAACTATATTCCAAAGTGATTACATCATTGTGTAATCCACTAGAGGGGCATAATTGTTCTAGTTGCTCTTGATCTTTGCCAGAATGTTATCAGTTTTATTTTTTATCTTGGTTGTGTTTGGTTTTGTCCTTCAGTCATTCTAACTGTGCTACGGTTTCTCACTTTGAATTTGCCCTTTATTTTCTTAGTGAAAAAAATGCTTAGCATATACTCACATACTTGACATCTCATTATCTTCTATGATGATATGTCTATTTAGATTTTTTGTTACAATCACTAGTTTTCCTTTTTAAAAAAGTTACCAAATCAAATCCAATAAAGTATCAAAGAATTACCCACCAGACTATGAGCTATTTATCCTAAGTATACAAAACTGTCTCAACTTGAAAATTAATGTAATCCATCAGATTAAAAAACCAAAAAAAATCTGTAATCTTATCAATAGATATAGGTAGCTTTTAACAAAATGCAATGTTTAATAATTGCAAAACTTTCTGTAAATTAAGAGTAGACAGGAAATTCCTTAATGTGCTGAAAAATATCTATAAAAACAACTAACTACAACTAACATGGCACTTAACTGTGAGAATCTGAAGTTTTCTCACCAAGATCTAGAACAAGGAATGAATATCCTTTCTCACCACTGTATTTCAACATTTTATTGGAAGTCCAATGCAAATAAAACAAGAAAAGGAAAGAAAAGGCATTGGGAATCACCATGAAGGCATAAAACTAGGTATGCTTGCAGATGACATGATTGGCTATGTTGAAAATCTCAAAAAACTGACAAAAAAAGAAACAAAACAAAACACAAAAACAGAAATAAACCCTCCGGAACTAAAAAGCAATCATAGGAATCTTTTAGTATACAGAGTTCGTATAGAAAATCCTTTGCTTTCGTATATACTAGCAATGAACAAATGGAATTTGAAATGAGGAACAATATCACCTACATTATCACTCTAAAAATTAGTGTCAATTTAAGTCTTACAAATATTACAATATGTACACAGGAAAACCATATATATCTCTGGTAAAAGAAGTCAAAGAATAAACAAATGTAGACGTACTCCTGTGAATGCACAGGAAGATGTAATATTGTTAAGATGTCATCTCTTCCCAAATGGTTCTATAGATTCAGTTTGAATCCCTGTTAAAATTTCAGGAAATTATTTTGT
Source organism: Heterocephalus glaber (assembly GCF_000247695.1). The sequence continues at coordinate 19,691,862 of NW_004624734.1, read as the reverse complement.
GGATATTGATTTTGTTTTGTGGAATCTGATTCTAATACATAATTATATTAGGAGATGAAAGATTCAGATTAGCCAACACCACGTTGTAGGAGAAGAGTTGGAGACTGATATTACCCAATTTCTAAAGTAACTATAAAATTAGAGTTATCAATACAATGTAGTATTAGTGAAAGTCCAAAGTAATAGATAAATCACATGAATAGCTTAGACATAAACTCAAAAGAAGGATAAACTTCAGACATTTGAGGATAATGGATCCACCTTGAGACCATAATTATAAGTGAAATAAATCAGACACACAAGCTTAAATATCACATTCTCTTATATGAGAAACCCAAAATACAAATACACTGTAAAATAAAATATAGAGAATAGGAAATAGATTTTTTTTCAAATGGGAAAGGGATTAAGAGAAGGAGGAAGGAAGGGAGGGAAAAGGGATGAAAAACAAAATTAAGATGTGTTATGTACATGTACCAACTCCCCACAAGGAAGGTAATCATTATGTAATGCAAACATGTACTAATAAAAATTAAAACTGAAAAAGAAATTCATATAATTAAAGTCAAGCAATCTCTGACAAAGGAGTAAAAATAACATAATGGACCAAAGATATCTTTTCAGGAAATGGTACTGTAACAACTGAACAGCCTCAAGACATATAAATAAATAAACCTAAATCCAACCTAAATTATATACCAATAATAAAACTCAAAATAGGGCTAAATGTAAAATATAAAACATAAAACTCCTAGAAGATAGCGGGAGAGAATATGAATGACCTTGAGATTGTTCATGACATTTTAGATACAACATGAAAAGCACAATTTACAAAACAAAGAATTGATAAACTGAAATTCATTAAAATTACAAATGTGTACTATATAAAAATACTATCAAAAATCAAAAGATAAGTGACAGATAAGGAGAAAATATTTGCAAAGATATACCTGATAATGGACTTCTATTCAAAGTGTGTGTGGGAGGGTATCATCCTTAAAACTTGACCATAAGAAAACAACCCAATTAAAAAATGGTCCAAATACCTCACCAAGGAATATATAGATGACCAATAAGGATATAATAATATGCTCCACATAATATGTCATCAGGGAAATGTAAATACAATAATGAAATAAGACCACTATTAAAATGGCCCAAATCCACCATGCTGACAACACAAAAATATGTCAATTCAAGACATACGTAGGAGTTAATTAAGGTATTTTCATTATACGAGTAATGAGAAAGGAAAGATATAAAATCACCCCTCCATTTCGTATGAAGAATAAGGATAAGGATCAGATCTTTTATTGGGAAAGAAGATACAAGCCTATGTGTGCCACCCAAGACAGAAAACAAGAATAAACAGGGACAAGGGAGAAAAATAGAAAGCAGTGATTGATTGTTTTCTGATTGACTTTTTTTTTTTTGGTACCAGGGATTGAACTGGGGACCTTGCACTTGTGAGGCAGGTGGTGGAAGCACTGAGCTAAATCCCTGGCCATCTGATTGACTTTTTAAAGAGTGACTGACTTTATAAAGACTGTATATATGTTAGAAAATCCAATTTCTAAGTTTAATTCAATTGGAAAGTAAATTCTCTGACTTTTGTCATCAAAACCTGGTAATAAATATAGACATAAACCAGCAGTTATTATTTAATAATTATATACATAAAGTAACCTTTCACACAGAAAATGAGAAGACAGAAAGCAAAATGGAAACAAATTCTACTTGCCCTGTAGTTCTTCACATGAACATTATGATATAAGAATAGGAAAACTTACTCTCCTTCCGCTTTTTAGGTCTTTTCCTTGTTCTTATGGCTTGCATTAATGTTTTAGATGGCATGGAATGGGCTTTCTAGGAAGAAAGCATTTTTATTACCTGAAGAAGGAGGAGTAGCAATTTGAAGCAAGGTATATCTTTGGCGAATTTGGCCTTAAGTAATATTAAAATAGAGAATACTGAGGTGTTTAGTAACAAACACTTGACTAAGATCAAACGGTAAGACATCGGGCAGAACAGTGGATATCTAAGTAAATTATTGAGAAGCCGAACCTAACAGCCTAGTTGTTGAGTTCCTCTCATCCCTTTAGTTGAAAAAGAAAGCATAGGCCTAAGACTTGCTGTATGCAGTGAGAAAAATGGTAGGAGAGGCAAAGATGTCTGGAGGGATATGTGGAAGGTTTATTAAATATCACTCCAAGGTCTATATTTTGATCACGCTCCTTCCCTTTTCTTAAGTGAAGAACACCAGTACAGAATTGTTTGGGGCTATTTTCTTCTCACTCTGACATCGCCTTAAGGCAATGATTGTCAAGAAGCCTAGCTCACTGAATGATTAGCAGAAGTACTCTAAACACTGAAATCATTTGTGTTCTTCTTTTCAATAATAGCAATGAATGAAGGGGCCGCAGCAATGTTGGTCTCCCTGAACCAGCAGTGCTGTGGTATGGGAAGAGGAGAGGCATTAAGCTCCAGGTAAATATGTAATGATTACAGGTTTAGAGAAGGAAGAAAATGAAGATAAATCCCAAGAGAACAACTAGAAGAATGAAACGTACTCCACGATGGAAGACTGATGATTAGACTATAACGGAAACTCTAAGATTCATCCACGGTGTTAACAAAGGAATTACAAGAAGCATATTGCTCCTTTAGGCTAAGATTAGGCATCCTATTTTCTTTCTTCATTTGTTACTAAAATTTTTATGAAGAATGCTTGTAACTATAGGAGTAATATGTGGGTTGCCTTGCATTTAATGAAATGTGATAAAACCTAGAATCTCTTGATGAGGAGGGTAGCAATCAGAATTTACTTTTTAACAAGGGGAGGATTTAGTTTAATTGATGGTTTGAAGAAGCAGTATAAAAATACTGTAGTCTTGCCTCCATTACCTGATTATACTCACATAGTTTGATTACATGTTTGTTTCTGCCATTAACCTGAGCTCTTTGAAGGTAAGAGCAATAATTACACTTTTTAGTATTCCTATGTCTAGCATGGTATTAATCATAGAATAGAACATAATGTTTTGGGGGGAATTGAACTGATTGACATGGTCAGAGAGTATAACAATATCATTATAGTTTTTGCTTTTTATTATATTATTTAGGTACTGGGGATTGAATCTAAAGCTTTATGCATGCCAAGTAGGCACCCTGCCACCAGAGTACATTCCTAGTTCTGCTTTGATTTTATTTTATTATTATTATTGTTTTTGGTACCAGGGATAGAACTCTGGACCTTGCGCTTGCAAAGCAGCCACTGGAACCACTGAGCTAAATCCCTGGCCCCTCTGCTTTGATTTTAAATTAAATAATTCTCTGTTAGTGTCTGCCTCATTCAGGTTAGAATTCTAGATAGATATAATGTGCATTATAAACTCAGCTTTACCTGGATCTTATGCCAATCATGATGAAAAAAGTAGTAACAATTATACCCGGGCAGTTAGAAGACTCTGCAGTGACTTGTGTTGCTCTAGAATTGCTATGCTTTAAGTGCATTTAACTCCTATATTTATTAAGAATGAAGAGATGATTCTGTTTGTAAACCTTATATTTAATGGTTATCTTTCACTTTTGGAGGGAATTCTGTGGCATGAAAGTTTGGGCTTTTCAGTTCATATAGGTATTTGAATTTGCAGTGGTTACAGTATTTTAAACTGTAGTTGTAGACATTTTCCTCCTGTGTTGCCTTAGAGTGATTTTTTTTTCAACTTGAAACACATGAGAGAAAGTATTTATTGGGGTGTATGGAGGGAGTTAAGTACATGGTACTTGTGTCTTTCAGAACCAAAATAATTGCATGACACCCAGAGTCTATGTTGTCTATTTGATAATCAAAAATGAAATGAAAGGTGTTAAAAAGAAACCATGTTCTTAATGGCAGAATAGAGAACCAAATTTCAAATCGGCCATTAGCAGCTAACTCCAGGATCATTTATGTGTTATATATTGTATTAATTTGTTGGTGGTAGCCTTGAACATGCTTTAGAGAAGGTTTTGAGTTAAGAGGTGGAGCAGCTCCTAGCTTGTTCCTTCAGTGACACTTGGAAATGCTTTTTTATGGTGACCTCTAGTTTAAATTTATGTGGCTCACTTAAATGTCAAACAAGCTATGTGGTGCATTTCATTAATGAAAAATTAGTGAAAACTTTGGGTTGGCATGTACTACTTGTTTACAATACATATAATTCATTAGGAAGATATCCATCAACAAGTAAGGACCTTGGCATACGTTTGGTGGCATTGTAAATGGGTTTATTCTCTTCCTTCCAGTTAATGAAAGTGCGAGGCTGGAAAAAATACACATAAAACAGATTTAATGACTCTTTGGGGGAAGTTTTACAGAATAGGGTACATGAGTCATAAATATCACATGCAAAGTCTATTTGGCCCAAATTATTTAGGCTTGGAAATATCTATAATTTCGTTTTATAATCAAAAAGTCCTCAAGTGTTTGGATCAAGAAGCTAATTCCAGGAAAAAGTCACACGTTTCTTACTGAGCTTTGTAATTAATTAGGTTAAATCTTGAGCAAATCACTTCAGGATATTAGCAAACTAATTTATTTCTCCCTAAATGAAGGTAAAACTTGTGATCATATCTTTAACTATAGGAAATAGTTATTTTGTTTTCTAAAGGTCTCCAAATAGTGAACATTATTTGCATATCTACTTTTATGTGCAACTCTACTGACCTTGAAATTCTGTTTACAAAATACGGTTGATAATTTTTTAAAATCATTTCAAGGAAATGCTTCATTTCTGAAAAACTAATATTCATCAATAATCAAGTATATGTTGGAATCATTGGCTTCCTCTCTTTCTACTTCTCAGTTTCTTTAATCTTTTGCCCTTTTTCTTTTGTTACTTTTCAATATATACAGATCTGTTATTTGTGAGGCAAGATAATATGCAGTGGAGAAAAAATAAACTATTGGACATGTTGGCTACATGAGGGCATGTACTTTGTTTTATTCAACATTCTTTTTTCAGAATGTTTTTGTACAAAAGGGCTTCAGATATAGATGGGGCTCCAAAACATATGTTCAAGCTGTGGATTTAGCACAGTGGTTCTGCTGCCTGCCTTGCAAGCACAAGGTCGGAAGTTTGATCCCCGATACCAAAAAAAAAAAAAAAATAGTAACGAAACATATGTTCAACAAGTGACAAAAGAATAAAGTAGTCCTTCTTCAGAGAATGTTGTGAAGTGATTCATCTAGTAGAGAAATGGAATATCACCTATACTCATATTTGTAGTTAGTTTCCAAATGATAAATCATATTAACTACATGAAGTATAAGTATAGGAGGACCAAGACATCCTTTTTGGCCTGGGTCACCCAGAAAGTAACTAGAACCAAGGGTTGGTGATATGTGCCTTCAATCCCAGCACTGTGGGAGGCTGAGGCAGGAGGAGCACAAGTTTGAGCCTAGTCTAGGCAAGCTAGAAACTTGAGACCCTGTTTTGTTTTGTTTTTAATTTTTTTTAGGAGAAGGGATGTAGCAGTCCCTAGGACCATGAAATGAATGGGGGGGGGTGCTGGGAGAGGAGGAAGAAGGCAAGAAACTGGAATGGATTTCAGTTGGTCCTTGCAGATTGAGATTGTGGCATAATGGCCTTTTATTATCTATGGCCACTCTGGCAAGAAATCCTCTACAGTAACACAAGATACATGTTAGCTAGATTAAGAAGAAGCAATGGAAAGAAAGAAGATGATGGAGTGGTGGGGGACTTACCCCACCCAAATCAGAACTTGAATTTGTGATTCTAACTTGAGGAAAATATGAGTGAAGAGTTTGGCTATGGCGGAGGAAAGATGAGGAAAGGAGGCTGGAAGGTTGGCAGCCCACTTGCTGGAGCAAGATCTCCTTTGTGTAGCGTCAGATACTTTCACTGTCCCCCTTTCAAACTCTGGGTAAAGTACTTGAAGCACTCTGCATCCGTTTCTTCATTGTTTAAAATAGACAGTACAGATAACTCCCTCACAGAGGAAAGATTAAAGCATGAGGATTAAATTAATTGACTTTACAAAGTGCTAAGAACAATGCCTTCCGTAGTAAGTGCAATGTTCGTGTGAGTTAACATAGTTAATGAGGCAGCTGTGGAGAGCTGAGGTACCCTGTGGAATGAACAGGACATTCAGTGTTTTGAAAAGAGGTAAAAATAATACTGGCAAGATGAACTTGGAAATAAAAGCTCTACAGAAATAAATGATGCAAAGAAAAATGCTAAACAGGGAGATATGTTGGTAGAAACATTCAGTAGTGTAAGTATATAAGATGGAGATTGTAATTTTGATAATTTAAGTATATAATTGAAATGGGAATTACAATTTTGTGAAATTTAGCATATGTGCTGTGGAAGTGAGCACATTTTTGGTGAAATTTAAAAAAGAGTATACTTAAATATAATTTTCAGAGTGATGATTTCACACAAAGGGGGGGGGACTAGAGTCATTAGAAAATTGTATTTTTCATCATTCTGTCTTCTCTCTACTTGCTACCCTGAAATTCAAAATACTATAATGGATATACTTAACCATGATAATGTTCTCAAATTTGGCTGTATATGGAGTCTCCATTGCCTATGTTCTGTCACTGGTGATGATGATTTCATTGACATGGGTATGACCTGGCCAAAGGAGCTTCAAAGCTTCTCAGTTGATTCTGACATAGGGCAATTTTAAGAACCACTGAGTAATTTCCTTTGTACTTCTCTTTGTTACTTTCTCCTAATGTTTTTACATAATTACCTAACATTTTATATTTATGCATCTGTGAACTGTCAAATGAGAGGGCAACCTGAATCATATTTTTTTCTTCACTGTTCAAATTTCTTTTTAGCAATTAGAAGAGATCAATTATTTTGGGGGGATATCAATTTTGAGAACTGGGATCATTCATCTTTCCCTTATTTATTATGAAGAGTTCATGGAGCCATGATATTTGCCTAGAATATGTACACCTAAATTTGAGAGTCATTGCTCTTGATTTAAACCATACCTACAATAACAGTATGGACATATGGATCTATGTGGGATATTTTCAGTTTCTGATGATACACTGAGTTTTTGATGAGATTTGTTTTAGATGGATCATCAGATGAGATTCATAAATACAAATATTTCTATAATTTCTTATTAAATTGAATTTTTCTCTCCTAATAATTTCTCCACTTAAAAAAACAGCAATGTTTGGATTATTTTGATTGTGGGAGTAAACTGAATTTTACATGAAGCATCATGACATAATGAGGACAAAAACTGATAAACAAGGCTGCATCCAATACAAAAGCATGATATCTTTTCCCCATGTAACAGGTCTGCACAGGGTTTTAAATTTGAATGAGTTGAAAACATTGAAAGTTGGATGCTACTTTATATCAAATCTCAAATTCCAATTTTTTTGTGCAATGGGAAGCTTTGCTCTTTCCCCTAAGACACCGATAAGCTAGAACTGAGTAACAGCTACTTCTTCAGATGTGCTTCTATGTACATATTTTTGGCAAATTGATTATAAGAACCATAAGGGAAAAATCTTATTTGTTTTAACTTTTCTGATATCTTGCAATGTTCTTGGCAATGGGTGATGTTGATGATATTTTTTAAAGATGGAGCAAGAGTTATTGGTTACTAAAATACTGTCTTTTAGCCTCTTTGGATTTCACAATTGATTAAGCTAACATATCCTCCCTTGGGTCCTGCTTGTCTTATTTTCTTAGCAAGATGCAATGGCTAATGCAATCCATGTAATCTAGAAGAATTTCAGTGTCTTCTCCTTACTGATTTGAAATCAGCACTCACCTTAAGAAAAGGTCTCGGCTGTCAAAGCAGTATCACAGCAAGCTCAGGACATCGGAATGGTAGCTGCCAAACTATACACTGTCTGTCTTCATCAGGAAGCTGATAATCATCCACCAACTCATTGAAGTAACAGAATCTCAAGATATCACCAGATAGGCCAATCTGTCATGCTCCAGCTGTGTCATGTTCAAACTTGGAGGACAGGATGAAGTTTCTTCAGTACGAGTTTAGGGTTCCAATTGCCACATCCTTTCAAAACAGAGGCCAAGGCCTGCCAATCATGGAAATCATTGTAATGGAAAAAGGTCAGATAGTCTTGTCTTTGTGAATCAGAAATGCCAACTTTCTGTCAATTATGAGGTCAAAAATCTGTACAAGATCCAAAGCATTTGTGCCAGGAGCCTCAAACTTCCAGAAGGTCAGTGTTAGTGCCAGTCAAATGCCAAGTGAAGGATGGAAGTTAACTTCAGCCTAAACTTAAATGGAAGAGCTTTTTAAAAAAAAGTTTAATGCCTAACTAAATAACCACACCCACTGTAATTTAACAAAGCGCTCTGTGCAAACTGGGTTAAAATGTGATAGCATGACTTCTAAATGAGGGATTCTCAAACTTAAAGGTAGAGGAGATTGATACGGAGGAATCATTACAACACAGACAGTTGGGCACCACCGCAAGGTTTTTGCCTTACTGGGTCTGAGTTGGGGCTTAAAACTTGCATTTCAAATAAATTCCAGCGTAAAGCTAATGTTTTGTTCTAGGGACCATACTTTGGGGACCAGTGCTCTAGATAGATACATGGAAAGGAAAAAGAAATAAATGTTAAAAGGCTATCCTCCCCACGTATAAATCATAGAAATGTTCACAATTGTTAGCTATTTTAAATTTCAACTTTTTTTCCTTAAAGTTTTGACTATCTTTGCTAGTATTCTCTGAGTAAACAATATTACCAAATTAAAAAAAATATATTTTCTAGCATTAGGCTAACATAACTTCTAGGTGGTCAAACACACACAAGCACAGACAAACGAATATAAGTACAGATAAGGAAATGCTATTTTATGACACTTGTGAATTTAATGAAATAATAATGTTAGTGATAAACCCCTGGACCAACTAAAAACTGCAACAACATGATGTACATTTTGGATTATGGTTCAATGGCTTTCAAAATCCCAAATCCAATCTTCTTTTCTTTTTTTTAAATTAATTTTATTGGTACATTTTAGGTCTACAGTATAATGACATTCATCATTGGAGATTTGTAACTTTACATAATATATCTTGATTTTTATCTTTTCCCCATTTCTCTGCTGGCCACTGTAGCTGACACTTGATTTTTCTACTGGGGTTAATAAACAGACATCTCAAACTTAATAGATGTGCAAGTTAATACTTACTATTTTTCTCCCATTTGTGTTTTATTCATGTCCCAATAATCTTATTCCATGGTATCTCCAACAACCTTATTTTAGTTCCTGAATAAGAGATTCAATTTTTGATATTTTTGTCTAATACTCCTGATATATTATCATATTGTTTTGGTTGACTCTACTTCCAAAATATGTATCTAGAAGGGCATTAATATCTCTTTGCAACATCAAGAGTGAGCCACAAACATCTTTGCTCATGATTATTATGTAAGTTATTAAAACATTCTAAAGTTTTTCTATCAATCTGTTTTCATTTTTTTCTATTTCATTCTTTATTATTAACAAGATAATATATTAACATTTTTATCATAAATGCCATTAGCAAAATTATACCTTATGAAGCATGAAAGTTATTTATTTTATCTCTTCCTTTGACTTCTCCTTCACCATTTAAAGTACTTTCTGATAAAAACATAGAATGCATCTTGCATTCATTTTTATGTGCAAATATTTGTGTACATAAACACATATCATTTGGATGACTGTCTAATGAATGTCTGTGTATTAAGGCTGAATTTCAGAGTGGAACTGATGGGAAGGAGTGGGACTTTGAGGAGATGCAGCCTCCCAGAGGCTCTGAGGTCACAGGGGTGTGCCTCAGAGGGGGCTGGTGGGACTCCAATCTCTCAGTCATTTTCTGCTTCCTGAGTTGTCAGGTAAATGATAAGCTCCACTGTGTGTCCTGCCATGATATATCCATTTCAGCAGAGGCCAAAGAATGCAGTCACCAAACTGTGACTGGAACTTCTAGGACTGTGATCTAAATAACCCTTTTTTTTTGGTAAGTTATTCGCCCCAGGTATTTCATTGTATGAATGTAAAGCTGACTAAAACATATTGTGTTATGTATTTTATAGGGGGACTTACACGTTCTTTAACATTTGTGTACTCATCACTCTATATTTGTTTTCATCAACTCCTTTTTAAAACTTAAGTCTTCTATAATACAGATACACCATCATTTATGTGAATGGTATATTGATAAATACAGAGATTATATTTCTAGTTTTTTACACTTTTGAAACTCTGCAATGAATATATGTTATATATGTCTCTGGGAATATACAAAATTTAGAATAAACATAAAAACTTGATCATACAAATGTTTTTTAGACTAAATCCTAGTTCTTTAATAAGGAAGACAAACCCCACATACCTAGTGGCCGAGTCTTCTCTAAAGGAATCCCCTCTTTCTCCTCCTGTTCCAACCATGTTGGCTGTCCTTTAATACTTTAGGTGTTCTTTACTGTGTTATTTTGTCACAAGTGGCTGTCAGACCCTGAAATGTTCTTGTCCAACTCTTTTTCTGGTAACTCTGCTTTCAGGATAAAGTTTTATTTATATGCTCAGTCCTCACAAATGTGAACTGTATTCTAATGACCCCCTATTGCTTCCAGTTGAATCAGGGTGAATAACTTGCTATAAATTAATATTTTATAATCTTTTATTATATCACAATTTGCATAATTATTTGTTTAATATTTTCCCCCACAGGCCTTTTTTTTGAGACATGTTTTCATTATGCAATTCAGGCTAGCCTTGAACTCACTATGCAGCCTCGGCCGGCCTTGAACTTGTGAGGATCCTCCTGCCTTAGCCTTGATAGTGCTGGAATTACATGTGTGTGCTACCACTCCTGGCCCCCACCTTGTCTCTTAAATTTTTTTTTCAGTACTGGTGATTCAATCTAAAGCCTTTGCACTTAGCTATAACCCAGCCCTCTTTTCTTTTATTTTGTTTATTTTGTTTTATTTATTTATTTGCTCATTTTTTTGAGATAAAGTCTCACTATATACTTCAGGCTAGCCTTGAACTCCCTACCGACATAGCCTAGGCTGGCCTCCAACTTTCAGCAATTCTCTTGCCTCAGTCTCCCAAGTGCTGAGATTACAGGTTTTCGCCACCACACCAGGCCCCTCCACCTTACCTTTTAATCTGTTAAATCTTTTGAGATAAGGATTATTTCATACATCAGATAGTGACTTGGTGAATATTTTTCTTGGATGAATGTTAAATCTGCAATAACCTGGAGGTTCTTTAGCACTTTGTAATCTCAGATATTTTGTTATATGAGATATTTCTCAGAAATTTTGTTATTTATGATGCCTCCAATATACTGGTATATGTGAATCAGGTTGCATTTGTTTGGACTATTTTGTTTCAAGAAGGAAATTAGATAAACAGAACAGAATTAATAACATTTCAAAATTCACAGCATACTCCCATTAACAGTTTTGTACATCTTCTCTCTGTTAATTTACCATTTGTAAATTACTATTTTATTGCTCATCCTTCCATTCATCCCCTAAAAGTTACCTACACATGTGTTTTGATATATGCTTTTTCTCTCTACCGTCTACAGTTTTTTATACTATATAAAGTATAAGATACACTTTGTACTATATTGTGTGTACTATTTTATGTGGTTTTAAAAATTGGTACAAAAACAACTGTACTAGTAATCTTATGCATTTCTGTTTTTTAACGTCTGTAGGTGTGGCTTAATGTAAAACTACTTCACTTTTCTGATTATTATACAATAGTTCTTAAAATGCATACATCTAACTTTACTTATCCACATTCCATCTTTGAACATTCAGGTTCCCTTCTCATGTTTGTGACCACAGTAGAGACAGCACTGAACATTTTCATGTATGCACCCTGCCACACCTCACTGCTCTTTCTCTGGGGCATGTAACTTAGGGTTGAGTTGATAGATCATAGATATACTTGTAGACTATTAGTGTTCCTCAAAGTTTTCTTTTTCTTCCTACACTCATATCTTGAATATTGTCTCAGGAATGGCCATGTCCCTACAGTCATTCCATGTGACTTCCTCCTTTATCCTTTCTGGCTGGAATGGTAGTAAGCCTCTGGAAGACCTAGAAGCTACAAGATAAGGGTAACAAAGTAATGTGCTGAAAGGAAGCTGAGATACTGAGACAGTATGAAGGAAAGCCAACTAATGAGAAGGCTGGCATTGAACTGTTACATAAAGGAGAAAGATTCATTCTGTTTACTGACATTTGTTTCTTGCATTAGTGTCTAACATTACTCCAGTGTAGTGTTACTTCATTACATTATTTTGCTCATGTCAGTTTTCTCCAAATTTTTCCAGATTGCTCTCAGAAATGGCTGTGTAAAATTATGTTCTCAATTACAAGAAGATTTTTATCTCCCCCCATTCTATCCCATGTTTGATTGTTTTTATTTGACTGTGTAATTTTTCTCCAAACTTTTGAATTTAATGGGGAATCTCAGTATATGTAATTTGCATATTTGGACTGTTGGTGATATTGTATATTTCCTTGCATATTTAGTGATCTTGTGATTTCTTCTCTACAAATTGAAGTTCATATCATTGTCCCACTAATATATTTGTTTTCTCCTTTTCATAAATTCTAGACATTACACTTCATTTGATTTTGAATGTTGCAAATATATTCTCAGCCTGACACTTGATTAATAAGTTTATATATAGTTTTCTTTATGGACTGGTATTTTAAATTCTCCTGAAGCTTAATCTTTAAATTGTTCCTTTAATGAACATATAGAGAATATATTTGTGTCATTAAGATGAGGATATAGATATTATTTGTTTGTTATGGTCTTTTTCAGTTTTAATTTTTTTTCCATGGAGGCCTAAAGCAGTATTAATCACTAGAAAATCCATATAGAGAAAAACATAGAAAATAAAATAAGTAGTGTTTATTATTTTATTCTATTGCATTTTAAATTGATAGTTATTGGGATAAAAAAGCTTAACAAGTTTATATATTGGTATGTTTTCTTCTGATTTTACTTTGCCTCTGGATACTTCTTTATTTGCAATGGTAAATGATGACAATAATTTAGGCATATGTTTTGCTTTCTCTGCTCATGTTGCTTGCCCATAATTTCAAACTCTCTGATGAACAAGAACAAGAACCCATTTCCTTTCTTTGGTACTTTAAAAGGGATTCTTCTAAAATGTCTGTCTTTAGAAATGATGCATTCTGCAAGTTAAAGTAGATTGACTTTTAAAGGACAAATGAACTCTTTTTTTGTACCTGGGTGTTGGTGATTGTCTAAGTTTCTTTGTATATTGAGATAATTAAGAAATTTAGCAACATGATAGTTACTCTGAAAGATGTGGGGGAAAACTGTAATAGTTCCTTGTGAGATATGTTTTTTACCCATAGAATGTTTAAAATGAATTTAGTGAACAATTCATATATAAAATGAATATTTCAGGAGCGAATAATACAGAGGAGCAGATGACATTGTATAACATTCTGTCTGTGTGGTTTTGTCTACATGTTTATGTGCGACTTTGCTTAATTTTAAAACTTTATGTTTTAAATACAGCAATTTCAGGATTGTCATACAATCGGTGAGAGGCTTATGATCCCAGTCTTCTTTATAAATCATTGTCTTTCTTTACCTTTTTCCATTCTAATCTCTATCTCATCTTTTCCTATGATTAAAATGACTTTCCAAGCAGTCTTTGGCTTTAGAAATCTTACCCGTCCCTTCATAGTCAGTTGAAATGTGCTTTCCTTCAAGAAGTCTTTTCTAATATGCACAAAAACAACAAAAAATGTACCATATGTTGAGAAGTTTCTATTCACTGAAATTTCCCATTTTCAATTGGGTCTTTTATTTTGGGGAGCCTAATTTTTTATATTCAGTGAATATTCCAGATATTAGTTCTCTTTCTGAAGAGTAATTGGGACACACACACACACACACACACACACACACACACACACACCATTCAATAGGTTGTTTCTTCAGTTTATTTGTTTCTTTTGCTTTGTGAAACTTTTAAGCATGATATAATCTCATTTGTTGATTCTTGGTATTATTTCTTGTGCAATAGGGATTCTGTTCAGAAAGTCCTAGCCAGTATCTTCAAGAGTTTTTGCTATTTTATTTTCCAGCAGATTTAGTGTTTCTGTTTTAATATTAAATCTTTGGTCCATTTCCATTGGGATTTAGTATAAGTGAGAGAGGTAGAGATGAATCGAGATTCACTCTTCTGAACGCGAATAACTGTTTTTCCTACCACCATCTGAAAAAGAGGTTCCTCTATTTCCAGTGTGTATTATTGGCCCCTTTGGAAAAAATATAAGATGTCTAAAAGTTCCTGGAGTTGTTTCTCCTTCCTCAGTTCTATTCTGTTAATAAACATGTCTATTTTTGTTCCAGTACAATGGTGCTTTTTGCCACTGTAGCTTTATAGTATTTACTTAAAACTGGCGATTATAATGCCTCCTGCTTTGCTCTTGTTGCTTAGGATTGCTTTGACTATTCTGAGCCTCTTCTGATTCTATATAAACTTTAGAAGTGTGTTTTTCCTAGTTCTGTGAAGAATTTTGAAGGCATTTCGATTGGAATTGCATTAAATCTGTGTATAATTTTTGATAATGTGGCTATTTTGACAATATAGGTCCTGCTTATCCAGGATCAAGGGATATCTTTTCATTTTCTAATGTTCTCTTCATTCTCTTTTTTGAATATACTATAGTTTCCATTATAGAGGTCTTTCCTTCCTTAGCTAGCTTAATTCCTAGGTACTTAATTTATTTTTGAGGCTACAGTGAATAGGTTTGTTTTCCTGGTTTCTTTTTCAGTGGGTTCATTGTTGGTGCAGAGGAATGCTACTGTGTGTGTGTGTGTGTGTGTGTGTGTGTGTATTGATTTTCTACCCTGGCACTTTGCTGAATTTATTTATTAGTTTTAAGAATCTTCTGGTGGAATTTTTTGGATCTTCTATGTAAAGGTTCATGTAATATCTTAGTAAGAATCTTTTGACTTTTACATTTCCTATTTATTTTTTCTTTTGCTTGATTGCTCTGATTAAAATTTTGAGTGCTATACTGAACAGGAGTACAAATGACCAATAGGTACATGAAAAAATGTTCAGCATCTTTGGCTATTAGAGAAATGGAAGTCAAAATGACGCTGAGATTCCCATAATAGTCTATCTTCAAGACAGCCCAGTAAGAGTGACCATTTTCAAGAACTCAAAAAACAACAAATGCTGGTAAGGAAAATGGAATCCCACATTGTTGGTGGGAACATAAAATGGTATATAGCCACGTAGAAATCAGTGTGTAAATCCCTCAAAAAATTAAAAAGAGAAATTTTATTTGATTTTGCTATACCTCTTCTGATCATCTTCCTGAGAGAGTTAAAAGCATCATGGTACAATGATACATGGATATCCATGTATATAGCAGCACAATTTATCAACTTAATTTTGCAAATGACCTATCTGCCCATGAACAAATGAATGGATAAAGAAAATGGATGGGGAAAACCTATATAGCCATAAAGAAGGATAAATTTGAGTGATTTGTAGAAAAATGGACACATTTTGAGAACATTGCTAAGTGAAGTAAATTAGACACAAAATATAAAATGTTGTATGGTTTCTGTTATGTGAGAAACCCCAAATCTAAATGATTTAAAGGGCAAAATAAAAGATCGATGATAGGAAACTGGGATGTGGTCATTTTGGAGATGGAAAGAGGATCTGGGTATGGGGGGAGAAAAGAGGAGTAGAAAGAGAAGGGAAAAAATGATTAAGATTTGATATGCATATGCACCAATTCCTAAAGATGATTGTAATGTATATGTATTATAAACATAATAAAACAATTAAAAACATTGAAAGAAATGGACTGTGACCTTAGAATAGCTCTTGCTCCTATAATCTTGTAGCTTTTATTATCTTGCATTAGCATTGATAAGCAAACACTGGCTATGATATGTGTGAGGTACTAGAGATATAAAGATAAGCTGGTGATGCCATGCATACCTGTAATCCCACCACTCTGGGTGGTTGAGGTGGGAGGATTACAAATTGGAGCCAGACTGGGTAATTTAGCAACTTATTAAGACCTTATTTCAAAATTTTTTAAAAGTAACCTTAATAACCTAAATTAATATAAACATTATATATCTTAAACATGAGATATGATTGATGATATCAACACGAATGTAAATAGGAAAAGAGAATTTAGGTATTCTCTACAGAATAACACAATTGGATTTATGTTTGGACAAGATTATACTGCAAGTACTGTGAATGCTCTATTAAAAGGTGGAAGAAAGAGGAGATACCAGAAATTGCTAAAGTAGGTAAACCAGAAGTCTGATGGTGTGATCTGGAGTGATGCTATATTATTCAAGAAGAAAACCAGAACACAGCTGATATTTAGGATATAAATCCAGGAAGATATTCTGCCTTACTACAAGAGAAATAGAAAGAATAACAGTTTTCTTTCTCAGGTGTTGTTGAAGATGTGAATTACAAAAGAAAAATCAGTTTTACTGGAGTTATTCAATTTTGGATATATGGAAATATAAAGTGAGAGAAGACTAAATGTATGAGACTGCAACTTAGATAGTATCCAAATGAGTTGTATATCTTAAAAAATCATTATACAAAAGAAATCATGGTCTGGACAGTGGTTGGAATCACGAATATGCATAAGATGGTTTAGAGTGAGTATGTAAGTTCAGAAGATCTCTAAGGACAAAGCCTGGAGATGATACCAATTAGTATGGGACTGAAGACTGAAGATATAGTCTTAGTGTACAGCATTTCTTTAGTATGTGTGAAGCCCTGGATTACACGCTAGCACCGCAAATATTAACGTGGGAACTGAGGATTTGAACTGATAAATGTAGCCCAAGAAGAATAGCCAAATAGATGGGAAAAAGAGCTTAATGTTGACATAAAATAACACATTTCTAGAATATATCAGCACTATGTCCCTGAGGAAGACTTGTAATAATTCTTAGGTTCTTGTTGGATATAATACCAACTTAGATAATCTTTCATTTCTGTGCTTTGCTGTCCCTCCTACCCAGTCTTCCAATGTTTTCTTCTTCTAAACTCCCTCAGCCACTTATGTCCATGGCATAACATGCTGATACTTTTTGACTATGATTTGCACTCATAGTTTTTAAATGAATTCAGCATGTTATAGTTAATGCTGAACAAAGATGTTTTAAAAAGAAAGGAAAAGATAGAGGACGGAGCAGAAAGCTTCATATGCATCAGATGGTGAATATTATGAAGTTTCTGTCTATATGACTCTCTTATGTATTATACCATGCCAGGAAAATCTCAACCTTCTCTGAAATCTGCAGACACATTCCCCCCCCTTCCCAGGATGTTCATAAATTTTATAGTCCTCTCTCTAGAATAGAAAAGTCTTGATAGTAGGGATCTTCCATGTCTGAGTTTTTATTGTATCCCTAGAGCAGCAACTAATTCGATTTTTTAAAAGTTAAACATATAATGAAAAAGTAAAATGAACAAATTCTCCCTTGTGTCATGTAATTGTATTGTTAGCCAACCCTACTTATTATCAGATATAGAAACTACTAATTTAAAGAACAGGAATTCTTCTGTCATTTATATACTCAGTATGGCTTTCCTACCAAATGAAATTTATTTTCTTGTGAAAAAATGGGAGAGTCAAACTATTTTTTGCAGCCACTTTTATTTTTGTTGATACTCATAACCACTGTATATTTTTTAACAGAGTGAGCTGGGATCATGCTTATTGAAATTAGAATTTAATAAGAATAAAGACTATTTTTGCTCAATAATAATAATAAAAATATACTTTCTTTAATGGAATTATTGACTTTTCTCATTTGTGTCTGATTAATTTTATTGTTTCTAAATTTTTCTTCTTTTTTATTTTATAAGATTTTTTCATGACTATAATGTGATCACTTTTTCTTCCAGTATTTATTAAAATTTGAGAGTAGAAGACCTTGCTACAAGAGCAATAACATGCAAAAATGGTTTGTACATTATTAAATACACAGATTGTTGGTGATATAATTAAATGAAACTTGTATATACTCCACCTACACATATACACTTAAATGTCTAATTATTTTAATCCATGAAAATTATACAGAAATGGATGTAGTACACAAAAAATATAACACTGTATTTATCCAAACCAAAATTTTGAATGTTTTTCGGTATGTTATTTTCCAAATATCTCTAATGACTATCAGTTTCAAAAATATCTATTATATGAGATGTAGGCTTGACTATCCAGTGCACACATACACTGAATGATACTTGACAGCCCTGTGGAGCAATAAATCTGGCAGAAATCCACTAAGATAGTAGAATTATAACCTTGGTTTCTAATTCTAGAGCATGCAGGCATCCTATAGCCAAAAGAAGTATGAAAGAAAATCATAAGCCTTTTCAAATTCTGTACCTCAACCCATTCAATCTAAGTAATTTTGATTCATCTTGTTGAAAACATAAAACAGAAAAAAAAAAAAAAACTCTACTGGCCAGAGTATTACCCTCTGAAATTCCAGAGGGCCATTAATTTTGTCTGCGTATTGCTTCTTCAATTTTCTAGGCTTGCCCATATCCCCCTTAGAAGTAGGAGAAACAAAGATTGTGAATATTTACATTTAACTGACATGCAAAAATTTTTAAATTAAATTAAAATCCCTTTTTTAAAGTTAACTGAACATAAAGGGAGAGATTCTTTGAAATGTTAAACTGTGAAAATATTTTTATATAATCTTACAGAAATGCTACCTTTACTTCTGAAGCAGGTTATGACTACAAATAATAAAGCGTGTATTACAGAAAACTGAATTTTCAGGTAATCTATAGAATGTGATATTTTAAAAATAGGAAATGGAGGTTGTTCATGTTGCTTGTAAATGAAATCATGATTCTATGGGAAGCCACCACTATGGAAATTAATGGATGTCGTGCTGTTCACCTACTATTGTCATTTGGAAGCACACAGCATTTACCACAGAGTAGTCTTACTAGACAGAAAGCACCACATTCATTGATTTTAAATATATTAGAAGAACCTTTTATTTCAAACACTTGGCAAAGAGAAAGCTGGGTCCTAACATAAAGTACAGCACATTATTTCACAGAAGAAAAACTAAAATGACAGTCTATATCTAAGCCCTTATTTATGCTATTAATTTTAACCCTGAGGTGATCTAACTTCACACTTCTTTTCCAATTAATATCTGGAATAAAAGGAAAGATGCAAGCATTAGCACAGCTTAGTTTTAATCTTAAATATCTTTAGTTTCTCCTCATTATTTTTTTCCTCTGAATATCTCTACTTTTACTTTATTTTCCTTATTGTTTTTCTCTGTGTCAAAATGTAATATACTAGTGATATATATTTTTGCCATAAGAAATGGATCATAAATATGCATGCTTTTTTTAAAAATAAAAATTTAAAGATAATGTCTGGGAGAGCATCTCTCTGTTGTCCTGTAATGTGAGGACCAGTCACACTTGGGGGTTCTGTACTTGTCACTCTCTCTGACTCGTTACTTTGAGCCAATGTGACCCTTCTGGTTGGCTGCCCCCCAGGCAGATATGTGAGAGCCTAGGGGAGCCCATGAACTTGGTCTCTGTGCCTTTTCTTCCTCATCCCTAGTAGAATGGGTTAATAGTGACCCCTCCTTCTCGGGGTGATTGTGAGATTAAATGGATTAATAAGACCTGGCCAGAACTTCACACACAGCCAAGTGCTTGTTGGGTGGTAGGTGGGATGTGATAGGCATCCCTAACTGTCTTTGCTTCCTTCAACACTGGCCCACCACATCACAAGCGTTTCAGCTGAGGCCACAGTGCTCATTCCTTTCCTTCTGTCCATATCAGAGGTTGACCAACAAGAGCCACCTCTGGGTGGAGGAGGAAGTCTGGTGCATGGAGATATACCTCTCACTGGGAGTGCTGGCCCTCGGTATGCTGTCCCTGCTGGCTGTCACCTCATTGCCATCCATTGCAAACTTGCTCAACTGGAGAGAGTTCAGCTTCGTGCAGGGAAAGCAGATGTCTCCAGTGCAAGTGAATGCAGAGAGGGCCCAGCCCACCTGTCTTGTGCAAGTGCCTTTCCCTCCACAAACTGCCTTGGCTTTGATCATGGGCACAGCAGGGCCACCACCTGGATGCTGGGCTTCCCATCTGCAGGTCCCTCTCAACTTCCTGTTGAAGAGCTACCCACACAGGCTCATTTCTTGACATCAGAGAAGCCAGACAGAGGCACCTGGAAAGACTAGAGCAGAGCTCTGAACCCTCATCAGGCATGCTCAGTTTCTGCCATCCTCGAGATTTCCAAACAAAATTCTATCATGTGTGGTCATCTGACAGTGCAGTGGTCTAGATGGGAGTCAGTGAACTATGAGTGAGCTTAGTCCACCACCTGCACCCTCTTCTCAACCTGGTGCTCTTGTTCCCTGCAGCCCTTGATGCTTACAGGGTGAAAGAGAGGTGAGCATGAGCGTCACTGTTTATAAGGGATGAGGTGGCATTTCCCAAAGGGCACCATTCCTGGAGAAATAGCCACAGATAGGAGGGCTGGGGCCTCGGATGTGGCTCGGGGATCAAGCAGGTGCCTCGAATGACAAGGCCCAAGTTCTATCTTCACACCCACGCTACTGGTGCCCTGTGTTGTCATCCTGGCCAAAGGCCTGTTCCTGCTACCCTGCTTCAGCCTCAGACTCACCAAGATCCAAAGAGGCTATAAATATGCATGCTTTTAATAAAGTCAAGATCTTGATTCTATCATCCATATTTTTCTCTTGGAGAAGGCTAGGATTGAGTTGAATTGTCTGACTTAATGATTTTAGATTATGTTATGGTGAGAGTTAAGAGAACTTCTGTCTACTGAGGTTGATTGCTGATTTGACAGGAGATCATAGATTTAGGTGTATTTTGTATCATTATGATGCTAATGTTTCTGGTTCTAAGACTGTTGTATCAAGCTCTTAGCATTCAATGGTACCATTGGAATTGGTTACTCAATTCACAAAAGGCTGATATATACACTAATATGCCAATTTGTTAAGTAGAACTAAAACTCTGAAAAGGAGCCAAATATTCTCTCCATAAGAGGAAATGACCATTGACTGCCAAACCTCCAACAGATATGTACTTGAGTATGACATTGTGGCAATGGGAGACAGCTGGATTATTTGGGATGATGCTTAGTGTGACAATTTGATGGATCCTTATTTGGTGTAAGGCTTTACATGGAGGTTGAAACAAATATCTCTGAAATAGGTCAGCATACCTTCCTTTAATGAGTGCAGAATATGCATTAAGAATTATTTCTTATCTATGGATATCCCTTTCTCTAGACTTTATAGAAGCTACATTATTGTACACAAAATTTTTAAATGGAGAACAAGGAATTGTTTAGGTTTTGTTTTAATTGCGATCATATTCATATCCAACTTTGAGAGTCTATGTTCTGAGGCTAATTGGGATTTGACATTTCTAAACCTTTATTTCTCCCACAGCTATTTACAATATCTTCTGGTTTCTCCCAGTCCATTTGTATGGATTTTACTTCTGCTACAGAGCTTGATTCCATTGTAATTTCCATTACTACTACTATTCCCATTATAATTCTGATTGCCATAATTTATTCCAGCAAAGAAGTATGAGTATAAACCAAATGTCAGGTCTTATTTAATCTTCATAGAACATGTTTACAGTATAGGTATACTTATTGCTTTAATATTCATTTTATAAGTAAGGAAACTAAGTTTTACAGAAGAGTAAGGTTAATAGAAATGAGAAAAGCTGAGATTTGAAGTCAGATATAGTTGCCATTGATCTAGATGCTAACTTAAAGTAATTTTACTCTGATTTTACGATAGTGGTCTTTAATGTCTAAGTCTTAGAAATGTCAGTAAGCCATCTGGGAGATTTTTTTAAGTAAGCTAGAAAAATAGAGTGGAGTCTGAAAGTTGTTTTGGAGCTTAGATTTTTCTAGGTAAAATATTGCAAAGTAGATTGCTGCTGTAATTTATGTAGCTTTAAATCCACCAGGGTAGAGTGACCCTAGTGAAATTGCTTGCCATGTTAGATTTGTCATAAATATTCTCTGAGAATATTTATAGAGTATGGTAAGTGCACATGGATCTTAGTGAAGTATAAAGCTTTAAAGACAATGTGCTTGTTCCAAAGAGCTTGTGATCAAATTTAGATGTAGACCGGATGCTAGATACCTATAAAATATTAACAGAGAGTTGGTTGATTGACTCATAACTTCACTCATGGTATCATAAATCAGGTGGTAACATTCTAAGTGTCTAATGAGCAGCTGGATAGATCAGCAAGACTACGTTCTGCTTACTATGATAAAAGCAGGTGGTTTCATTTTGAAATAAAATGGGAAACAGTCAAAAAGAAAGGGAAAAAATGCTATACAACCAAGCATCTTGGAAGTAACAAGTGTAGAAAGTCATACTCAGTAGAGACCATTTGTTTTTGTTCAATAAGGTAATCACATTTTATACCCAAGAAGGGTTATTTTAAAAGAAAATTAAAATGATAATTTTTATCAGTTAGTTATTTTTACTTGTAAGTTAACAGTATGTGTACTCTTAGAAGCCAACTAAAAGTAGAGGAATATGGATGCAGTTGCTGAAATAAAGAGAAATATATAGTAAGGAAGATGGTACACTGGTGTGGATTGTCAACTGCTACAAGAGGCTGAGATTTCAAATTTATATGGCTCATTATTGACTTCCATCATCCCTAACATGCATAGTACTATAAACACACAGATTTAAACATGGAAAAAGACCTCCCCTTCTACTATTTTTGTTAAGACATGGAGAGAAAATAAAAATTGCCGTGACCCGCACAACAGAGTCCGAAGCTGCAGAGAGCGGTGGGAGATGAAGAAAAAGCAAAGCAACAAAGACTATTCTTGAAAGTTGGAACCAAGTGGAACCACAGCTTGTCGGGGTCCAATGGCCACCTGGAGTACCACACACTCTTTATTTATAATGGAAGGCAAACAAGAAGAGAAGGCAGGGCAAATAGTGCTACATGACCTACGTGGCCTAGGCGGAACACAGTGTGATTGTTTCGTGATCGGAGCATGCGTAGGAAGGGATACGTAGTATAATTGCCTCCTGGGGCTGTGCTGTCCAAGTTCTACATCTGTTTGACTGTCTAATCTGTGGAGGAGAGAGGGAGTAGGGAGGAGAAAGGGAATAGGGAGGAGGCAAAGGACCATCTTCAGGCTCTGCTCATGGCAAAAAAATCTCTCTTCTCCCTTTAAGCTTCCTCTTTTGCACCAGCTTCTCTGCTAAGCCTGTATGTTTCATCCCATTTTTTCCTTCGTGTACTAAGCTGATCAGTCAGACTCCAGTCCAGGGAGAAGTGGGCGTGAAGTTACCAGCAGTTCTGAGTGGCCAAGTATAAATCAGTGAAAGTATCAAAAAGTCTGACTGTGGCCAGGTACTTAATTTGTTGTCCCAGCTAGCCCATCTTTATAATGCAATTTTTCTGTCTGAGTTGATGTTTTGCTCTCAAAAGTTGATTCAAAACTGAGAAGGAAAGAAAAGGTGTCTGATTAAACTCCAATATATATAACGAATGTCTACTGAATAACTGATCCAGGTAAATTGTCCACTAAAAAGATGAAAAGCTGGGCTGGGATGTAGCTTAGTGCTAGAATGTTTGCCTAGCATGTGTGAGGATTTGAATTTAGTCCTCAGTACCAAACATAAATAAGTAAATAAATAATGAGAAAAGCTGATTAGTTTTAATTTAGTATGTTTATATCTTTATTTTAAATGATCATATATGTCATATATATCTTTTTAAATTTCCTGTTAGATCTTCTTTCATTAGGTATTGTTTCACAGTCTCTCTTTCAAGTCAAGATCTGTATTCATCCTTGTAACAACTAATACTTAATGTTTGCAGGTGTGTAATAGGTTCAAACTATATTTAGTATTTAACAATCTTGAATAGACTTAGTTCTAAATGATACACTTAATTTATACATATACTTTACAGAGCAATACTAAAATTAATATTTATATTTATTCTAGAATTGGCCATACCATGTAGGATCACTAAAAATATTTTCCAGAAAAAAACTAAAAATTTTAATATTTGGAATGTCAGTATATAAATATATAATTAGAGATATGTTGCATTAAAAACTGACTGCAAGACATTGAATTCTGAAATAGAGAAATGAGAAGTAAAAGTGCAATAAACTTTTACCAACAAATAACTGTGTAAATGGAGAGAAATATTTTTAAAATCATATTTAAAGTATAAAAAAATTAGCTGCTGGATATGGAAAAAGGAAAAATATTTGCTCAAAGAAATCCACTATATCTTGATAAGAACAATAAGCACCATTGGCTTTCAGCTGTGAGCTCCCTCTCACCCTGAATTCTTTTTTTCCACAAACTATTCTAAGGTTCCACACTGGAGAAGAAAGCCACAAAGACTGGGGCTAACCCTTTCCCAGCATCCAATTACAAAGTAGAAATAATACTTTAGAAAAAGTGAGCAATGTCTCTGTATCTGGTCTTCATGTAATTGTACAGTGGTCCTTGCATTTGAGGAGAGGCAGGCCAGACAGGCAAGCCTTAAAAAACATTCTTAGTTATGTGTGAGGCAGCTTACTTTATTTAGAGGAGAGTGGATAAAATTCTGCAAAACGAGATGATGTAAAAAACAATGGAAATCTTAGTGGCCAGCCCTTAAGTAGTCCTTTTATAGCTCCATGATACAAGTACATAAAACTGCAGAATGATCAAATGTTTAACAGAAAGAACTCATAGTCCTTTTGACAGTACAGTCTACCCTGCAAGTTGAGAAGATTGTACAAGTGCACTAGGCTGAAGCTGCTCAAAAGCATTCATGGCAAACTTGAAAACCCTTCCAAATATCAAGGACAGATCCATTAAAAGAGTGGAAACATGAGGACTTAGGCATTATCTTTGCCCAATTGTAGAGGGACATTAGGTAGGCAGGTAAGGATTTACAAGCTGATGGTCTACTATAAATTTTTTTGTCAAGAAACATAAACACGTTATAGTGAACCAAAGGAGTAATTTCATTATGAACACACAATCCAAAGACAAATTCAGGGCAAGTAAAAAGAAAATAAATAAATAAATAATTTGGAGCAAAAATAAATGAACAGAAACAAAAATATGAACTCAAAAATTGGTTAGCAGTGATCAACAAAATTGATAGACCTTTAGAGCTACCAAGAAAAAATTAGATAACCAAAATCAAGACTGAAAGAGAATGTGTCATTATTAAACTGGGAGAAATAAAAAGTCACATGGGAATACTTTGTAAAACTCTTGTCAAGTTAGGTAAACGATAAAATGGATAAGTACACAGAAAAACACAAAATACTGAACAAAAACCTGAATAGACCTATAACTGTTAAAAGATGAAAAAGGAAAATTCAAGTCACAAACCAAGATGACTTCACTGGTTAATGCCACTCAATGTTTAAATAAATTTTAGTATCTTTTACAAACTCTCCCAGCAGCCTTTACTCCCCACAAAGGCCATATAGAAAGATAAAGAAAGGGACATTTTTCAATTCTTTCCATAGGGCTATTATTACCTGATAATGAAGCAAGCTAGTCCCTTCTCAATTTGATAAAGAGCAACTACACAAAACTTAATGTTAACATCATACTTAGTAAAAGATAGAAAACTTCTCCAAAGACGATAAAAAAGGGACGAGCACTCTCTTCGTTTCTCTTCAACATTGTATCGATGGTTCTTGCCTGGTCCAATTGGCAAGAAAAAACAATAAAAGGTAACCAGACTGCAAATTAAGGATTACATTTTTCTCTATCTACAGATGACATGATTTAAAAAATACCCATGAACAATACACATACATCATTAAAAATAATAGCCAATTTTACCAAGATGCAGAATACAGTACCAATAGACAATTTTATTTATATTTCTTTACACTAGTAACTAATGATCCCAAACTGAAATTTAAAAAAACAATTGTCTACAAAAGCATCAAACACTGCAATAAATTAAATGAAAGAAGAGCAAGATCTTTTTGATGAAAACTACACATTAACTAAATATATTGAAAGACATCCCACGCTCATAGATTAAAGATGTTACAATGGGATTTTTTCTCAAATTTGTTCTACAAACTCTAAGTGATTCCTATTAAATTCCCATCTTGCTTTTTCAAGCAAAAATGGCAAACTGATTCTAAAATGTGTGTGTGGGCGTGTGTGTGTGTGCGTGCGTGTGTGTGTGTGTGAGGGAGAGAGAGAGAGAGAGAGATACAGAATAGACAAAATAATCTTTAAAAAATCAAAAATCAAATTTTGACTCATTTTCCTCGATTTTATACTTACTATAAAGGCAATGTGGTACTAACATTTAGATAGATATGTAGGTCACTAGAGTGAAATTTTGAGTTGTAAAATAAATTTCATCTTGCAGTCAATTTAGTTTCAGCTCATGGAGAAAGAATACACTTTTCAACTAATAATAATGGGACAATTGGAGGTACACATCAAGATGAATGTGGATGATTCTTCCTTAATGACTTATAGCTTTTACACACAAGTAGTAAAGTATAGTGTTTACAAAATGAAATTAACTCAAAACACAGCAAACCTAAATCTAAAGATTGAAGGTATAAAATTCTTGGAAATAAACATAGTAGTAACTCTTGGTGTCTATCTATTCTGTAAGGGTTTCCTGGGTTTAATACCAAAAGCTATATAAAGAATTTTTATGACTTAATGATTAAAATAATAATTAGTAACAAGACTAAATGTTATTTATTATTTAATTATTGAGTAATAATCATGTTCAATAATTAAACAATAGCAATCACGAACTGGAAAAGGTTTTGAAGAGGTATTTCTCCAAACATATACAAATGAACACATAGAATATGTTTAATATCATTACCCATTAGGTAAATGCAAACTAAAATTATGATGAGATCATTCTTTATATCTTCTAGAATGTCAGTAATGAAAAATAGAGATAATATATGCTGAAGAAGATGTGGAGGTAATGGAACTTTTATAAATATCCTTTTAAAGGTAAAAAATTAACTGTTGCAGCCATTTGGAATACATTTTGGTCTTTCCTAATATTTACATAGAGTTCCTAGGTCAGCCAGCAATTCTACTCCTCGTATATTTGAGAGAAATGAAATCACATACATCAAACTTGAACAAAAATGTTCAGAGCAGCATTATTTGCAGTAGATAAAAAAAATAGAAAAAGAATAAATATCCCATTGTGGTTTTTTTGTTTCTTTTTTTAAAAAATTATATCAAACTGGGTAGGCCACAATCCTGTTATTAAATCAAACATCTATCTTAAGTGTTTTTGTGAAGTTATTTCATAGCATAGAAATCCATATTGGGTTGACATTTAGTAAGAGAGTTTATTTTGCATCATCTGAGTAGGCCTGACTCAATCAGTTGAAAGGCCTAAAGAGAACAGCTAAAGCTTTTCAAATGAAGAAATTCTGCTTTTGGTAACAACTGCTTTATCCTTTTCCTGGGATAGTCTAGAAAATTTTCTGTTAAGAGGAAGATATGGCAAACCTTAAGTAACTAGAGTATTGGGTTGAGGGCACATAAGAGTTCTTTGTACTAATGTGACAATATTTTACATTTAAATTATTTAAATATGTAATATTTTTATAAACAATGAAAAAATTCTAGAGTTTTTAACTTAGTCCATGACCTTCATTTACAAATCTAAAATTGAATAGGTCTGAGAAACAAAGAAAGAAACAAAACAGGTTTAAAGGCTTTGTGTTTGTTTTTGCTTCCATGAATTATTCTATTTAAAATGTAGAAGCCTGGGTTTAAGGGTTTAAAAATAAGTGTCAAGAAGTTTCTACACCTAACTTAATAAGAAATCTGGGCTTCTCAAGTAGTTTTTATTTTATTTTCAAACAGCTTTCAACATTGTGTTTTTAAACAATTTTTATTTTAATTTCCCTACATTTTATTAGCACATATTGATTATACAAAATAATACATTTAACTTTGGAAGATTTGTACACCTGACCTACTTTATTGTTTCTTTCCATCACCCACTTTAGCTCATCCAAAGCCCTAATTTCACTTTTTTTTTTTTTTTGGTGGAGGAGGTCAGTGTGTGCAACGTATTTTGATCTTATTCATGCCCACTGTTACCTTCCCTTAAGCTTCTCCTTCCTCTCCCTTCTTTTCCTCATATGTAATTATAGTCTTCTTTTTACTTTCTTGCCATCTTTTTGTTGTTGCATGTATTAGAGAGAATATTTGATATTTGTCTTTCTGCGTCTGGCTTATTTCGCTCAACGTGATGATCTCCAGAATCATTTATTTTTCTCCAAATGACAAAACTTTTTTTTAATGCCTGAATAATATTTAACGTGATGAACAAGGATCCTTATATGATACTCAGCACTGAAAGCACTCTGTGATGAAAGTTCTCCTTGTCTAAAGAACAAATGATATGTAAATATTACCTGAATCTTAGCTTACATTTTTCTTTAGTTATTTCATACAATGAATTTCTTTTTAAATCAATTCAAATGATTTCTTTTCTAATACTGATAACTTTTAGGGTCAGAATTTAATAGGAACTTTTATTTTTTGCCCTAGCAAATAATTACTTTTGGGTTTTGCCTTTGTTTTTTAGATTCATTTAATCACATATGACTCTAATCATGGGTGAATCCAATGCTTTCAAAAACTGGATGTTTATTTTGTAATAGCAACTCAACATTTGAATTGGCAAATGGGTTACCATTTAATTTGATGCTGTTGTTCCTTTGCATAACATTAGCTTCTATTGTGGTGTTGGAAGTCTTTCAGTGTGAAAAATCAATATGATATGAAAAGGCTAATATGGCGTAAATTATATCGTTATGACCTGGCCAGAAAAGCTGCTTCATGACTTCATTCAGTTTGTGTTGTGAAAACAAGTCAGATTTGACACACTGCCAAAGGCAATGCCCTGTTTACATTTACAGAATCATGAACCAAGGAAAATTGTAAATTGACTTACTAGTGCATGATTCAATTTTTAAGATAGAAAAATCCCTTGACATATTTTTAACCCTCTTTGAAATAAACCTCCAATTAATTCTTCATCATAAATTGAAAGTGATTCTAAAGTTCAACAATAGCATGTTCTTTGTCACCAAACTAATTTGCTCAGAGTATATATATGTGGGTTTAAGTAGATATTGTTTAAAATCCTATATCATATCTGCACCTTGGCATATCTGATCACAAATAAAATATTTATGCTTCAAAATCTCCCCCCTTAGAATTTCTCTAAAGTATTATGTGGCTTAATTAATAAGAACATATTTATAACATATCAGTTATAGTATGTCTATGAGCCATTCATAATTTTTGAATCTTTCTTTTTGTCCTTTCCCTATTGTTGGATAGTTCTTATAAATTTGTGCTTCAATGGTTTCTTACCATAATTTTGCATTGAAATTAAGGTAAAATATTTGATGAAATTATGCTTTGGGTCAATAAACTACTTTCTTTCATAATTTTCCCATTATTCCAAGCTTCTTCATGTCTAGATTATGCTTTCTTTATTCAAGGGAAAAGGTGCATTGCAAATAAAAGTACTTGAACATGACAAGAAATCAACTAAACTTGAACTTTGTCTTCTGAACATAATTTGGAATTAAACTACATGTTTTGGGCAATGTTAATTATTTTTGTTCTATGGGTTCATATGTGAAGAGTCCATCTTTTATTAAATAAACACAAAGACAACCCAGGAGGATGATGTTCTTTAAGCTGAGTGGTCTGTGCAGTCTATAAAAATGCCTTCATGAAATGTATTGCAATTAGCTTCATTTATGTTTGGACCCGGTAAAGGCTCTTCCTGTGTACATCAACTGTCACTTACATAATGGCAAAAGGAATCCAGAAGAAACCAAGAGTCCCATAAAACAGTGAAAGTGTGAAAACAGAAATGAGCAATATAAAGGCCAAACATTGAGAAGGAAAGGTTGGAAGTTTCTCACATTGTTTAGCCCTTTCAAACTTCCAGGATTTTGATTATGTTTTCTCTATAGGCCAGATGCATCTGTACACTTCAGTATATTTAAAATAGAGACTAAAGACAATAGCAAATAAATGTGCATAAAATTGCTAAATTCATACTTAAATAATTTTACATAATTGATTATGAACTTTATATTCAGTAAAATAATATAAACATTCAGTACATTTTGATGCCTATATAATGAACAATATATTTCTTTCTCATTTTAATTAAGAAATTATTAAATTTCCTTTTCTAGTTTGGTGATATAGATTCATTTATTTTCTCCATCTTTTTGTGCTGGTCTGCTCTGAGAGTTTCTCAATCTAGTAGGAATTGATCTGTTAACTCAGTTTACTCTTGTGTACATTCTTCTATTCATCCAGTTTAATATGCTTTATTACCAATATTGTTCTTTTAAATTTCTAAAGTCCAGAATATACCTGATAAGCATACAATATGTCCCAATTCTATAGTCCATCTATCTTATTTCATCACTTGGCACAAGTCCATGAAATAGATACTGAGGAACACTGTAAGTTTAGATTTAAGAAAGTAACTTGTCAATATTTTAAAGAAAACCCACCAGTTCCATTCAGTGTTCTTTGTTTTAAAAATTCATGAAACGTTTAGAAAATAGAAGAATAAAATATTTGAGGTTTAAAAAGATAACAATATAGCCGAGCAGGGAGTCAAACTGGTGAGGTGAGGTATCATTCAGGTAAGAAAAGAGGAGAAACTGACATCAGGTAAAAATTACTAAGTAGGAAGACTTCTAAGAGTCCCCTGATTAGATTGTAGTGTTCCGATGGTTGAATGTACTGGGGAAATGTAGAAGCAGAGAAATGAGTCATGGATAAATCTGAGGTTTTCTTTTTATGCACATTGATTATGCAATGCGGAGACATTGGCTCAGATTGAGAGCTTGGGGGAGAAACACGATTCAATTTGAGGGTTGAGGAACAGCATGAGCCATTTTGGAAATGGTAGTTTGAGTTACATTTTAGTAGGAAGTCAGAAATACAGGTGTGGGATGGCTGAAAAGGGCTGATGCTGAAAATGTATAATTAGAATTCATTATAATAGAGATTTTAGCTAAAGCCAAGAAAGCAGATGTGCCTACCCAGGGAGAAAGCAAAACATAAGAAAGGAAATCAGAAGTGCTCCAAAGCAGAGAGTCAACAGTACATAAGAGAGAAGAGGAAGGCAACTGAGAATGAGCAAGAGAGACATAGGTGACATCCTCCCAGGGACCTCTGCAGAAGAGTTCTGATTACATTTGTTTACCAGGCTGGCTCAGCAATAATTGATGCTGATGAACTGAGTTACTTGCAGATCACAGATTCTGTTGTGCCTTTGACGCTGGGAATTAAACAGCTTCTCTGAAGATCTGCAAACAAAAAGGAGGCGTTGAGGAATTTGAATGCCATCTTTATGAATAAAGTACTCAAGCTTGTATAAATGCAATCTGGGGACTTGCTTTAACCATTTAAAAACAGAAGAATATTTCTCTACTTGCAACTAAATGTCTACTTTCTTTTCTGTGATAGTTTCAAGAACTCACTTTTATAGATTAAAATAGTGTTGGTCCTGGCAGCATACCAGGACAAGGGCTTGGTTATATGGAACCAGGAAAGACCAGGTAAAAACGAGTTCCTTCAAAAATTACTCAACAAGTGGAGAAATTCTACTTTTAATATAAAATCAACAAGTAGAGAAGGGAAAAGCCTATATGCATCTCAGAAAGAGGTTTACCATTATCGTTTCTCTCTTGTTTCCTTGTTCATATGGATTATAATGATAATGGTTGCATTAGTTCAGAATATTGCTTATTTCAATAATAAAATTCTGTTTGTTGACTATTCTTTAAATGTATTTTTTCTCAGTGCTGTTAAATTCCTATCAATCTATTTTTCTGAGAAGAATTGTGTATCTAGGTAAAAACTCAAAAGAATACTCATTTTAAGAAAACTTATGACCTCTCATAATTGGTGTCCAGTTACTGTTGACCATTAGGGACAGAATCATGGCAC
The DNA here is from genome assembly GCF_000247695.1 of Heterocephalus glaber. The sequence continues at coordinate 19,659,702 of NW_004624734.1, read as the reverse complement.
CCAGGAAGAGCCAAAACCAATGAATATGGAATTTTTTCTCCAGGCTCCACTGAGTTAGTGGTTGTACCTTAGTCTTTGTTTTAGTCACTTTCTCATCACTGAGCACAACACCTAGCACCTGCAACTTAAAGGAGGAGAGGTTTATTTTGGCTCACATTTTGGTCTTTAGTCAGTGGCTCCAATCCAAGGTAGCATGGAATAGGAGCATGGTGGAGAAATAGCTGTTTGCCCAGGTCAAACTCCCAGTGACACACCTTTCCTGACCAGACCTGCCCTAATAATAGCAAGTCATCTATAAGCCTCCATAATCCAATCATCCTCTAAAAGCCCCACATATGAGTGCAGAAGACTTTGGTGGATATCTAGATATAAACTATCCCAGTCATCAAGAACGTCTGCAAGTCAAATCAAAATATCTCCAATAATTGGTTTCAAAAGCCAATATTAAAACAAATTTAGTTATAAATCTAATATATTTATTTGTGATTCATGGACTAGAACAACATCTATTCTATAAAATAAAATTAGAGCTCTCATAAGGCAATAGCAGAAAGTAGGTTTTGTTATGTGGGAGCAAGGAGAAAGGATAATAGGGAAAAATCTGTTTTAACAGGAGGCTATTTTAGGTTATTTTCTTTTCATAAAGTTTAAAATGATGAAACTTCCTAGTACACAGACTCAGGAAAACAGGAGTCTCTGTTAAAAAAAAAACACAAAACCTTTATTTGGAAATTTGCTTCTTAAAAGCTTCAGTTTGATTATGCAGCATTTATCATAAATGACACCATTTTGGTTTTATCTGGTTTGTTGGGGCCTCAGGCTCAAGAGCTCAATCTAAAACAATGACTTGCCCTAATTTTTGTTTAACACTTGTTCAGCTACACTGAAAATCAATAGTCATCTCAGGAAAATGGTGAAGCATCATTAATGCGGAGTTTGAAGACCTTGGTTTCATTATCTGTGTGTCAGTTTTACTCTTCCTGGAGCACAATATCCAACACACACAACTTAAAGAAGTAAGGTTTAACTTGGGTCATGATTTCAGAAGATTCAGTCCCTGGTGATCTGAGTCCAAGGCCAAAACATCAGAGAGGAAGGAGATGGCAAGCAAGTATGTTCAGTTCATGATGGGAGGGAAGCAAAGGAAGGGCACACTGTCAAAGAGGAAAGGGTTAAGGACCATATATGTACCCTAAGGTTATTACTTCATGACTCACCCAGACACACTGTTCTGTGTGATTCACTATTTCCCTTCCAAGTCATTCAAGTTGACACTCTAGTGATATCATTACCATGCTGTTTAACTTGATATCCAAACACATCTCTTTAAAACATACTTAATCTATAGACACAAGATTATAATTTGCTTAGCATTATACAAGCATCCCACATACAGCTGATCTACAATAATCCTTTCCCCAATGTCTCAACAGTCTCAGCATTTCTAAAACAGCCAGGTCAAAGATTCCCCTCAGACTCAAAGTAAACTTTTAGCAGTGAAGCCCTGTAAAATTAAAAAACAAGTTACATAATTCCAAAGAACAGTGGTACAGGTTAAATATTTCCATTCCAAAAGGGAGGAAATAGGACTTCAAAAAAAAAAAAAAAAAAAAAGACAAAGCAACACCAAAACCCAGCAAGGTAGCATTAAGCACTGTAGCTCTACATACAACATATGAGCAAATGTTGGCAAAATATGAGTTCCAGAGGGCTTGAGCATCCCTACCTCTGTGTCCTTGCTCATTGCTACCCACATGGCTTCTCTCTTAGGCTGGCTCCTCTCACAGTTCTTCAGCTTTCTTCAATAGATGTTCCACATTCCTGTCATCTGCAACTTATTGGGATATTAATAACACCTTTGGCTTTATTCCCACAGCTTCCTGCCCTATCCTCTCATGGACATATTACCTGGCCTGCAAAACTTTCCTTTGAAAGCTGAGTAGAAGCCCTCATCACCCAACAACTCTTGCATTTTTCATGCCAGTAAAACTAGTATAACTTGGACAATGCTAACATCTCCTGTCATTGGAAGCAGTGCTATGATCCTTTGGCCATGGCTTTTCATGGCCTCAGAGTGCCTAGATGGCTGAACAGAATGAAATGAATCCCTATGAACCAATTTCCTAGGAGGCTCTTCTTTAGCAGGGATCCCAGCAACTCTCTTTTCAAATGCAAGACCCTTGAGTCTATGATGGATGAGACCTTGTTGATTTCTGAGATGGACTCAAAGCATCTTTCTTTCTATATCTATCTGTACAGAGTTCTTGTTTTCTTTTTAATGGCACTATTGTCTTCAGCAAACACAATACCTTTGGCCCTAATTTTATACATTTTCTTTAAGGCTGGAATTTAAATTTTTCATTTTTTTGTTGTTGTTTTGCTTTTTGTTTTCAATTCTTATTTTAAATCTGGCTAAAAGTAGCCAGCAGTTTTTTATGCCACAGCCTGAACAATGAGCTACCCTGACATGTCTTCTGTGAGATCTGTGAGATTAATTAGTCTAAACCCTTTGTTTTGATCTCTGGTGAAGTCTCAGTTCACAGGCAAAATGTAGACTTTTTTTTTTTGTCAAAGTGTAACATGTATGACTTGTAGTCCAGTTGGCAATGACATATTTGTTCCCAGCTGAAACTTGCCAAGCCTGGCTTTTACTGTCCTCATTCCTATCAGCATTATGGTCTTCTGAACTCCAGCCAGACTCATTCAACATGCTTTGCTTACAACATTCTAGGGCATTTCTCACCCAGATCTGCAAATCTTTCCAATCTTTTCACACAAACCATTTTCAAATTGTTCTAAACCATATAGTTAGGTATATTCACAACAATAACCACACTTTTCTGTACCAGTTTTCAGTTTTAGTGAGTTTTCCCATCACTGGGACCCAGCAACTAACACTATCAACCTAAAGGAGGAGAGATTTAACATGTCTCATGCTCTTTGGAATCCAGTGTATGGTTGGGTGCCTCCAAGGGATAAACATAATGACAGAAGACTATAGTGGAGCAAATATGATTATTTTGGGGGGGTCTAGAAGCTGAGTAGGGGAACAGTGCCAGAGAAGAAGTGGGAAGAATTAGATGTAAACTACAAGATCATGTCTCCATTATCATCCCAAACACCCACAAAAAAAATGTGCTTTACTAATCCCCTGGGTTCTCCAAAGCCGATTGAGTCAATAATCAGGCTTAACTATTATACTATCTAATTACTGTGCAACTTTGAGCAAATTACCCCATCTCCGCACCTCAGTTTGTGTTTATTTTGATATCCAATCTGGAAAACAGAGATGGCAATGTTTCTAATGGTGACGATGATAAGACTATTTAGGTGGAATGAGTATTAAATACAGGAGTATATTAAATGTGATGTTTTTATCAGTCCCACAGATGACATATATACTAGTGACTTTACTAACTTATTTTTCAATTTTCTGAAATTATTTAACAGAAGAGTTATTATAATGGTAATTAATAGCACTGTTGTATTTTTCTCTTAAATTCATTTTGACTATTAATGAATTTTATTTAGTGAGATGAAGAACTCAGTCTTTCTTTCTAGCTTCCATAGATTCTAATACACTTATAAATATTGTTCTCTAGAATTTTTTATTTCATTTATATTACTATAGTGTTAATAATTTGTGAATAAGATATCTGGAGCAAAATAATATGAATTTCAATCCAAGCCTTTTCCTTTATATGTTTTTGACAATAAGAAATTTATAAAAGTATTTAGGTCTTAGTTTTCACATCTATAAATAAAAATAATGATAGCATATATTTTGTATAGTTATGAAAATTAAATTATTCAGTATAGAAAAATGCTTGTTTTATGAATGTTTCCTATTAAGTTGTGGGACCTTTATCTTTATTAGTGATGGTTCCACCACTTCAATAGCACTCTGGAAATGAAGATAAAGTTACTAATATTCTACATGCAAATGAAGTAATGCATCTAATACATTTAAAAGACTTAATATATATCAAATTGTTTTCTAAATGGAGACAAATGACTTAAAGGGTAACTTCATTCTGAACAGTGATGTTGGGTTATACACTTCATCCAAACTCTAGGGCTTTGGATCATTTCAAAGAATGAAAAAATCAGTGCATTGATTTCAAGAGAACTGATGACTAATAATACCTTTTGGTATTAACTTATTTTTGCAGAATTCCTTCTTATCTCTAAGAATATGGTCAAATTGCTTATTTACACAGCTAATAATTTAAGATGGGAAAATTCAAATTAATTTTCCTTCCAGGCATTGTTTAACTGGCAGATACTTCCAGTGTTTATTTTGTATTTCTGACATCATTTTCCTAGTTACTACCATTTTACAAAGAAAAAATAATATTGAGTAAAAACTACTAAGGGTGAATTTATTAGCATTAAATGCAAGAAAGAAGTATGGACAGAACATTGAACAAAGAAATGCTAAACATAGAGTGTTTTCCTATTTTTATGTTTAATACCCTACCACTGATTTATTCCTATAACTTGGAGGAAAAAGTGCTTAAATCTGTCATTGTCTCAAAATAAAAATTCTTTTTTCAGTATGGAAAACCTATGAACACATCACCTGCTATTTTTATACATGGAAGAACAATGTAGAAAAGTGAATATTAAATATATATTTAATTTTAAGGAAACTGTTTAACTCATCAATACAATTTTCTAACTATTGTCTAGTTAACCTATGATAATTGCTAAATATTTGCTTAAGAACTGAACAAGTGAAGGTAATATCTCAGTCAGATGATAAAAATTATTTAAACAGAGGCATATATACCTACTATCTAGTGAATTTTCTAGAGTGCAGTAAATCATAAGCCTATCTTATTATAAAAAAATCAAAATAAGATATTTAGTTAGCACAAATTTAATATATGGAATAACTTAGCTGCTCAGTAATTTTAAGGCATTGAAAAATCATGAGTGAATTTGTTTACCGAGATAGTGTCATGAGCTTTAAGTCACTCAGCCTTTAGTATAGGAGGAAAATAGGCAAATTTAATTCCAGTTTGGATTTAATAAAAAAACACAATGCTGTTTGCTTTTGTGATTTCTTATTCACATCCCAGCTCTAATAAAATCATATGATGCCCATTCTCAGAAAGTTAGGGTCTTCTTTTACTTCACCTATATTAATGCTTCTATCCCACTATTTGAATTAAAACATTCTTATCAGACTCTCCTTGACTCAAGGTGAAGATTTGATTCCATTTGAATGTATAGCAGCACAATGGCTTGTATAAATTATATGTGTAATGTACAGATAATATAATTAATGTTATGTATGTATATATAAAATCTATGTGTAATTAATACATATCTATTAATTAACTGACTTCAAAGTAATTTTGGATTTCCTGTCATGAGATTCTTTGACATAACTTCCCATGTTTCATCTTGAGTGTTTCTAGATTTCTAATTTATTTTTTTATGTTAAGCATTGAATTTATTGTTAAAGGAAATGAATACAAACACATAGCAATAAAATACTTATGGTCACAATGTACACCTCCACATGAAAATGAAATAATGTATAGTAAACCATAAAATCGATCACAAATAGGCAAATTTTCATGTTTTAATTATAGTCAAAAATTCATAGTCTGGTGATAGATAGTATTTAAAGATAGTGGCAGAATATTCACTTTTCCCATTCATGTTCAAAGATCAAACATGAACAAAGTATCTACTGACATTCTGCTGCATGATATAATATTGATTTTTATCAATGTTTCAATCAGTTGTTCATCTTTCGACTCATATAAACTGAAGAACAGTGCATTCTCAAGCTAGAAGGACCAGAAAAGTGTTTTGAAATATAAAGTAACATATTAGTGACTCTTTAAAATGACCTCTTAGTAGCATTACCCAGATTCTGTGGCCTTCTACTTTAAAAAAAAATTGAGTGCCTATTTTATTCAGCATGACAACAAGGAATTAGGCTTTACAACGAAATACATTGGCTCTGTCATTTCTCTCTTTTTTTTTTTTGGCAATTGAACCTTGGGCCAGTTTCCAAACATTTATGTCCCTTGCACTCTCATCTGCTACAATGAAGATAATTTAATTCTTCTGAGAACAAATTGAAAGTTTCTTCTATGAGTTATGTAATACAGATATATATTATCTGTCTATTATATATCATCTATCTATTCATTTCATAAAACAAATATTCCTACATGCTAAACACAATAAATGAAATCTCTCCTGAGGACAATGGTGACGATGACAACATCAGGGACTGAGTGCATACAGACAAGATTGCCCTCCTTTAAAGACATTTACTGTTCAGCAGTGAGACTGAAATGGGGACCATGAAAGATGATACAATGTTACAAGGTATGTTTCAAGACTTGGCAGAAAAAAAAGGAAGCCTTGGAGGGAACACCTGTAGTTATCTAAGGGAATTCCTAAATACCTCTCATGGTACATTAAGGAGATTTTTTAAATGGTTAACACTTGGACAGGTCTGCAGGCTATTAGTACTTATAAAGTTGGGAAAGTGCATTCAACCAGAAAAAAATTGCAGGTGCAAAGTATGAGGAGTTGGAAGAACTTAGACATTCTGAAATCTATGAAATTCAGAAACATTGGATCATATTTTTGGAAAAGGGTATTGTAGGAAGTTAGATTAAGGTAGATAAGGGGCCAGATAGACGGTAATAGTAAAAGTAACAATAGCAAAGACATAGCTAACATTGATTAATTATTTACTCTTATTAGGCATTATGCTAAATAGTGGATAAAAATACATTATTTCATTCAATTTTTACAAAAACCTGCTAATACAAGTACTTCATTAAATTTGTCTTTTAGAAGAAGAAACTAATATTTACTGAGACTAAGTGATATGCTCTAATTCACCCAACTTTGAAGTTGACAGGTACATCTTTGAACTCAGACATTTTTGTTGGGATAAGAATGAAGGATCTCTGAGAAAAAACTTAAAAGTCCATGCTGCATATTTTATAAATAAAAAAATGTTATGCTGAAAATCTAAAAAGAGCTATCAAGATTTAGAAGTCACTATCAGAAATGTTGAGTTTAAGGCTTTGCTTGGACCCAAACATTGGCATTACTCTATGCAATTATAAACCTTGGATATGTAATAATAACAATATAATTAATAAAAATGAGGGATTGAAGGTAGAAGAAAGGATGAGTTTATTCATTTTACATAGCAGGGAATTATTAGGTAGTAAATGTAATGTGTGAATTAAAAAATATGACAATAAACAAAACTTGAAGAGATATTTTAAAATTCTATCCTTCTATAATTTTATATTTTCATGATCACTAGTTAATATCTTTTTTTTTCCAGAAATACTTATAAGGAGGCTAACATTTCAGTTTTTCTCTTTAGTGATTCCTCCTTTGGTAAGTGAAATTAAATTTGATAATATTAACATAATAGCATGAGAAGATTAATCACACTGTCATGAAACTTTTCTGATTGTTAATATTTCTGTCTTTTTAAAATATAAAGTTGTATCTAGAAAGATGTTCTCCAACTTTAAACATTTTAAAATATTTATAAATTGTTATTACTATACCTTACTCTATATTCTAGGAAGATTCTGTATTGATTGTACACTTTGTGTTGTAAATATGTATGATTTATGTGCAAGGCATATACGTATTTAAAAGGCTTTATTTTTAAGGTAGAGATTAGATAGTAAAAACGTAGTATCTGAGGCTTATTTTGAGAGTCATGCCTGCCTCCTCTGCAGCCAGTGCGTCTGAGTCAGGTAGCTGCACAGCCAGGGAGCATCCGCTTTTTCATTGACTGCAAAAATTTAAATTAATCTTGGATTGCCAATAATGTCAACTCCAAGTACTTCCTCAGCTATCTATTTCCGGCTGTGTTTGCAGCTATTCCTTCCTCTTCTTTGGCAATTATTAACCCCTGGACAGTTCCACGTGCTTTGGTTCATTACCACATACCATTCAGAGCCTCCATCCATAAAGAATTCCGGTCTAACACTAATAATATGGGTTTTCTCAAACTGTTCTTTGCAGGTAGCTTCCAAGCTGTGATAACTCCACACAACTCTGCTGTCCTTTGAAACAATGCCTACAGACTTCAGCGGAAGAGTACGTTTTGTTTTCCAGTCTGTTACCACCTACATGTTTCTCTGTGGACATTTGCCGCTGTGTAGTAGAACTTACTCAGCTTCCTTTCCCTAATGTTAACCACAAGGAAGAAATAGTTCCAGAACTGTTGAGTTTTTTTTTTCTTCCTATCTTTGATTTTCATCTGAGCTTTAAAATGATACCGGGATTATGATTAAAAATAAAAACAGTGTGGGCACTATTGTTTATTTCCATTTTTAATTTTCATTTTTGTTAGCATGCGTTTGCAGTGCATAATGTTTACATGCCTTGTGAGGAGTCGGAATCTGTACATGATAATGTGCACCTTGACTGTTTATTCATTCCTTTCCCTTCCTTCCAGCCTCCCTCCTACCATCTCTTGTTTTCCTCATTATTTCTTCTCCTCTGAATCTCTGAGTCATGGTTATATTTAGAAGTAGTATATTATTTGCAAACCAATGGAGCTTTGAGGTGGGATAAAAGTTCTCAATCACGACAGAGTTCAAAAAAAAAAAAAAAAAAGAACGTACTGTATTTAGAATTTCTTTGTGGCATCACTGAGATTGCCAAACTGTTCCACAAAATGATTCTAAAGGAATTAGGGTCAAAATAAGGATGAAGAGGTCTCAAACTGTACCTGACTCTTTCCAGAATTACACTGAGGCATAGAGATGTGTTGTTTGTTTCTTTAAATAAAGTGTCATCTTAGCTCAACAGAGTTAGAAACTGTGGCTGCAGGGATATACAGTATTATCCAGGAAGAGACTCTGATCTCAAGACCTCACAATCCAAAAGGGCAGATAATCAGAAAATTAAAATCCAGGAAGATAAGAGCAACAATGAAAGGGAGTTCAAAACCGTGGAGAAGAGCAACCTAACAAAGACTCGGAGGTCAGGGAGTCTTCCTGAGAGATGACATCTCAGCTGAGTCTTAAAGCTTCCCTGGGAAGAAGCAAGTAAACCCAATGAAATTCTCAATGAGGAGATTATGTTTAAACTTCCCAGTAGAATCATTGCGGATGAAAGTGCTACTTTTTTCCTTTTAGAACCTTTCTTCTCCCTGAGGCAATTATAAAGGCAAAATTTCTTGCCTGAAAAAGAATCAACAGGGATTGGTTTGCAACCTGGTTGTACAGTATTATCAGAAAACCTGCACCCAAAGCTTGAGATGGATGATTCTGCCAAGGATGAGTAGAGAGAGATAGATAACACGGGTAGCTGAGAGGGGGAGAGAGAGAGAGAGAGAGAGAGAGAGAGAGAGAGAGAGAGAGAGAGGGAATGAGAATGTTTCTCTTGAGTAGCTGAGATATCAAACAGTTGCTGGGTTATCAGTGCTATGAGTAGATGATGTCAGCTTGACAATTTCCTGCTGGCAGAAAAAGAACACCCCCAAGGAAAAGACACTGATCTTAGTTTTACTTACTCAATTGGGGGTAATGTCTTGCCAGGCTTTGCTAAATATGTTTAGAACCCAAAAGGGATATGGTTATTGTGTGTCTTCTGCTTACAGCAGTGTTAGTGTTTCCCACCTGAATTTCAGAGTGGGTCCCAGGTGTTGCACATTCAAAACACAGGCCCCTGGACAAGCAAGACTGTAGCCAGTGCCTAGTGTAATATGCCTAATGATGCCTCTCGAAATTCCTTTGCCCACCAACTAGGGCAAGCTGTGTTTATACAGTATATGATTTTTTAAAAGGCACCTTCCTCCTTGAAATAGTTGGCCACTGATGTATGAAATTTCTTTAAGTGAGATAAACTTTTCATTCTGTAAATTGCAGCTGAGGCTCAAAATGCAAATAGCCCTTTGGAGATAAAACTTTTGACTTTAATACTTTCTTGTGACTGAGTTGAATGAAATTTTATCTTTTTAAGAGTAATTTTTTCAGTGCAAATAGCACTAGGGGTGCTTTTGTGCATGAGAATGTAAAGAAAAAGAGAAATGAGGAGAAAGAAAGAAGAAAAATGTCCCAGGTGACAAGAGAAGATGGCCTACACTCTATGACTCTGAAGAGCCTGGGTGAGTTTGACATAGGCTGGGTGATTGCACAAGTACCATTCTGAACGTAGAGGAGGCTACGTCTACATATCACATGGTAATGGGGATTCCTGGAGACAAAAGAGACTGTGTACAGATGCAGGTGTAGGCAATAGGTATGTGTACACTTCTACTTACACAACACTATTCCCCCCTATTGGTGGGGCTGTGAGACACTGACCAAGTTTACAAAAATGCCAAGGTCCTGTTGTGGTGATGCATGACTATTGTCCCAGCTATTCTGCAGGCTGAGGCAGGAGGATGGTAAGTTGGAGCTCAACCTGGGTAACTTAGTGAGAACTTATCTTGAAATAAAAAATAGAAAGGGCTGAAAATTTGGCTCAGGGATAGAGCACTTGCCCAGCATGATTGAGACCCTGGGTTCATTTCCATTGCTGGAGGAGGGAGGGCAAAAAAATGCAAGCAACCTGAGTTAATTGATGTTCTTGCAATTGGTGAACACGGACTGGGGTCAAACATCAGGAAAATAAATCTGCTTAATTTGAAACAAAATTTCCTGTCAGCCAGCCCTCTGAAATACTTTTTATGATATCACTAGTGAGTAATGTATAGCTAAAGCAATGAAGTACAGCTTGTCCTAAATGCTCATAGATCATTGTTCCTTACAATCTAGGCCTTTTTTCTTCATCTTTAAAATGACCACACTAACAGAAAATATCTTCTTAAGGATCTGAGCAATAGAAGTGAGACAAGAAGTGAGAAAAGAATGAGAAGAGAAATCAAGTAATAACAATGATCAAGTATTTGCTCTAACAGGCAATTGGAGCTTAATTCCAGCAAAAGAATTTTGTGTTTTGTGTAAAACAGACTTAAAAGGGCAGGCAAAGAAGCTGGGATACATATGCTTAAATTCTGAGGGCCATTGTTTGAGAGGCATCTCTAAAATCTTTAATTCTTCTGATCTTACAGTTCAGTTCTAGAGGCATTAGAAAACCTTCAAGCAAAGAAAGGCGGGGGATGGCTGTTGCGAGTTGGACAAACACTGATGAGAACAGAGGGGAATGTGGATGGTGTGGGTAGGGACCATCTGTCACATACAGCATTCATTTTTCACTTCTCCTGACATGCCAACCATATATGATAAATCATATCATGCAATTTATTAATTTACATATTCGATGTAAGTATAGACGAATACTTAGAGGACATTTCATTTGTAACATCTGTGTTTCTTATTTTTATAGTGATCCCTTGGTAAAATCTTATCTAGGTCCTCCCCTTAGAGGGAGAGAGTTAAAAAGAGTAATTAACGGGTGTTTAGGTAAGGGAATAAATTCCAATATGATACAAAGCTTTAGCTCAAGGGAAAAACAAAAACAATGAAATAGAAGTTCTCTCCTCTAATCACTTTATAAAATAAATTCTCCTTGGGTACTTTTTTTGCAGGATGGTTACTGCAGTCTTCTTGTTTGGTTTTTTACATGTAGAGTGCTTTCCCCAGTATTTTAGAGGATATTCTTGTATGAAAACAAGAATAGATTAAAGCGTCTTTATCGATGGTGGAAAAATCAAACTAGAGGAAAGAATAAATCTTGGTTCTAATGTTGCAGGTTTATAGAATATGGTGTGCAATATCATCTGATTTAAGTGAAAGGGAATGTATGTTTGTTTTACTTTTTCATTTTTTTATAACAGCAAGTCAATAGTGATTAAGTTTGAAACATGTGTAAACCTTTATGCCAAAATACCAAAAGAAAATCAATAGTTCCCATAAAACTACCAGTTCTGCGTTAGTTTTTTCACTTTAGAGCAGTGAGTGGTATAGTTTGGCCTCAGAGCCCAGTCTGTTTTGCTGCCTCTCTCTCTCTCTATATATATATACACACACACATGTATATACGTATATATATGTGTGTGTGTGTGTATATA